>JAZKJV010009477.1:0-600000 GCA_037367405.1 Ottelia alismoides | reverse complement strand
ACCGCGTAAACACCGGAAAAGGCAGAAAAAATAAAAAGAAAACAAAGCCGCGTAAAAGCCGCGAAAATCCTAAGGGTCCCCCGAGCACACCGGTGCTCGGCGAAACATACCCGCTAAGTCCAAGCAAAGTCCAAGTTCAGTCTCTGAGAGTCCCTGTATTATTACAATAATAATGAAATAAAAAGAAAAATCCTCTCCCACTCAACTCTCTCTCACTCTCTCCTGCGGCTCCGCAAAGAAAAGAGCCGCCTCCGAATCCCGCGGTTGCGTCGGCTTCTAGAAAGCAGCCGCCTCGGTCCTCGGGCCCTCACAAGAAAGAGAAGAATGGTCAGACCCAAAATAAATAATCAAATAAGGGAAATAAATGAAAGTGGAACTAAGGGTATATGTGAAAAAATGCAAAATAAAATAAACACTCAAGATAAAACAAAAATAAAAATAAAAGAAAAAGAAAATAAAACAAAATAAAACAAAAATAAAATATAGACAAAAGCCACGAAAAAGCCGCGAGCTCCGAAAGAGCCGCGAAAAGCCGCGAAAACAAAAACGAAAAGAAAAAGAAAACTACTAAGCCGTGCTCCCCGGCAATGGCGCCATTCTGATGACAAGCCTGAGCACTCGGGTATAAGGTACTAAATAGGTCGTTGCGACCCAAGCGATCAGACGATGTGTGAATCAAGAAAAATCTCAGACCACTAATAAAGATAAAATCGATCAAACTACGGAACAACGGTCCTGCTATTGGATTAACCTGGTATAGCACCCATGGTCGAACTCAAGGAGCACGGGTTGGCCTCTCGGCCTACGAAGTAGTAAAGAGAAATAAAATAAAAGGAGAAACTATTTTTAGTGGTTTTTAATTTATTTTATATTTTTTTTGGATTTTTAATGTATAAGGAAAATAAGAAAAACAAAGAAAAGCACACTTCAACAATTTATTTAAAGCACTAAAAATCAACCAAAAATTCAAACAAAAATATTTTTATGTATTTTATAGTTTTTAGTGTTTTTGGTGAATTTTTGATAATTTTCTGATGTTTATTTAATTTTCTAAAAATCAAACAGTGACTAAAATAAATGGTACTGTCCAGCCGAGCTAAATAGGCCTAGATAAAATATCTAAAAGCCCTAAAATAGCCGGGAGTTAATTTTCCTGTAAAGAGAATAAAACAAGGAAAATTTAGGCACCAATTTTATTATTTTTGGGTTTTTGGTTTAATTATTAGAATTTTTATAAGTTTTTATGTGTTTTTCAATTTTTAGTGGTTTTCAGCAATGAAAAATAGCCAAAATTGGCTAGAAAATCAAACTAAGCAAAATAAACAGTAGCTAATTTTTGTGGAATTTTTGAGTGAGTTTTAATATTTTTTTGTGATTTATCAAGTTAAACAATAACAAAATTAAAGGTTTTTGAATTTTAAAAATATCAAACGAAATAAAAAATGTCCTAAAAAATCCACAAAAATTTTACACCATGGCAGGAGACATGTGTCCAATTTTCGTTGGATTTGGAGGTGTTTTGCTATTTTATTCAAAAATAAGGAAAAGCAACAGTGCACAGGGACCTATCTGCAAATATAATAAAGTTCTGGGTCCCTGGAACAAGAAGCTTGAAAAGTATAAGGGTAGGAACGCAAATTACCCCCGGGCCACACACGATACACGTGACACAGGCCTGGAGGGACCTGATTGCAATTCCTATTTCTATAAAAGCAAAACTTAACAAGCCAAGAACACAGGGCCAAACATGCAAATGTACCAAAATACCACGTGTCGATGCACGTGTTCACCACTGGCAGGGGTATAAATGTAATTCACATAAAAGATAAGGTCCTCAATGCAAAATTTACAAAAGTAAAAGAACTGAACTAGATATTTACAGTACTAGATAGTAAAGACAGAAACTAAAGGGGCCTAAGAGTTATTTACCCCTTTTATTAATGTCGACGGCCGGATGTGTGACGCGTGGCGGATCTGACGACTGAGAGCAATGACGCCTTTATCCTTGAAAAGCCCGGCCTGATCGAACGTCTGAGAGCCCTCCACGTGGAGATCGGACGGTGACGATGCTCTGGAGGCTAAACCCTCGGTGGATCGACGGAGGAGAGGAGGACACGTGGCCGATCTGACGACTGAGGCTTGCTGGCGCCTCTTCCTCCGCGCGGATGGTCCAGATCTATCCTCGTAAAGATCGGACGATGACGGTGCGCCTAAATGAACGGATCAGATCACAACTGGGGCGCTGAGGACGATCGGACGGTTGACGAGGCTGCTAGAAGAACTGGCGGCCGGCGAGCTTTGCCGGCCCTCTGCGTGTACGGTAGACCTTGTCCGGTGCTCCGGAGATGCGAGAAAGCTTCGCCGTGAAGCTCCGCACCCGATGCACTGCTCCGATGAAGGCGAGGAGCTCCAGAGAGCTCCGGCGACGTGAACGAACTGGAGCTGCTGTGCTCAGAAGTCTCGACCTCCAGATGAGGTCGATTGGCCTTGATACCTGCACAGGAAAGAAGCTGGGTCGAGGGCAAACTACCTCGACCCGTCAGAGCGGGCGGAAGGTGAAAGGTGAGGCGCTGTGGAGGCTCTCCGGTGAGCGGCGGAGGGTGAGAGCCGAAACCCTGCTCCGGGGCGAGCCAGGGGGAGTGAAGGGTCGGAGAAGGTGGAGAGGGGTCTGGCGGAAGTGATGGCGGTGTCGGATGATCAAGTGAGTGGACGGAGACGGCAGGCGGAGGTGGCGGAGCTAAGCTACTGAAATCGGTAAAACTCGAAACTAAGCAATTCTACGGCCTAAGGGAGCTACCTGGTGGATGCTGCCGACTGTGCTGGAGCTCACGAAGCTCCTGGTCATTGCCTGCAAGGGGCCGTCGACTCCCCGAGGCTGGGGCGCGCTCGCGGCGGTGCACAGCGGAGTTAACCACCGGATCAGTGGATTCCTTGGAACTCGGGCCTCGCTTCCACTCCAAAACACGCAGCTGTCACTCGGGTGCTCTGGAGGAGCTCCTTGGCGGCGAGCAGGAGTCCAAAGATGGAAGAATTAGGTCGCCGGAGACGACATTAAATATGGTGCGGGGTCCGAGAAGATGATGGTCGGGCGAGTAGCGCGGAGCTCGGATCCTCCAAACCCACCCCGGGCGAGGGTCCTGGATATGCAGTGATCAATCGGAGCCCGGGGTTTGGGTCAATGGCGGTCGGGTCAGGCGGGTAGAAATTGGAGAAGACGGGTCGGTCGCCAGATCCGCAAAAGGGAAGGGTCCGCGGGGGAAGTTGACCGGGGTCAACAAACCCCCGTGGACCAATCAGGAGCCGCCAAGCATTGATTTTTTATTTATTTAATTTGAGCTAGAAAATGCTCGAATTAACAAAAACTTAAAACATGAAATATTTTTATTTTATTTTTTTCTATTTTTTAGTGATTTTTAATTAATTTTTGGAAATAAAAATAAGGTATATACATAGTATGTAATACATAGGTATATGTACACTATTAGGGTTTTTGATTTTTTTTGATTTTTAATTATTATTTTTATGCAATTTTATTCCTTTTTTTATATTTTATTTATTTATAGAATAAAATAAGGATTAAAAAGGTATTTTTATTTTATTTTTATTATTTATGTACATAGGTAAAATAAATATATATGTTCATTTATATACATGGTATATATACAATGTATTTTTGTATTTTTAATTTTGCTATTTTTATTTTGTTTTGATTTTACTTGTTTTTATTTATTTATATTATAAAACATAGAATATTTACAAAAAGTTTGAAAATTAATTTTATTTATTTACAAGGTTAAATAAATACATAGAAGTGGTTTATGTACATGATGAAAGGGGTATTTTAATTCTTTTTGATTTTTAACTTTTTTTCTTTTGTTTTTATATTTTATAAATATATACAAGTATTTACAAGCATATTTTTGGTGAGGAAAATATTTTTTTTATTTTACTTACATAAATATTTACACATGATCCCCTATCTCCCTCTACTTTGGCTTTTGTGCGGTCAGGCCCATACTGAGCCCTCCCTTGGGTTAGGTTGCTCAATATTTATTCTAAATATTTCCCTCTTTTTCTTTTTAATCTTTATTCTTTTATTTTTGCACAAAAACATGCTAATTATAGATTTTTACACAATGCATGCTTTTGGTAATTATTCCTATTTACACATATCTACATGTATTTGCAAAGGTTTTTGTAGCTAAAATATAAGAATAAAGAGTGATGAATGAGTATTCATCACCGCACTCCGCTGTGTTGCACCAGATAGCCAACCTCCAGCCACGCGTCCCTTCCCCTCCTGGTCGCGCCCCTCTAGGCTACACGCACAACCCTCTCCCGTCGCCAGGTCTCCAATCACCAGCCCCGCTGCCTCTCGGTCGCACCCGCAACTCCCACGTAGCGCGACGTCCTAACACGCCGCCACCGTCGTCCCTCCCACTCCAGGCCGCCCGTGCTCTCTCTCCGCAGGTCGCGCGCCATCTGACGGCCTGCCCCTCGCACAAGGAGCCACTCGCGCATGCCCCTCTTTCGACTGCCCCCTCCAACTCCGGCCGCCCCCGCGTGGCCTGACACCCCCGCACAGCCGCCCACCGCAAGGCCGAGCTCCACCGCACCGCACCGACCACCTCCTCTGTCCTCTGGCCACCGCCGCCAACTCCTTCAACTTGAAGCTCCATTGGCGACACCCTTGGGAGGACCTCCCTTGTTTCAAGCAACAAAACAGAGGAGAAGTATCACACAATAAAAAAAAGGGAATTTGCAAAGGGGACACTTGCACCCCTTTGCAAGTTTTTAAAAAAAGTTCAAGTTTCCAGTAATTGCATGTAAGTCCCTGTTCTTCATTTGAGTTCATATTTCTTTTTATGTATTGCATTCATACCCCTGCATTTTCACATTTATTTTGTCATCATTCTGTCATCCATTTTTAATTCCCAAAATTGCATTGTGTAGTATAACTCTTGTTATACCATTTTAACATTTATTTGTATTTTTCTGATTCGCAGAATATTTATGGAATTTGATTTGGTAAACAATTGCAATATTTTGCCCATTTTGATTGATTGATTGATTGCATATTGTCTGCTTATAGAAATATCTCTGAAAAATCGTCGTTGGTAAATATAAGTCTATGCTACAACATATCCGAAAATCACACCATTTGCACGTATAGTTTGTCTTAGAGAAATCATTTAGTAAAAACATTAATCTATTTTTATTTAATCAACCGTGAAATGTTTTAACGAAATTCAACTTGATTTGGATATCTCTTAACTAGAACTATTTGGATTAATTTTGTTTCTGAAAAAAATCATCGTTTGTTAATTATTAAAATTAGTTTTGTCATTTTAACTAAAGTATGCATTTTTTATTATCCGTGCATCAGAAAATTCTAAAAAAAATTAAGGTAGCTTAATTTCATCCCATTTCATAATCTGGTCAAATTTCAAAATTTTTGGAATTAATTTGACCATCTTTCTGATTTAACTTGTAATTTGGCATGATTTTGCATGCGTCTTGCATAAAATATATGAAAAAGACCAAAAATATCTCCTCTGAAAAATCAAACCTTGGAAGTTTTCTTCTAATTAACCTAAGGAGACAACTGCCTCCCTGAGTTTAACCTTGGACTTCCACCAAGTAAAAAAAATTTGCTACTCGAAATTAATTTGACTATAATTGAAAGTGGTTTTTGATTTGCTCTCATTATCCGACTGCAACGACATTAGTAATTAATTTGGACATTGATTTGCTCGAATTAACAAGGGTAGCGAAAGTGTTATCACTCCTGCTCTCTCCTGTCGGCTAGGTCAGAATAGCTAGCTCCTTGTCCTAGAGGCTACGTAGAATCACCTAGGCGATCCTCCTTGGTCTGTGGTTCCTCTCAAGAAGACAAAAGAAGAGTTGCCAGACAAGTTAAACGTGGATAATCAAATAAAGCAAAACAATTTCAAAAATGGCTAAGCAAATAAAGAAACAAAACACTCTACATGTTGATGCTCCTCGACAACGACACCAATTAAAAAAACCAAAAATCAGAGTCGCTAAAATGAGCTGACAAATCACCTTCACTTGTCGCTGAGGCGACTACTCAAATTTCTCAACTATTTCAACCATTAACCCATACAATGAATATTTCAAGCAAAATAGTGTGAATCAAAATTTATTATACCCTACTAAATATGTTTAGTGACAAGCAAGTAGTGGTCGAACTCAGGAAGCAAAGTTGTAGAGCAATGCCAGATAGAAAATCAAAGCACAATATATCTCTCAAATGCTTAACCAAAATATGGTTTGGTGGGTTTTAAATTTTGTATTAGTTTATTTTGTTTTTTGATTAATATTTTTTATATTTTTATTTTTATATTTTTATATTTTTATATTTTTAGCTTTTGTAGTTTCTTTTTTTTTAATTTTCTAATATAAGGATGTATATAAGAGTATATATAATAATAGATAATATAGATTAAACTATAACTAAAAAATGCATAATTAATGTTTTTATATTTTAAATAATTTTTTATTAATTTTTTATTTTCCATAAATTTTCTTATTTTTATATATTTTTAAAGTAAAAAATATCCCAAATCAGGGATTTGATAAATAGTAGAAATTGAATTGAAAATTAAAAATAGCAAACTAAGTTTGAAATTCTTCAAATCAATTTTAATATAAAAATAATAACATGGAGAAAAAATATATAATAGAAAAATATATTTTTCAAATTTCTAGGAATGTATAGATTTTTTTTAAATGGATTTTGGATTTTTCCCCAATTTTTATGAATTTTATTTTTTATTTTTAGAATTTTGAATTTATGGAGTTAGAAAATATCAAATAAATAAATATTTTTTGGGGACTTTTTAAAAATTATATTTATTGGTATTTTCTAAGTCAAACAGAGGCTTTTTATGCTCTTTTTGATTTTTAGTAAATATATACAAAACCTAAATTATTAAATAAAAAATGATGTGGAACTAGAAGCTATAAGTAACCTTTACGTATTTTTTGGTGATTTTTGGAGCGTAATAGCTATATTTAATAAATGCAAGCAATGCATAAAATTGTTAAACTGGTTGGGGCATATATGTAAAAAAAAAATCCATGGGCCAAGTTGCAAAATGTCCAAAACTTTATAACTATGGATAAAAGTTCATGTACTAAATACAAAATGAGTGACCCGCAAGGGCCTTCTTTCAAAATACCCACGCCTTATCGGCTGACGTGGATGAGGACCCAAGTGTAAATATCATAAGTTCGGGGGCCTCAGTGCAAACATTACAAAAGTTTTAAAGTGTTATAAATAAATTATAGGACTACAATTAAAATGATACAAATGCAGGGGTACAAGTGATATTTACTCCCACTAGTTGACACATGGCTGCTCCACGGTTGCCGATGACGGTTTGTAGTGGATGGCCAGGATAAGATCCCAACCCTAGATTAGACGGCTCACGTGCGGTGCATCCAAGACTACTGTACCACATGAAGCTCGGGGACGATCAGACAGCTATGAGGGCACCTCGACAAATAGGGAAGAACGTTCGTCCAGACGAGCTAAAAGGTTCCTGAAAGAATCCTCTATCGCCTGGAGGGCACAAAATGCCCCAGTGATGGCCGGAGGTCACCCACGAGGTCAAAGAAGCTCCAGAGCATCAGGAGCCTCAGGTAGGCATCAAAATAGCCTCATGCTGGTCCTTGGTCTTGAATCCTGCACAAGGCTAGTGAAGAACCAGTGATTTAACCTTTTAGTAATGTCGAATTAATGATTTCGTTGTAGTCAGATAAATCCACGATTGATTAAAAATCGTTATGTTAAATTAATGTTAAATTAAAGCGAGCGGTTGATTTTTTTACTTGGGTAAGTCCAAGGTCGAACTCAGGGAGGCAACTATCTCCTTAGGTTGTCTTTTAGTCGAACAAGAAATCGGGTTTTCGAAGAGATATTTTTTTGAAATTTTTTTAATGCAAATGAAGGACATAAATGCAGTTTTGAAAAAGTTCGAGGACTAAAATGTAAATTTAGATCAAATGAATTCAAAAAATCCTCAAACTTGGCCGAGATGTGAAATACAATGAAATTAGACTACGTAGTTTTTCAAGATTTATGGATGCAAAATGAATTTTCTGTGAATAAATGAATGAAAACAATGAAATTTCCACTCATAATTATAATAAATATTAAATCTATTTATTTTCAGGAAATAAAATTATCTAAGATGTATCATGAGATGATCTATCTCAGAAAAATCCTAAACCCTGAAAATGTTGATTTAATACCTATTAAAAAGTAATTAGTAAAATACACGAAATGATTTTTAGAGAGAAAACTATGCATGCAAATGCAATTCTTTTTGGGCACAATGTCACTAACAATTAAGTCGGCTATCCTTGAAATTTTGGTGATTTTTTGAACTTTGGTTAATTAGATACAAATTTTTAAGCACAAGATGGGCAAAATATGCAATTTTCTACAAGAATAATAATAATTAAATAACCACAGAATATATAAATATAAAGCACATGCCACAATGTAGAGGATTAATTGAAGAACAAAATGTAATTTTTGAATGATTAAAATGATAACAAAATGAGGGTTAGAATAACAGAGAAACACGAGGTTCTGAATGCAATTACATAAAATAAAATAAATAGAAAATAAATATGCAGACAGGGCGTGGATGCAATTATCGAAATCCCGAGGATCATTCTACAAATTTCATTGGTGCTATGTTCCTGTCACGTGATTTTAAGTGGTGGGGCCTTCTTGGACTTTGGCGGTTGTTCGAGGGTTTAAATGCAAATGGCCCTCCCCAAAGGCATGAGAATCACGTGAGGGGTCTCTTTTGCAAAGGGGAGGATCTGGAGGGTGCCATCTGGAAATATTCTCAAGAGGGGGTACGTCGCACGTGACAAAATGCCGCCCCCGTCCCCTTATCTTCTTTGTAGTTCCCAGGCGCAGGTATTGGGCAGTTGGCGTCGAGGGTCGATGAGCGTCTGGATGCGCAGGTGGGGCGCTACGACTGTCCTAGAGTCGTGCATAGGTGCCACACGCTAGCGTGGTTGTCCTCAATGATGACCAAGGATGATCGATCGGTCGTATTGATCCACAAGGCGGATCAACAGTCGGTGTATTGACCGCTCAAAAATCCCTAATTAATCAACAATGAACCCACAATATATAAATCAAGCAATGAGAAACAAATGTGGAGTCAAATTTATTTTAACTCTACAAGAAATGTGTATAGTGCAAGTATGTAGAGTGTCGAACACAAGGAGCAAGCAGGATAGATCAAGCAAAATGCAAAATTTTTTGTGGGTTTTTAATTTTATAATTTTTTATTTTATTTTTAATTTTATATTTTTATATTTTGATTTTTAATTTTCTGATTTTATAGTTATCTTTTTATATTTTATATTTTTATATTTTCTTTTTCAATAATTAGAATGTAAACAAAGTAGGAAAAAGGAAGATAAGGTATTTATAAAAATAGGTAAAAATACTCAAAAATCAGGAAATCAAGGGTTTTTGGTCTTTCTATGATTTTATACTATTTTTGTGATTTTTGGAAAAATTTCTAAAATTTTTTGGTATTTTTAAAAGTCAAAATACAAGAAAATAGTGAATTCAACTACTGGCCGAAATTAAAATGAGGATTAAAAATAGAAATCAGAGTCTAAAAATCCTCAAATCAACTTTAAATAAAAGAGAATAACATAAGGAAAATTCAGAAATTGAAAATGTATTTTTAGGAGTTTTCTTGAATTTTTTAGATTTTTATGAAGATTTTTATATTTTTTTAATTTTTAAGGTTTTTGTTTTGAAATTTTTATTGATTTTTGGTCTTAACTAAAAGACACTAAAATACGCAAAATATAATTTTTTTGGAATTTTTCAAAATGTTTTGATAATTTTTATAGATTTTCTAATGCAAACATTGCTGAAAATGCATGTTTTTTATTTTTAATAAATAATAAAATGCAATAAAAATTTAAAATAAAAATATGATGTTAAACTACTATGCAACAGAGACATATGATGATTTTTGTGGATTTTTTTAGGATTTTATCGATGCATGAAATAAATGAAAACAACAAAGAGAAACTACATGCAGGCAAGGGGCATAAGTGTAAATAGCTAGAAAGTCAGGGGCTTGTCTGCAAATTATCCAAAAACTATATAACACAATATAAAATTCTCTGGACCAATTAGAAATATCCAAAATTCCAAGCCCTTCCCCACAAAAACGCCAAGCCCACGTGACTGGGCACGTTTGCCTGGTAGGGGTACAACTGCAATTATTGAAGTGTCCGAGGGCCTAGATGCAAAAATTCCAGAAAATTATAACTGCATGTGGAAGTATCTGCACTAAATCAAAATCGCCAAAACTACAAGGGTGATCCTGCAAAATGACCACGCACCTCACGTGCACTTGTCACGTGAGGTGACGTGGCCAAGGACCAGTTGGCAATTACAAAAAGCTTAAAGGGCTTACGAGAAAATATTGCAAAACAAAATAACGGCAGATGAATGTTTAAATATTATAAAATAAATACAAAAATTTGTCGGGTGCGATTGCAAAATACCCAATCCAACGTACGATCGGACGTCTGAGAATCTGTCACTTATGCCACGTGTCCAAGATCTGGCAGCCCATACACCTTCACGACGAACGACCGAGATTATACGGTTCTCTGATGATCCGATCGCTGTCCTGCGCAAGATCTGACGGTGCCTTTGCTTCAGGAAGAACTCGGCTGGATCGGACGGCGATGGAGGTGCTTGGATGAACACGTGAAGAACCGACCGCCGGCGAGGTTTGGATTGATGATTCGGGCGTCTCCGGCAACCAATAGCTCCTTCGATGGTCTTCGCAGCCTCCTGGAAGGTTCTCTGACCCAACGACGAGGCCAAATTTGGCGGAGGAGCCCCGATGCGCCGCCGCGAGGTCAGGGATGAATTGTGGCTCCAGGTTGCACGTCTTCTGAAAAATCGATCCCCAGGAGGATCTCCTCGCACCTGGTACCTACAGATGAAACACACGACGACAGAAGGTGGTTTCAGGGCGAGAACGAGCGAGTTAGGTGATATATGGCGTGGGTAGGAGCTCGCCGGAGCAAGCTCCGGCGAGGTGATGGCGTGATGCTAGGTTGCGTGCGAATCGAAGGGAAAAGTGATAGATTTAATCCTAAGCCTAATCTAGCAAAAAAATGCTAGAAAAATGAACGAAAAGGATGACCTCAAGCCGCGAACGGCGAGATGGTACCTCGACGACCAAGTGGTCGGAGGTGGCTAAAACACGGCCCTCAACCTCGTCGCACCTCGACTGGGGGTATGGGGAGTCTCCCCTGTCGCTAGAGGCTCACCCTACCCACTCCTGGAGGTCTGAAGCTTCCAAAGCCGGTTCAAAGAGCAAGGGAAGGAAGGGGTGCGGTTTTGAACAATGGTGATCTGGGCTCAAAGATCGAGGGTCAACGGGAAGATCAGTGATGCTCTCCCTGAAAAAAATCATTGGGCGAGTATTATGGGTAGATGGGCATGAAAAGTCTTGAAGGGCTTGACATGATTTGGTGAAAGGGGAGACCCAGAGAAATTGGTGGAATCGAGGCGAAACGCAGCTCTGACAGGCGCCCAGGAGGAAGGTCAGACTGTTGACCTTGGTCAACGGTCCAGACCACCTGGTTGGTCCACGTGGACCAACCAGGAAAAACCTCCTGAAAATACTTTAAAAATTAATTGAAAATAGTAAACGATTTATTTAATTTTTGATTATTTAATAAAAAGTGTTTGTTATTTTATAAGGTATTTAAATATGATTTTTAATTATTTTTATGAGGTGTAAAAATAAGAGTTACCTTTTATAGGCTATACAGGTACATTCTTCTATATATTTTATTTTTATTTTGTAAATTTAATTTATTTATTTTTGTTTATTAATTTATATATTTATGGAATTTTTGTACACTTAAATATATTTTTATTTTATTTTTCTAAAGTGTTTTCTACATGTTATAAAATAAAAGTATAGATTATATAGGTATATTTATAGGTATTATATATATGACTTATATATATACATGTATTTTATTTTATGTTTCTTTTATGTTTTTATTATGATTTTAATGTACATATAAATTATAAGTAAGATTTACAAAATTATAAAAATATAAAATGGTAAAAATAATGAATAAATAATAAAACGAATATTTTAATCTGTACAAGTATACAATGGGGGTCTAAAACTCAACTTTCAAACCGTAGCTCCGCCAAATGCGAAACCACTGCCAGTAAAAAGCTTATTTTAAATTATATACAATTAAAGGTGAGTTTGATGCATTTGGATTTTTATTTGGGAGATACAGGTCTGGGAAGTTGGGATCCTGGATTTTTATTCAGACCATAACTTTTTATCTGTATATTATTTTTTTGTGAAATCAATTTTGTATTTTTATTCATTTAATTATCTATCACTTTCATGTACAAAGTGTCTTTATTAGAGGTATAAAAAGTGGAACTAAAAATAGGTCCCAAAATGAAGAAAGAATGAATGAAATGAATAGGTATCTGGCCCTTATCTCCCCCTACTTTATTCCTTGTCGACCTAGTCATCGAGATGCCTAGGTCTCGGGGTTTCGGGTGAGTATTTACAATATTTTTTCTTTTTCTTTTCTTTTATTTATTCTATAATTTTGGCTTTAATTACAGTATTTTATACACTATTTACATGCACATGCATGAATGCTAAGATGTTGAAATTAATGATATTTACACGCATTTGCTAGGGTTTTTGAGGCCAAAATAACAGAATAAAGATGATGAAATGTGGATTCATCATCGCCCTATACTTTACCTTTGCTAGTCCCTAGCAAACACTTATGCCATAAGTGCAGAAAGAAAAATAAAGAAAAGAAAAAGAAGAAAGATGGATGAAGTTTAATTATCAAACTTATCTTCACAAAATCAAAGTTTGGAGCTTAAATCGGACCTTTGGATTTTTAGTGCGGGCGGAACCTTAATGAGAATCGGATTTGAAATCCAACAGTCTCTGAGAATCCCAAAACTCTGCCCAAGTCTCCTCAATAGCCAGGTCAGAAATATCTCAACTCATGCGCAAACCCTTACGACTATGAATTTGACTCGTACAATGTAGGTGATAGTGGCTCTCCCCTACTAGAATGACAAAGAGATTAACTTCTCCAGTATGAAAACCCAGTGATTCCCCAATCCAATAACTCCTTCCTCGAGAAGCGGGGTATTCTCTTCTAAGTTCAAGTGGCAACCAGCTCAAGAGGAGGGAGTGAAGAGAAGAATGGACGGTAGACAGTGTAGCTACCTATCCTAGAATGCAAGACCAATGTAGTCAAGTCATCCAGCTGCAGGCTCACAAGATATGACTTTGGAACTCAAGCTTGCTTATTGACTTTACAACATATGTACATACTTTGCATGCATTTTATTTTTGTACAAGCCTGTCTCTTTTTTTGAAATACTATTCACAGCAGCATTTACATAAGGAGTTTTTCCTCTTGAGCCAGTAGACTATCCCTCTTTTGAATCTTTATTGCAACCCACACTCTCCTGTCTTTAGAATTCCTCATCACTGGACGAGTTGGGGTGCACTTCCCTCCCTAGAGGAGGACAAGTGTTTCCTATTGGGTGCGTCTCATACCGGCAAATCTAATCCCCTCACCACTCCAACTGAGTTGAGCCATGTGAAAGGTGCAGGTGTCCAAGTTAGGTCATTATCAACAAGAGTCGTGCATGTGCTCTGAAGTACTCTACTTAGGCAGTCAAGAATCCATTGAACTAAGTCTCGTGATCCTCAAAGAATTAAGCCAACTAGACCTGAAGTACCTCAAACCCAGTTCCTATAAGGTTCCTGTTGTTAGGTAGATTTTAATGTCCAATCAAGCTCCAATCTCTGGATTTTATTTTGACTTGTTTAACTATCAAACTCAATCCAAAAAAATGCTCATGCTTATGCAAATGATATGCAGAATGCAGAAAATATTTTTGTGATGCAATTTTCAAGATTTTGAACTTTTTATGGATTTTTGAAAAGATGATGCATATGTATTTTTTGTATTTTTCAAAGAGATTTTTCAAATGTTTTTGGATTTTAATTTTTCAAATGTTTCTGGTATTTTTGAAAATAAAAAGATTTTGGCTAAAAGCTAGTACAAATATTTACACGGGGATGCTTCTTATATATACAAGAAATGGATTTTAAGAATTTACAAGGGTAAGTGATCAATTTTATAAATATATATAGTAAAGAATTTTTGGTGTGATGTATCTATTCCTCAAACTTATTTGACACAGGTTTTTTACGCAATTTTGAAAACTATAGTCCAAAATAATTTTTACAAATATTTTACAAACATGTACACACATTTGAAAATCATTTTGCAAAGGTTTTCAAATAGTATAAATAGATTTTTCAAAATATTTTTGCAACTATTTTTCAAACCATTTGCAAATCATTTTTCAAATATTTTACTTCACACAAAGAAAATAAAATTTTCAAACAAAACATTTTTACAAAGGTTGAAAACATGTAACAAAACGTTTTCAAATTAGTTTTCAAAAGATTTTTCACACAGATTTTCAAACTATTTTTCAAACATTTTGCAAAAAAAAAACATTTTCACCTGATTTATTAATTAGTAAATACCAAAAAAGAATTTGAGGAATGATAACATCTTTTTATTAAGGTTTTTAATGAATTTTAAAGAATTATTAGCCATACTATTAAGAAAATACAAAAGTATGAGTTATGGCTAAAGTATATACGACCCCCTATACTTAGCTTGAGCTATGTCCTCATAGATCAGAGAGAAAGAGAAGACATAACTCGTACTAAGTATAGGCAAGTCCAAAGAATAAATAAAGAAATGAATAAACGAATGAGAAGTTGACTGTCCCCCCTATACTTAGGATCAAATAATCCTAAGTATAGCAGACTGTACACAACGTAGGGAGGGTTAAGGGTGGGAATGAACAGATCGTACTCAGGTTGTCTCCCCCTATACTTAGGGTAAGATATCCCTAAGTATAGACAAGAAGAGGAGACAATGGAGAGGATAGAAAAGAATAGAAGAAACTCGGGGTGCACACCCCCCTATACTTAGGACAAAGTGCGTCCTAAGTATAGAAGACTGACAACAAGGGGCGACACCTTTTCGGTAGATGAAGAAGATAGAAGAGGAAAAGAAGAAAAGAAGAAAAGGAATCAGAAGATGGAAGAGGATAGAGACGGATGTACACATCACTCCCCGTATACTTAGGGTAAAAGAAGCCCTATGTATAGGCGACAACAGGAGTAATGAAACAGAACGATGAATTAACACTCGGCTTGTCTACCCCCCTATACTTAGGACAAAGTACGTCCTAAGCAAGGCAAACACGAGAATGGGTAGATGAGCAATACGGGAGATAGACAGAGATGAACAAAAGAGGATATACAACAGAGGTGGATGTACAGAGGGTCAAGAAGGTAGAAAGCAGACCTTCTTGCGAGACTGCTGAGGGATAGATCTAGTATGGTGTATGTCGACATCGGGGTCCACAGTGGACGGAAGCCGATCAGGGTCGACAGAGTGAAGGACCTCAGTGGAGTCAAATCGAATAGGGACGAACTGGTCAATGGAAGTAGTATGGCTAGGTTCGCCATTGGTGGTCCTATGATGTGAAGGCACAGACGGGTGAGTGGAAGAAGTACAACTAGGTCTGGCCTTGGAGGTCTCGCTGATATCAAAGTGGAATGGGACAAACTCATCATCCTCGGAAGAAGTGTAATCGGAGTCGTCCTGCGAGGTGTCGTCCAGGCCAAAATCAAAAGGAACAAAATCATCAGTGGAAGAAATCGAACTCTGTTCGTCCTCAAGAATCTCACCCGGATCATCTTTTTCATCAGGAGGCCAGAATTTCTGAGAATAATGGTTAGCATCATAACCGACCTCAATCATCATCACTTTAGAGTGACCAGGAACGGACTTATCAGTGGAAGTAGTCAAACCAGGTCCGTCCTGTCTAGTCTTGGTATCTGCCCTCCGCTTAATGGTATCAATCACATAGATCCCGTGGATTTCATCAACACATCGCCACATACCAGAAGGAGGAACTTCGAGGTCCATGCATACCGAGTCTTCCCCTTTCGGAGGATTTCTCGGGTCTCATCAGCGGTCAATAAGCAAACTTCTCTAATATCATCAGATAGGTCATAGGCCTCGGAGTCAGCTAGAATCGGTGAAGGTGCATCAGGTGCAAGTCTCTGGTCGACTGTGGGTGTGGTGATGATGAATCTCCATTTCATCACCTTTATTATATCATTTTGGCCTTAAAAACCCCAGCAAATGCATGTAAATAGCATCAATTTGTACATAATAGCACCCATTATTTATTGTATTTATTGTACATAAAATAAGGTTTTTAATGCCAAAATTATAGAATACAGAGAAGAAAAGAAAAAGGAATAAAATATTGCAAATATTTTATGACCCTAACCCTGAGACCAAGTCCAGCATGGAATTGGTCGACAAGGAATAAAGTAGGGGGAGATAAGGGCCAATGTACAATAAACACCTCATTCATTAATTTATGCATTTTTGACACCTATTTTGTATATAATTATTCATTCATCAAATAAAGAAACTTTGTATAGAAAGTTGGAGATAATAATGTAAATAAAAATACAAAACTGAGTTTGTGCAAAAATAATACTCAGTGTACATTCTATACACAAAATAAAAAGCAAAAATCTCAACTTCACAGACCCATATCATGCAAATAAAAAACTCCAAATCACCCAAACTCACCTTTAATTGTATATAGCTTTCCATGAACTATTTAATAAAATTAGTTTCATAATTTTTGGAATTCATCTGTAGAAGTTTAGGTTTTTGGCCCACCTTGTACATAAATACCTGATCAAAATATTCATTTTATTCAATATTCATTATTTTTATAAATTCATATTTTCAGAATTTTGTAAATAATGTTATAATACATGTACATATTAAAATTAAAAGAAAACCAAAAAGAATTTGTAAAATAAAATAAGTCTATAAAATTCATAGACAAAATACCTATGTTAAGAATGTATACAAATAAAAAGGTATTTTTATTCTCTTATTCTTTATTCATTTGTATTTTTATAATAATGTATATATTATATATAACTTATTAAAAATACAAATCCAAAATAAAAACAAATAAATTTCATTAAATAAATAAAATAAATATAATATATAGGTAAAATACCTGTGAGTATACCTAAATATACATATATCTATTTATTTAAATATGTAAATAAACTCATAAAAATGAAATAAAAATATATTTATATTCACAAAAATAAGTTATAAATTTATAAAATAAGAAAATAAAATAACTAAATAAAATAAAATAAAATAAAAATAAAAGTATATAAATATACTTATAAATACATTATTTTAATAAAAACCGTAATAAAATACTTCTAAAAAATAAATAAAAATCGTAAATAAATACTACATTAATTTGTAAACATTTTTTATTTTATAAGTAAATTCTAATTACTTCATTTAATATGTGTAATAAATGGGTCAAGATCAGCCTGACGTGGACCAATCGGGGGCCAGGGAAGGTTGACCTCCGGTCAACTCCCCCCTGCGCCTCTGACTCCCGTCAGGCCCGTCTTTTCCCATATTTTCATCCTTTTTTCCCGCTCTCCTCGTCCATCATTCGCCCTCGAATCCTTCTGACAAATATTCTCTGATCATCCTTGATTCTCGCCGAGATATAGGATCCCTTGTACATAGCTTGTATTGTCGACCTTGGCCCAGTCAAATAAGGGTGCTCATTTGTGTATAAATAAAGAACCATCTCCTCCTCCGCAAAATTTGGTCAGCCCCAACCCATTTTCTTCCTCGCATTCAGCCCCAGGTGTGCTCCTCGTACAAGAGGATGCCGCCGGCACCTTGAATCGGCTGGAGATGGAGGTGGTTGCACCCACGGCAGCGCTCCGGCAGCCGCCCTGCTCCCTGGAGTTTCTTCAGGTATAAGAGCAGCGCCTTTTTACATTTCTTAGTTAGATTTCATTCCTGCATTTCATTTCTGTATTTTAATTAGCATTTAGTTGTTAGAATTAGCGTAGATTAGGCGATTCGAAGTTCGTCGGAGCTCAGCTCCGGCGACTTCTCCACAATACCCTCGTTGTTTTCCGACCGCCCTTCCACCGTCATATCGTTCCCTACCGTCTTCTCCACCTCCAGACCACCCTGCCCAACCGGATCCCTCCCTGGATCTGCGAATCGAAGCTTCGTCTCCACCCATCGCCGGAAGCTTCGCCACCCCATCCATTTCGTATGCTAACAGCTTCAATTTTTTGGTCGAGGGTGATGCCCTCGAGCCTAGCGTTCTTTCTATGCAGGTTAGGTGCATTGGACAACACCAGGAGTCGAGTTACATGCGGGCGGAGGTACCTGGAGCCCCGATCCTTCTCCGAGCTCGTGGCGGCGCTCCAGCGTGCCTCCGGCCGATCCAAGCACTCCAGCAGATAGAGCAGCCCTCCAGGAAGCTTCTGGGACCCTCAGGGTGCAGCGACGAACGGCAGAGGAGCGAGATCCAGGCGGAAGAAGCTCTCCCCGACGAGCGTTCTTCCCTATACTTGCACGTGTGCTCCCTGCCGTTGGATGAAGGAGGTCTCCCCAGGTCGAGCCGCAACCGTCGGATCTGCCCGTGCCTTAGCCGTCAGATCATCTTGAATGATCTAATCTCCACCGTGGATCCGCGAAGCGTCATCGGGCGGAGGGGGTGGTGATGCGTGTTCAAGTGAAGAAAGCACAACCGTTGGATAGCGCGCCTTTGGGGGTAAATTGCAAAACCAACCCTCGCTCTTTTTGTATTTAATTTTAATAATGTAAAATAAATAGCACATTGTAAAATATATGTAAATTTTGCAGAAAGGACCCTGAGTTTATTGGAATTGCAATTTGGTCCTTCCGAGCCTCACGTGCAGTCCCACGTGAGGCGCGTGAAATTTGCATGAATACCCTCGCAGTTTTTGTATATTGTAAAATAATTCCAAAAATGAAAATAAATGTTTATTTCTGTAGAATTTTTGCACTGATGCCCCTGGAATGTATTTTATTTGCAAAAATGCCCCTGTCAGGCTGTTTATTTTTGTGTCTTTTATCTATTTATTAAAAATACCTAGGATGCTCTAAAATTCCACAAAAATTAGGTTAAATGCTTCATGCCCTGTATTTTCACGCCTATATTTTATTTTGCATTTTTTCGCATTTTTCCTAATTATAAAAAATGAAAATAAGCCTTTTTGCACTGTTTAAATTAGAAAATACAAAAAAATTAGAAAATGTTTTTGAAAAATACTTAAAAAATTATATATGGTATAATTATATCTATATTGAGTCCAGACATTGAAAACCCTAAAAATATGAAAAAGAAAAATAAAAAAATCAGAAAGCTCCAAAATCCAACAAAAAATAGATAAATCCTTAAAAAAACCCCAAAAATATATTTTTCTCTTTTATAATTATCTATATACTATTATTAATGTATTAAAATTAATTTGGGTAATTTTGGAGTTTATTTTATATTTTTAAAACCCAAATTATATTCGGCTACTCAATTGGTCCTATATTGTGGACATTTTTGAAATTAAAAATACATAAAAATTAGAAATATTCCAGAAAAATAACAAAAAAATTAGTAAAATATTAAAAAGCTAAAAAAATTATATATATATATATATATTTTAAGTATTTATGTCTATATATTTATGATAGTATTCCTCTCTCTCTCTTCTTTCATATATATATATCTCTTTACATATATATGTATACATATCTATATATTATATAATTAAAAAATATAAAAAGAAAAAAAAATATAAAATATAAAATATGGAAACCAAAAAAAAAGAAAAAAATAAAAATGTAAAAACCAAAAACCCACAAAACAATAATTGGACATGAACAATGGATTGAATAATTACAAAACCCATACAACCATTCGCCTCCCAGTGTTCGACCTCTACCTGTACTTACACCTATACACATTTGCATGTAGAGTTATAATAAATTTTAACTCCACAGTTTTGGATATTCATTGCATATATTATTATGGGTTAATTGTTGATTGATTTGAGGATAATTGAGCGGTCACCGCATCGACTATTGATCCACCTTGTGGATTAATACGACCCTTAATTTCCTCTGTCATCTAATGGCGCCGTTGCCGGGGAGGCAACATATTTTGTATGATTTTGTGAGCTTATTTGTTCATTTATTCAATTATTTGCTCATGTCCATGATTCAGTTATTTGTTTGGTTTTTATTTCTATTTGATATTATTTGATTGACTGCTCTGACCATTTCTTTCCTCTGTCTTTGATGCGAGGGACCGTCAAGCGAAGGAGGACCTCCTAGGAGGACCTGTGCACCCAAGCAAGGTGGAGTTGGCTCTTCTATGCCAAGCCAACAAGAGAGAGCATCAAAGGGAGACGGAGGAGAAGTTTTGAAGACAGTCTCTATTTTTATGCATTTTATTTAATTCCATTCATTATGTATATTCATGTGAGAGAGTGACACTTAGAATTTTGTAATAATACAGGACTCTCACAGGTACACTTCGACTCCCTAGGTCCAATGCCCGAGGGATTGTTCCCTTGGGGGCCTCGATGATTTTTACGCTTTTCTTTTTCTTTATTTTATTTTTATTATTTTGTGTGAATGAGCCTTAGCTTAGAATTTGCTTGCTCGTAGAGTTAGGACCAAACACCCTAATTATTTGCATGTACCTATAGTTTGCTTTGGACCTAGATCAAACTCTAAACAGCCGTTCATTTGTCTCTTAGCCTTTGTGCCACAGCGAGCCCCGCAAAGCGCTTTCTCCTAAACTCAAGTGTGTTGAGCAGAGGAGAGGTGAGCCAAGACCGGACTTTTTGAGGCTAAAGATGAATGAGAGACTCGTGGTGCTTCACGATAATAGCAACTTCTGTACCTAGGGCGATTTCCTCGGCTTGCATTTTCATATAGCATAGGTTTCAAATTCTGTTATGCATCCCGCATGGAGAGAGCTGGGAGGCACTGTAAGTCTTCTTACTTAGCATGCATCATCGTTTTCCGACTTGCATGGCTTTTCCGATCTTCTCCCTCTGTTTTGCCAAACTTGGATGCTTAAGGGAAATTGGAACCTCGATAGGCACGTGCATTGAAAATACCAAAAAAAAGTGATAACTTAAATAAAATCGGGACTGCTAACTCTATTGGACCTAAAAATAAAATGTAATGGATTCCTTGTCTTGGGGAGAGCAACCCCCCTCATTGTATGCGTTTTAAAATTGCTTACGTGCACGCTAAGGAGTAGTGCCCAAATCCCATCAAGCCTCCTAAGTGATTGTACAATTTTTGTGGTTCTCATTTAACTCTAAAATAGAAAAGATAAATGACCGTCACCTGATGGTCTTCACTGTGTTGAGTAGGTGAATTGGGGGTTTGCCTTGTGTCTTGATGGTGACTTGGAGTCCATTGTGCTTTTCATTCATTCCTAGAGTAGTCGGTCCCGCCTGTGTGAGTCATGCATTCTTCATCTTTGAGTCTCTCTACCTCTCTTATACATACATCTCTTCATTTTTGCATCAAGTCATGATATTGGCGCTTGAGCTCAATCATTCTTCGCCAAGTCCTTTGTTTCCCTCTTCTTCATCACTTCCCTAGTATTCTCCGTACCATCCTCCCTCTCTGGTTCAGGGAGGGCACTCTCTTGAACCACAATTTTGACGGTGTTCCCGCCTTGTGTGGAACACCCAATCTTGTCTATGTCCCGATCCTCTAGCCGCCCTCCTCGTTCCCTCTGTATCACCTTTCTACTCTCCATGATATTGGCATGCACGCTCAATCAGCTTCTCCACCCCATTGTGTTACCCTTCTAATCCACCTTCCTTGTGTACCCCCGTATCACCTCTCCCTTTACCCGGGAATGCTGTGCACATCGATAGCCTGCATCGAGGATTCCATGATTACCTTGATTATCTGTGTAAGACGGGCCATGATGTTGAGGATGCTGAGATTGATGTGATGGATTTGTCTTTGATACATGCATAAGGACTTCTCGAGGATTTTTGATGATGCATAGAGCAGAGGTGTGATTCTTTATTGAAGATTTAGATCTCGCACACCGGATTGAGGATGTGATATGATGCGATGATTTGGTGATGATTGCATGAGTATTGAATGATCTATCATTCTGGAGGTTCCAACCATCTTGATTTTGAGGATTGAATGCTTATTCTGATATGGAGTGTCTGATGGAGGTGTGCGGATCCAGCATGATCTCTCATCTTCCTATTTGACCAATCCTTGATCTCCTGACTCTCTAATCCACCCTGGCACTTAGAGGATTCCTGACTATTTTTCGTGCCATCTCAGCTGGCTGAATTGACCCAAGGGATGTTTGGTGAATGCCATGATTATTTGCTCCCTTGCTTGATCTTATGCCCTCCGGATGATTGAATGATTTATTGCTTTTGAGGACCTGAGATGAATTGCCAGCATTCCCACGACCTACATTGATCTAGGTCGCATTCCTCCCCGAGGACTATCTGCGGGAGAATGCGATAATTTCTAGGACTGCGGTTTCATTCAGTGCTTGGGTCGCCATTGTGATGGGACCCGAAACCGAGTCAGATAATATGCTTGATTGGCCTCCCCCTGTGATTGTGTGCCCGACCTATCGGTACACGAGGCCAATGTACTAGACTCATATGAGTCTGCTCGCCTTGACGGTCCTCGCAAGGCAGAGCTCCACTTTTCTGATTATTCCATGCCTAGCTCGTCGCTCCCCGAGGGTTATCTGTGGGAGACTATGACATATTTCCGATCTGATTGGTCTCTTCTGTTGGTAGCCTCCTTGTCGACTACTGAGACCACTATGTGGGTCCGTCTGATGGATCCGGCTCCTTTGAGCCATTCTCTATCCTGACGACCCTCGCAAGGTAGAGATACGGTCTGACTATTCCTTGCCTAGATCGCAGTACTCTCCGAGGACTATCTGCAGGAGACTGCAACACTCTCTTTACGATCGGTTCCCACTTCTGACTGTGTCTCCGATCTGCGAAGCACGGAATCGAGTCGTCTGATACACATGATTTTTGGTCCCATCTTGAGTTGTGTATCCAATCTGCAAATCATGGGACCTGTCTTATTAGACTCCTTAGAGTCTGCTCGCCTTGACGGTCCTCGCAAGGTTGAGCTTCTGATATCTGCTATTTTCATGCCTAGCTGGCAGCACATTCCCCAAGGGTTATCTGCGGGACGCTGCCACACTTTCTTAATTTGACGGTCTCTTCTGCTGGTAGCCGATCTGTCGCCTACCAAGGCCGTTTCTATGATCCGTCTGATGGATCAGGCTCCTTTGAGCCCGCTCTCCTTGACGACCCTCGCAAGGTGAGCTTATGTTTTGATTATTCATTGACTAGTATGTACCACTCCCCGAGGGTTATCTGCGGGAGAGTACATCATTTTCTATGTACTCGGCTTCATTTCTAATGTCTCCTGTTTGTGGGAGCACGAAGCTGGGTCTTCTGCCTTGTGCGCTCGGTCTCCTCCCTAGTTGTGTCTCCATCTGTTGGAGCACGGAGCCGAGTCTTCTGATTATTCTCTGATTATGCTTACCTTGAGGACCCTCGCAGGAGTGAGCCATGTATTGTGTTGTTCGGTGTATGCTTGTGATTTTCAGATTATATCACCACCGCAAATCACACAGTCTCGTATGCTTTATTTCCGATCTATCTGAGACCATGATTGACTAGGAGGAGTCTGTACTGCTCTTTCTTCCTCCCGGTCTTACGGTATCGGCTCTGTTCCCTCATGTTGACCCTATGAGCCGATCGACTGCCTCACGCTATCGGACCCGATCTCTATCCTTTTGACCTAATTGTCCCTGGTAGCTGACACCCACTTGATTACAAATTCGGGTGCCTTTTCACCTTCTGACTGCGTCCTCGTTCTCACAGGGAGACGACGACGAGAGCACGGTAGTCGCTTACCAGATACCGTTCTGTACTTCACTAGTTTCTTCACCAATTGTATGTATGTGTGCCTTGTTCATTCTTTCTTCCGCAGGTTATGTGTGCCCTGGATCTATCACCATATCTTTGAGTCTACACTTAGGACGTATCTTGTCCTAAGTGTAGGGGGGTACACACCGCGTTGATCTTTCGTCGTTCAGTTTGGTCACTCCTGTTGTTGCCTATACTAAGGGATATCTCACCCTAAGTATAGGGGAGTGATGCGTATATTCTCCACGATCGTTTCCTCTATCTATATATATCTCTCTTTTCTTCTTTTCTTCTTTTCCTTTTCTATATTCTGTATCTAAATAAAAGGTGTCGCCCCTTTGTGTCAGTTTTCTGTACTAAGGACGTACTTGGTCCTAAGTATAGGGGGGTGCACCCCTGAGTTGTTCATCTGTTTATTCCCACCCTTGACCCCCCCTGCTTGGTGTACAGTCTGCTATACTTAGGATTACTTGATCTTTAGTATAGGGGGGAGCGGTCAACTTCTATTTCCTTCATCTCTTCGTATATTCTTTAGACTTGTCTATACTCAGTACGAGTTATGTCTTCTCTTTTCTTTTGATCTATGAGGACATAGCTCAAGCTAAGTATAGGGGGGTCGTATATACTATGTATATACTTTAGCCATAACTCGTACTTTCGTATTCTCTTAATAATATGGCTAATAATTCTTTAAAAACCCTTAATAAAAAGAGATGTGATTATTCCTCGAATTCTTTTTGTATATACTGATTAATAAATCAGGTGAAAATGTTTTTGCAAAATGTTTGAAAAATAGTTTTAAAATCTTCGTGAACATTTATTGAAAACTGTTTTGAAAATATTTTGTTACATGTTTTCAACCTGTGTAAAAATGCGTGGTTTGTAAAAATTTATTTTCTTTGTGTGAAATAAAATGTTTGAAAAATAATTTGCAAATGGTTTGAAAAATGGTTGCAACAAAATTTTGAAAATCTGTATATATTGTTTTGAAAAACCTTTGCAAAATGATTTTCAAATGTCTGTACATGTTTGTAAACATGTTTGTAAAAATTATGTTGGACTACAGTTTTCAAAAACTGTTTGAAAAAAAATTGTGTCAAATAAGTTTGAGGAATAGTCACATATAATCTAATAACTAAAATAATATATATATATATCATTATTATTATAAAAAACAAAAATAAACACAATTCTTTAACAAGTGTACATATATACATATAAATAAAAACTAAATTGTAAAATCTTAATTCTTGTAAAATAAAGCGGCACGCCCGTGTAAATAGCTGTGCATATTTTATACGATGAATGCCAAAATTATTTTATTTGCAAAATTTCTTTGTGTAAAATTCTTCTCTTTGTTTTCAAATTCTTTGAAAAATTGCATTATTCTTTGCATATTTGTAAATAGCATTTGCATTTATATTCTTTGATTGAGCTTGATGTTTGAACTAGTCCAATAAAGTCGAAGATTGGAGCTTGGTTGGACCTTATCGCACCTAACTGCACTGGAACCTTACGGGAACTAGGTTTACGATACTTCAGGTCGATTCAGACTTAATTCTTTGAGAAATCAGGGCTGGGTTCAAGTCACCTCAGTGGACTAACTAGAACTTTTCGAAACACACGTATGACTCTTGTCGCCCGTGACCTAACTTGGACACTTGCACCTTTCACTTGGATCAACTCAGTTGGAGTGGTGAGGGGGTTGGATTTGCCAGTCTGAGACGCACACGGGTGGAAACATTCGTCCTCATCTAGGGAGGGAAGTGCACCCCAACCTGGTCCGATAGCCATGAGGTCTAACGACAGGAGAGTGTGGGTTGCAATAATGCTTCAAAAGAGGGATAGTCTTCTGGCTCAAGAAGAAAAACTCCTTATGTAAATGCTGCTGTGAATAGTATGTTGTTAAAAAAAGGTGGACAGGCTTGAAAATAAAAAAATAAAGTGCATGCCGGAGTATGTATATATGTTGTATAGAAAATAAGCAAGCTTGAGCATCAAAGGTATACCATGTGAGCCTGCAGCTGGATGACTTGACTATACTGGTCTTGCATCCCAGGATAGGTAGCTACACTGGCTACCGTCCATTCTTTTCTCTACCTCCTCCTCTTTACTTGGATGCCACTTGAACTTAGAAGGGAATACCCCGCTCCTCGAGGAAAGAGCTGTAGGATTAGGGAATCATTGGGTTGTCATTCTAGAGAAGCTAGTCTCTTTGTCATTTCAGTTGGGGAGAGCCACTATCACTTACACGTACAAATCGGCTTCATAGTCATAAGGGTTTGCGTATGACGTAGGCTAGTTCTGACATGGCTATTGAGATTATTTGAACCAAGTTCTGTGACTCTTGAAGGCTGTTGTGTTTTAAATTTGGTTCCCGACCAGGTTCCACACACATTTTCACACCGAGGTCTAATCTGAGCTCCAAACTTTGATTTTGTACAGATAAGTTTTATAATCATGTTCAATTCAATTTATTCCTTAAATTCTTTATTTTTGCTTTTTCTTTTCTTCTTATTCTTTGTTCTTTTTGTACTTATTGCATAAGTATTTGCTAGGGACTAGCAAAGGCAAGTATAGGGGGGGTGATGAATCTCCATTTCATCACCTTTATTCTATCATTTTGGCCTTAAAAACCCCAGCAAATGCATGTAAATAGCATCAATTTGTACATAATAGCACCCATTATTTATTGTATTTATTGTACATAAAATAAGGTTTTTAATGCCAAAATTATAGAATAAAGAGAAGAAAAGAAAAAGGAATAAAATATTGCAAATATTTTATGACCCTAACCTCGATACCAAGGCCAGCATGGAATTGGTCGACAAGGAATAAAGTAGGGGGAGATAAGGGCCAATGTACAATAAACACCTCATTCATTAATTTATTCATTTTTGACACCTATTTTGTATATAATTATTCATTCATCAAATAAAGAAACTTTGTACATGAAAGTTGTAAGATAATAATGTAAATAAAAATATAAAATTGAGTTTGTGCAAAAACAATACTCAGTGTACATTTTATACACAAAATAAAAGCAAAAATCTCAACTTCACAGACCCATATCTTGCAAATAAAAACTCCAAATCACCCAAACTCACCTTTAATTGTATATAGCTTTCCATGAACTATTTAATAAAATTAGTTTCATAATTTTTGGAGTTCATCTGTAGAAGTTAGGTTTTTGGCCCACCTTGTACATAATACCTGATTAAAATATTCATTTTATTCAATATTCATTATTTTTATAAATTCATATTTTTAGAATTTTGTAAATAATGTATATAATACATGTACATATTAAAATTAAAATAAAACCGAAAAGAATTTGTAAAATAAAATAAGTCTATAAAAATTCATAGACAAAATACCTATGTTAAGACATGTATATAAATAAAAAGGTATTTTTATTCTCTTATTCTTTATTCATTTGTATTTTTATAATAATATATATATTATATATAACTTACTAAAATACAAATCCAAAATAAAAACAAATAAAATTCATTAATTAAATAAAATAAATATAATATATAGGTAAAAATACCTGTGAGTATACCTACATATACATATACCTATTTATTTAAATATGTATATAAACTCATAAAAATGAAATAAAAATATATTTATATTCACAAAAATAAGTTATAAATTTATAAAATAAGAAAATAAAAAAATTAAATAAAAATAAATAAAATAAAAATAAATGTATATAAATATACTTATAAATACATTATTTTAATAAAACCATAATAAAATACTTCTAAAAATAAATAAAAAGCGTAAATAAATACTACATTAATTTACAAACATTTTTTATTTTATAAGTAAATTCTAATTAATTCATTTAATACGTGTAATAAATGGGTCAAGATCAGCCTGACGTGGACCAATCGGGGGCCAAGGAAGGTTGACCTCCAGTCAACTCCCCCCTGCGCCTCTGACTCCCGTCAGGCCCGTCTTTTCCCCTATTTTCATCCTTTTTTCCCGCTCGCCTCGTCCATCATTCGCCCTCGAATCCTTCTGACAAAATATTCTCTGATCATCCTTGATTCTCGCCGAGATCTGGGATCCCTTGTACATAGCTTGTATCGCCGACCTCGGCCCAGTCAAATAAGGGTGGTCGTTTGTGTATAAATAAAGAACCATCTCCTCCTCCGCAAAATTTGGTCAGCCCCAACACATTTTCTTCCTCGCATTCAGCCCCAGGTGTGCTCCTCGTGACAGGAGGATGCCGCCGGCACCTTGAATCGGCTGGAGATGGAGGTGGTTGCACCCACGGTGGCGCTTCGGCAGCCGCCCTGCTCCCTGGAGTTTCTTCTGGTATAAGAGCTGCGCCTTTTATATTTCTTAGTTATATTTCATTCCTGCATTTCATTTCTGTATTTTAATTAGCATTTAGTTGTTATAATTAGCGTAGATTAGGCGATTCGAAGTTCGCCGGAGCTCAGCTCCGGCGACTTCTCCACAGTACCCTCGTTGTTTTCCGACCGCCCTTCCACCGTCATATCGTTCCCTACCGTCTTCTCCACCTCCAGACTACCATGCCCAACCGGATCCCTCCTTGGATCTGCGGATCGAAGCTTCGTCTCCACCCATCGCCGGAAGCTTCGCCACCCCATCCATTTCGTATGCTAACATCTTCAATTTTTGGTCGATGGTGATGCCCTTGAGCCTAGCGTTCTTCCTGTGCAAGTTAGGTGCATTGGACAGCACCAGGAGCCGAGTTACATGCGGGCAGAGGTACCTAGAGCCCCGATCCTTCTCCGAGCTCGTGCGGCGCTCCAGCGTGCCTCCGGCCGATCCATGCACTCCAGCAGATAGAGCATCCCTCCAGGAAGCTTCTGGGACCCTCAGGTGCAGCGACGGACGACGGAGGAGCGAGATCCAAGCAGAAGAAGCTCGCCCCGGTGAGCGTTCTTCCCTGTTCTTGCACGTGTGCTCCCCGCCGTTGGATGAAGGAGGTCTCCCCAGATCGAGCCGCAACCGTCGGATCTGCCCGTGCCTTAGCCGTCAGATCATCTTGAATGATCTAATCTCCACCGTGGATCCGCGAAGCGTCATCGGGCGAGGAGGTGGCGACGCGTGTCAAGTGAAGAAAGCACAACCGTTGGATAGCGCGCCTTTTGGGGTAAATTGCAAAACCTACCCCCGCTCTTTTTGTATTTAATTTTTAATACTGTAAAATAAATAGCACGTTGTAAAATATTTGTAAATTTTGCAGAAAGGACCCTGAGTTTATTGGAATTGCAATTAGGTCCTTCCGAGCCTCACGTACAGTCCCACGTGAGGCGCGTGAAATTTGCATGAATACCCCGGTGGTTTTTGTATATTGTAAAATAATTCCAAAAATGAAAATAAATGTTTATTTCTATAGAATTTTTTGACTGATGCCCCTGGAATGTATTTTATTTGCAAAAATGCCCCTGCCAGGCTGTTTATTTTTGTGTCTTTTATCTATTTATTAAAAATACCTAGGATGCTTCTAAAAATTCCACAAAAATTAGGTTAAATGATTCATGCCATGTATTTTCACGCCTATATTTTGTTTTGCATTTTTTCCGCATTTTTCCTAATTATAAAAAATGAAAAAGAAGTCCTTTTTTGCACTGTTTAAATTAGAAAATACAAAAAAAATTAGAAAATGTTTTTGAAAAATACAAAAAAATTATATATGGTATAATTATATCTATATTGAGTCCAGACATTGAAAAACCCTAAAAATATGAAAAAGAAAAATAAAAAAAATCAGAAAGCTCCAAAATCCAACAAAAAATCGAAAAGTCCTTAAAAAACCCCAAAAATATATTTTTCTCTTTTATAATTATCTATATACTATTATTAATGTATTAAAATTAATTTGGGTAATTTTGTAGTTTATTTTATATTTAAAACCAAAATTATATTCGGCTACTTAATTGGTCCTATATTGTGGGCATTTTTGAAATTAAAAATACATAGAAATTAGAAATATTCCAGAAAAATAACAAAAAAATTAGAAAAAATATTAAAAAGCTAAAAAATTATATATATATATATATATATATATTTTAAGTATTTATGTCTGTATATTTATGATAGTATTCCTCTCTCTCTCTTCTTAGATATATATATCTCTTTACATATATATGCATACATATCTATATATTATATAATTAAAAATATAAAAAGAAAAAAAAATATAAAATATAAAATATAGAAACCAAACAAAAAAAAAGAAAAAAAATGTAAAAACCAAAAACTCACAAAACAATAATTGGACATGAACAATGGATTGAATAATTACACAACCCATACAACCATTCGCCTCCCAGTGTTCGACCTCTACCTGTACTTACACCTATACACATTTGCATGTAGAGTTATAATAAATTTTAACTCCACAGTTTTGGATATTCATTGCATATATTATTGTGGGTTAATTGTTGTTTGATTTGAGGATCATTGAGCGGTCACCACATCGACTATTGATCCGCCTTGTGGATTAATACGACCCTTAATTTTCCTCTGTCATCAGGTGATCAACACTTCGCTCTCGTCAACAGGACAGAAGCGAATCTCTCCTGATCCATAATCAATAACGACCCTCGCAGAGGTGAGGAATGGTCGTCCCAGGATGATTGGAGAGGGCTCCCCTGTGGAGGTCTCCATGGGCTGTATGACAAAGTCAACATTGTAGCTCGTGCCCTAATCGAAATGACGACATTTTCAAGGATACCTTCGGCCTCTTGATAGATCCATCGGCAAACTGAACGATCATCCTGGTTTTCTTGAGAGGCCCTAAGTGAAGAGACTGTACCAGCGAGAAGGGTAATATGCTAATAAATGCACCGCCATCTAGGAGAGTGTGATCACAAGTATGGTCAGAGATGGTGCAGGTGATGAATGGGGTAGCTGTGTTCTTCTTTCTATGAATGGGACGGAGTGTGATGGCATGGGCAGTGGCCATGGTCAAGATATGACGCTCAGATCTGCTCCTTCACTTTCTCTTCTTGGGAAGAGGAGTAGATAATTGTGTCATGGCCTGCTGAAGTGGGGCACGGATAATCTCATGAATGGTGGCCACCACTTCGAGGTCAGTCAACATTTTTTTGAATTTTTGGACCTCCTCCATACAAGGGAGGAAGTCGGAATTAACATCTACACGAGGCATGCCAAGAGCATCCTGTACAGTGGCATCCTCGGGGTCAAAGGTGGGACAATACGTGAAAGGCTGTGTGGTCAAAGGGTCTGGCAAGTGGTACCTCTCCTCAAAGTCTGAATCAACCAAGTGGCTCCCGAACTCTTTTTGTGTTTTTAAATTTTTCCCATTTTTTGTATTTTGGGCGATTGCAAGCTCCCATGATCACCCACAATGAAATTCGTAATCTCGATGAATGGAGCATTAATCTGATTTACTCTCAAAATGGCAAGATGCTCTCTCATCAAATTAATGTGATCTAGCATTAGATTCAAGACTACACTCGTGGAGATCGAGGGAGGTGACTCCAATAGGTCAGACTCGAGTGGATGTGGAAGTGGAGGTGGATAATATACAGGTGGAGGTGGAGATGGGTAGAAATCCAAGTCCTGATACTGCGGCTGAGGCGGGTATGTACAAAAATCAGAAAAAGTAGGAGGAGGATCCTCCTGATAAAGGGAGGTGGACCGACTGGAGTGAACGAGGGATCCGCAAAGTCTAGATAAAATGCGCTCCAGGGGTCCATCTCGAAAACAAAAGGAAATGATTCGGGGGAGCACGAAGGTCAAGTCAAGAGAGCGAAGAAGAAGGCGCAAATGCGCATGGATGATCTAGTCTGCACACAAGCAATCACAAGAAAACTCACACAAAACAAACCCTCAATTCACTACTCAACTCGGTAGAGACCGAAAAGTGCGGTCTTTTTATCTTGTCTGTTTTAGAGTTAGGTGAGAAGTCCAAAAATTTCACACACACTTAGGGGCTGAATAGGATTTGGGCACTAGTCCTTAGGGTGTGTGCGAGCAAGTAAAACGAAGATAATGAGGGGATTACTCGCCCCAATACAAGAATTTTCTTTTGGTTTATTTTAGGGTCAAGTAATATTAGCAGTCCCAATTTTATTTGATTATCACTTTTTTTGGATTTTTAATAGGAAATGCACGAGCCTATAGAGGAGTCGATTCCTTTAAGCACCTTTGTGGTCAAAATCAGAGGGAGAGTCGGAAAAGCAATGCAAGCGGCAAAATGATGATGTATGCTAAAGCGTAAATGCTCACCTTGCCTCCAGCACTCTACATGCAAGGATGCTCAACAGAATTGAAACCTATCTATATGCAAATGCTAGCCGATGAAATCGCCCTAAGTGTGAGAAGCTGCTATTAGCGTGAAGAACACAAGTCGGTCACCGATCTTCAATACAGGATCTGTCTAAGTCCGGTCTAGCCTCACCCCTCCTCCTCTCGACACATCGAGTTCAGGAGCCGCACTTGGCAGGGTGGGCTCGCGGCACGAAGGCTCGAAGATGATGAGGCGACTGCTTAAAGTTTTAAACTAAGTCCAAACGCAGCTATAGGTACATGCAATGGTGACTAGTGTGTTTGGACCTACTTTATTGCCAAGCAACTCCTACGACTAAGGGCTCAATCACACAAAAGAAATAAAAACAAAATCGAGAAACAAAATAAAAAAATGCGAAGGAAAAATGCAAGAAAAGCCGCGGTGAAGTGAACAATCACTTGGAAATTAGGCTCGAAAGTCCAAGTGTCCGAGTACCTGTATTATTACAATAAATGTCTCTCTCTTACTTAAATTACAAGAATAAATACAAGAAAATAAATGCTATGACTAGAGGTGGAGCTCGGTCTTCAAAAATCTCTAAGTCTCCTTGGTGCTAGGTTGGCAGACTGTTGCCGGCTTCACGTGGTGCTCAGGCGTCTAGGGTGGAGCGCCTCCTCGATCTGCGGTTCCTCGCACAAAGTCAACAAAGAAGAGGGGTTAGACAACTCATACAATTATATCAAATAAAAACAAACAAATAAACCGCAAGAATAGACAACAATTACAAACACAAGTAAAAACCTGAACTACGCGCTGTCGCTCCCGACAACGGCGCCATTTGATAACCAAGGATGATCGATCTGTCATATTGATCCACAAGGCGAATCAACAGTCGGTGTATTGACCGCTCAAAAATCCCTAATTAATCAACAATGAACCCACAATATATAAATCAAGCAATGAGAAACAAATGTGGAGTCAAAATTTATTTTAACTCTACAAGAAATATGCATAGTGCAAGTATGTAGAGTGTCGAACACAGGGAGCAAGCAGGATTGATCAAGCAAAATGCTAAAGTGTGTGACTATGATCAATGCCTACAAGTATGCAAATTTTTTTTGTAGGTTTTTAGTTTTATAATTTTATAATTTAATTTTTAATTTATATTTTTGTATTTTGATTTTTAATTTTCTGATTTTATATTTTCTTTTTATATTTTTTATTTTTATATTTTCTTTTTCAATAATTAGAATATAAACAAAGTAGGAAAAAGGAAGAAAAGGTATTTATAAAAATAGGTAAAAATACTCAAAAATCAGGAAATCAAGCGTTTTTGATCTTTTTATGATTTTATACTGTTTTTGTGATTTTTGGAATTTTTTTGAATATTTTTGGTATTTTTAAAAGTCCAAATACAAGAAAACAGTGAATTCAACTACTGGCCGAAATTAAAATGGGCATTAAAAATAGAAATCAGAGTCTAAAAATCCTCAAATCAATTTAAAATAAAAGAGAATAAAATAAAGAAAATTCAGAAACTGAACGTGTATTTTTAAGATTTTTTCTTGAATTTTTTAGATTTTTATGAAGATTTTTAGAATTTTCTAATTTTTCAGGTTTTTGTTTTGAAAATTTTAATGATTTTTGGTCTAAACTAAAAGATACTAAAATACGCAAAAATTAATTTTTTGGAATTTTTCAAAAAGTTTTGATAATTTTTAGGATTTTCTAATGCAAACATTGTTGAAAATGCATGTTTTTTTATTTTTAATAAATAATAAAATGCAATAAAAACATAAAATAAAAATATGATGTTAAAATACTATGCAACAGAGACCTATGATGATTTTTATGGATTTTAAGGATTTTATCGATGCATGAAATAAATGAAAACAACAAAGAGAAACTACATGCAGGCAAGGGGCATAAGTGTAAATAGCCAGAAAGTCAGGGGCTTGTCTGCAAATTATCCAAAAACTATATAACGTAATATAAAATTCTCTGGACAAATTAGAAATATCCAAAATTCCAAGCCCTTCCCCGCAAAAATGCCAAGCCCACGTGACTAGGCACGCGCGCCTGGCAGGGGTACAACTGCAATTATTGAAATGTCCGAGGGCCTAGATGCAAAAATTCCAGAAAATTATAACTGCATGTGAAAGTATCTGCATTAAATTTAAATCCCCAAAACTACAAGGGTGATCATGCGAAATGACCACGCACCTCACGTGCGCTTGTCACGTGAGGTGACGTGGCCAAGGACCAGTTGGCAATTACAAAAGCTTAAGGGGTTTACGAGCAAATATTACAAAATAAAATAACGGCAGATGAATGTTTAAGTATTATAAAATAAAATACAAAAATTGATCGGGTGCGATTGCAAAATACCCAATCCAACACATGATCGGACGTTTGAGAATTTGTCACTTATGCCACGTGTCCAAGATCCGGCGGCCTGTACCCCTTCGCGACGAACGACCGAGATTATACGGTGCTCTGATGATCCGATGGCTGTCCTGCGCAAGATCTGACGGTGCCTGTGCTTCAGGAAGAACTCGGCTAGATCGGACGACGATGGAGGTGCTTGGATGAACACGTGAAGAACCGGCCGCCGCGAGGTTTGGATTGATGATTCGGGTGCCTCCGGCAACCAATAGCTCCTCCGATGGTCTCTGCAGCCTCCTGGAAGGTTCCCCGACCCAACAATGGGGCCAAAATGGGCGGAGGAGCCCGATGCGCTGCCACAAGGTCAGGGATGAACTGTGGCTCCAGGTTGCACGTCTTCTGCAAAAATCGACCCCCAGGAGGGTCTCCTCGCACCTGGTACCTGCAGATGAAACACACGACGATAGAAGGTGGTTCCAGGGCGAGAACGAGCGAGTTAGGTGACATATGGCGTGGGTAGGAGCTCGCCGGAGCAAGCTCCGACGAGGTGATGGCGTGATGCTAGGTTGCGTGCGAATCGAATGGAAAAGTGATAGATTTAATCCTAAACCTAATCTAGCAAAATAAAATGCAATAAAAACGAACAAAAAGGATGACCTCAAGCCACAAACGGTGAGATGGTAAATCGACGGCCAAGTGGCCGGAGGTGGCTGGAACACGACCCTCAGCCTCGCCGCACCTCGACCGGGGGTATGGGGAGTCTCCCTTGTCACTAGAGGCTCACCCTATCCACTCCCAGAGGTCTGAAGCTTCCAAAGCCGGTTCAAAGAGCAAGGGAAGGAAGGGTGCGGTTTTGAACAATGGTGATCAGGGCTCAAAGATCGAGGGTCAACGGGAATATCAGTGATGCTCTCCCCGAAAAAATCATTGGGCGAGTATCATGGGTAGATGGGCATGAAAAGTCATGAAGGGCTTGACATGATTTGGTAAAAGGGGCGACCTAGAGAAATCGGCGAAATCGAGGCAAAACGCAGCTTTGACAGGCGCCCAGGAGGAAGGTCAGACTGTTGACCTTGATCAACGGTCCAGACCACCTGGTTGGTCCACGTGGACCAACCAGGAAAAACCTACTGAAAATACTTTAAAAATTAATTTAAAAATAGTAAACAACTTATTTAATTTTTGGTTATTTAATAAAAAGTGTTTATTATTTTATAAGGTATTTAAATATGATTTTTAATTATTTTTATGAGGTGTAAAATAAGAGTTACCTTTTATAGGCTATATAGGTACATTCTTCTATATATTTTATTTTTATTTTGTATATTTAATTTTTTTTTGTTTATTGTTTTATATATTTATGGAATATTTTTATACACTTAAATATATTTTTATTTTATTTTCTAGAGTGTTTTGTACATGTAATAAAATAAAAGTATATATTATATAGGTATATTTATAGGTATTATACATATGTCTTATATATACATGTATTTTATTTTATGCTTCTTTTATGTTTTATTCTGATTTTAATGTACATATAAATTATAAGTAAGATTTACAAAATTATAAAATATAAAATGGTAAAAATAATGAATAAATAATAAAATGAATATTTTAATCTGTACAAGTATACAATAGGGTCTAAAACTCAACTTTCAAATCGTAGCTCCGTCAAAATGCAAAACCACCGCCAGTAAAAAAGCTTATTTTAAATTATATACAATTAAAGGTGAGTTTGATGCATTTGGAGTTTTTATTTGGGAGATACAGGTCTGGGATGTTGGGATCCTGGATTTTTATTCAGACCATAACTTTTTATCTGTATATTATTTTTGTGTGAAATCAATTTTGTATTTTTATTCATTTAGTTATCTACCACTTTCATGTACAAAGTGTCTTTATTAGAGGTATAAAAAGTGGAACTAAAAATAGGTCCCAAAATGAAGAAAGAATGAATGAAATGAATAGGTATCTGGCCCTTATCTCCCCTACTTTATTCCTTGTCGACCTAATCATCGAGATGCCTAGGTCTCGGGGTTTCGGGTCATAAAGTATTTACAATATTTTATTCTTTTTCTTTTCTTTTATTTATTCTATAATTTTGGCTTTAATTACAGTATTTTATACACTATTTACATGCACAGGCATGAATGCTAAGATGCTGGAATTAATGATATTTACACGCATTTGCTAGGGTTTTTGAGGCCAAAATGATAGAATAAAGATGATGAAATATGGATTCATCACTCAACCATGGTTGGTGAAGGCACTGAGGTAGGACGTGGTGGCGGCGGCTCCTCTGTTTTGGCGCGGTGAAGCATAGGGCGAAGGGCGATCATGCGGGCGAAGACTTCTGCCTAGCACGCGACGGCGCTGCGGGTGGAGGTAACGCGCAGTGCTCGCGCAACCAACTGCGGACGGATGCTTGCACGGCGGACGCAGAAGGCTGCTGGAGCAGGTGAAAGGCAGTTAATGATGGTTGTGTACCGGCATGGGGACGAGATGCAGTGGTCCAAGTGGAGTGCTAGTTGCAGTTGGCAGAAGGTGCGGGGAAAAAGAGTAGGCGAAGCTGGAGTAGTTGGTTGCGATTTGGAAAACAAGGGAAATAAGAGAAAATAGAGGAAAAGCAAAATGTGAAAAAGAAGAGGGTATGGGGATTTTCGCTTGAGATTGGAGTGAGCAGACTAAGGCCCTCTCTCCTGTCGTCGCTTCCAACCGCACGGCGGATCGCGATGAAGCTCTTGGTGATCTCGCCTGGAGTGTTTTCGAGGGGTAGATGGAGGGGTTGTCACCACCCTCCTCGGACCTCTCTCTTCCTGTGAGTTGGCGGATGCTATACTCATGGGAGTCATGGGGTTAAATAGGATGACAGAGAGGATAAGATGCGTTGGAGAAGGTTGCGGGGCCAACGACGGCTGGTGGAGGAGATAAGGAGGGCGGCCTCAACGGTTGTGGGCCTCCCGCGAGGCGCACACGGAGAAGGTGGAACAGGTTTGGTCAATTTGACCAGGGGAAGAGGGATGAGAGGAGGCCTTACGTGCGTGGCACATGAGATGAGAGAATTTATTTATTTATTTTTATTATTTTATTATTATTTTTGTTGAAAATGAAAATAAAGGGGTGTAAAAACGAGTGACACGTGGCGGCTTCAGAAGCTGCCACGTGTCAACTTCATAAAATTCCAAGAACTAAAATGAAAGAAAAATCTAGAACAGATAGCAAACAACCTCAGATCAAAAAGTTTTCAACACAAAAATTGCTCTATCAATGTGATCTACAACTTTCATGAAGAGATCAAGAGCAACAGAGGTCATCTGTGCAAAACGATATTTTTGGGGTACTCTATGTACATATAATACCTTGATTTTTGAGCTTTGTAATTTTTTGTGATTTTTAATGAAGATAATAAACACAAAAATAGCAATAAGATCAAGGATAAATATCTACGTAATGATATATTTTTTGAATTTTTAGGAAATAAGGAAATAGGGAAATAAAATAAAGAAGAGAAAGTGAGAAATTTGTACAGACTCGCAACGGACACTTAGACTTGGTTAGTTTCTTTGAATTTCATTTTAATTAGGATTTGGATTTTTGTGGTTTTTATTAAAATTTCATCAAAGAATAAAAAGGAAAAAGACACAAGTGAAAAAGAGTTAATTATGTACATAAAACAATAGGTCAAATAAAAGTAAATCATAAAACGCGCAAAAGAGGCCCAAATCCCAAGTTTCGCATACGAGCTCCGATTTTTATGAAATTTGTCTTGTTTTGAAGGTCCTTGAATATGTATTACTTTACAAGTGAGTAGATCCAAATCGGATATTGTATGAGGAAGATATGAGCATTTTAGTCTGCCGGGTCTGGAATTGGAGTTTTGTCTCACGAGTCAATTATTTGAGTTAATAAATTTTTATATTTTTCCTTTAATCTTGTTAGTAATATGTACATGATAGAGGTGCTTTGAGGTGATTTGGAGTTAGCATGAAGTAGTTATAACTGCATGAAGTTTGGTGCAAATATGAAAATGATTATGAATGCAATTATGAGTGTTAAAATGCAAATATTAATTTTACATGCATGAATGGTAAAAATGCAGAATAGACGATGAAATGCAGATAATTACTTGGGAACTAAGCTCCATTTTAATCTTTTAGTATGATGAATCGTGGATTCATTAGCTAGTCGAGACAAAAACTTGATGCTCAGGGAGCACCAGAAGCGGGAATGGGCGAAGGAATGCATCGGGCAGAGCTCTTCGATGTAAGGAAGAGGGTGGAGAGCGGGTCCATAGATCTGTGCAAGATCTGGGTGCCTGGAGGTGCTAGGGGTGACAGACTATGAAGATGGAAGAAGATGGGTGCAATTGCAAGGTCAGAATTGGTGTTTTTACGACGAATAGAAACAATGGCCTGAGCTGGACTCAGGTGAAGGATTAAAGTGCTAATCTAAGCTAAATGAGCAAGTAATGAACAAGATAAGAGTAGAAAAGAAAAGCCTAAGACTATGGCTAAATAAGGAGCGAAAGAAGTAGGAGCTTAATGGTGCGGAGCACCCAAGCGGAGCTGTGGTGGCACACAATGGCGAGCAACAGATCAAGCCTCAATTTGACGTCAACCAACACACAAAGGGATCCCCAAAGTTCCTGTCGTCACCAGGACGAAGAATCACTCCTTAGAACTAGAGTTTAATGGCAAAACTGGGATCAAAAGACGAAGGAAGGTCGGAGGTGAAGTTTTATACCGGTGGTGATAGGGATCAAAGAACGAGGGAGTATCAGCGATTCAGTGGCCAATTGGCCAAGGAATCATACACGCGTGAATCACCAAGGAGCGAAGTTCAAAAGTGTAGAAGGAATCAAACCAAGTCGATGCTCGAATCGACTAGGAAAAAAGGGAGAAGATACAGTCAGAACTAGGCTGTCAGAGCTACATGAGCTAGTCAGAGGAGTTGAGTGAAGTCAACTCATGGTGCGCTCTGGTTAATCCGCGTGGGCCAACTAGAAAAATCTATCCTGGAAATTATTTGTAAAATGTGTAAAAGATAATAAATATTTTTACTAAATTAAAGTAATAAAATAAGAAAAGTTTACTATTTTCTATAGTGATTTATTATGAAATTTATTTTTTCGAGGTGTTTAGTGACAAGTTACTTTTTAGGGTTTCATTTATAGGTATAGTTACCTATGTTTTAAGTATTTTATTTTTATTTTGTATTTTTCATTTTTATTAATTTATTCTCTTATTTTATAAAATTATAACTTATTTTTAGATACTCAAATATATTTTTATTATATTTTTCTGATATAATATATATCTATACTCAAATAAATAGTATAGCTATTATATAGGTATAAGTATGTGTATTTCATGTATGTATTTTATATACACATTTTTTTAAAATTTTGTTTATGGTTTTATTTAGTTTGAATATATACATATGATATAAATAATATTTACAAAATTATAAAATATGAATTATAAAATTAATAAAGAATAATTAAAATGAATATTTTAATCGGGTATAGTATACAATAGGGGACCAACACCTAATTTTCACACCTCAAATCCAAAAAATATGAAACTACCTTCAATAAATAGCTTATTAAAAGTTATATACAATAAAAGTGATTTTGATGCATTTTTAGTTTTTATTTGAGAGATATGGGTCTGGGAAGTTGGATTTTGGCTTTTACATAGAGTATAACTTTTACACTTTGTATTATTTTTGTATAAACTCAATTTTGTATTTTTCTATATATTATTATCTACAACTTTCATGTGCAAGGTTTCTTTATTTGAAGTATAAAAAGGGGAAATAAATAGGTCCTAAAATGAATAAATAATGAATAAAAGAATAATGTTTTTAGTGTATTATTCACACTTATCTCTCCGTACTATTCCTTGTCGACCTAGTCATCAAAATGCCTAGGTCTTGGGGTTTAGGGTCATAAAATACCTTTGACATTTTTTTTCTTTTTCTTTTCTTTTCTTTATTATATAGATTTGGTATTAACAACAATATTTTATACAGTATTTATACAACAAAGAATGAATGTAGATTTGTACAAATTAGGGTTATTTATATGCATTAGCTAGAGTTTTTAAGGCCAAAATGATAGAATAAAGGTGATGAAATGGAGATTCATCAATGAATGAGTAGGGCCCTGTCGATAACAATGTTCCTGCCTGGAGTGGAGCATCCGACTTTGTCAGAAGCACTAATCCTAGGCCATGTCCTCATGGGTGTGTCTGTCTCATTGTTTTGCATCTGAGTACCTCACTTGTGGGTAAAGTAGTGGTTTCACCTATTGGCTTCCTCTCTCTCTTCTTTAGCTGAGTACCCACCCATGACCGGTATTGAGGACCTCAAAAAGTTTAGATCACAAGATACAAAAGGAGGTGGAACAAGTACGACGCTCTCCTCTAGGGCTAGTCGACAAGGACTCGTGACAATTTTTGCCTAAATTACAACTCTAAAATTGAATAGATAAAAATAACCGAACTCTTACGGCTGCACATGTCTTAAGTTGGTGAACCCGATTTTGTTTTGTTTGCTTAGGATTAGGTCCAAAGATCAAAATCCCACACACTTGCGCATTTTTGTCACTTCTTCCATACTTCCTTTTGGCTCTCGCTCATTGTAAGACTTCTACTATTTTACATTCTCTTTCTTTCTTGGCCATCGTCGTATCTCTCATCCAAATCAATCACCTTCTTCCTTCAAGATGTCGAGTCTAGGATGGCTTAGTAGGGACTCCGTCGATACCCACGTTGACTCCTCGAGTTTGGCATCTCTAATAATTTCGGGTGATTCCCAAGCACATGATCCAGACTTCGCAAACTGTCCTCAGAACTCACAGCTTCTTCTTCCTCTCACAAACCAGGAAAGCTCTGTTCCTGAGTTTTGTCCCTTTTGGATGGGGATTGATTTTACTCCATATACCTCTCCATCCCTAATAAGATTCGGAATTGACCCTAATTATGAGTTATTTTCTCCATCTAGTGCCTATTGATCGGGGTGTATTTCCCATTGCAGACTTTGACCCTGATATGGAGATAGTTCCTTCACAGTCAGATTCAGATATGGATCCCACATGCAAAGAAAAGGGACCACATCTCCCCAACACTGAGAAGACTATGGAGTAGGGTACGAACTAGAATGAGGTTAACAATCCGCTTATGGTCTCCATCCAGGCCATACAACAACAGTTGACCGATCCAGCTCTCGCCCAGGTCGCCTTTCAAGAAATGTTGAATGACCTGAGGAGAAGGTCATAGGGAAGAGTATAAACCAAGAAGGAGGCAATGATAACCTCCATAGTGGTGGTGAGGATGATGATAACTCTGTAGATGGATCTCGCGGAGGTGAGGACGAAGCAAGGAGAGGTCCTCCCACGCCCACCTCGAAGCAGACCTATAACCCTGGTGCTTGCTGCATCAATGAGTGGATCCAAATACCATTGGTCCACAAACGCTTCTTGCTAAAATCGTCGCTCCTATCGTTCCTCTCCATCTCTACATGGGAATTCAAATGAGGAGTCATACATTCATCTATGGCAGTTCGACCGTATCTACAGCATGATGTTCTACCCCAATATCCCATTGGGTATAGTCGAGATGACCGCCTTCCCATCAAGCCTACAACGTAAATCATTGTACTAGATCAACCATCTGGGGAAGGGGTGAGGACCTAGATGGATTTGAAGTCAGCCTTCTTGCACAAGTGTTATCCTCTCGGTTGTCTAAATCTCATGTAGTTGAAGATCAATAGCATCTCTCAGGGAACCCAATTATCCTTTTATGAGACCTAGGAGAGGTTTAGCGATCTGATTGAGAAATGCCCCCACCATGACATCCCAAGGACAAGCTTGGTCTAGCTTTTCTTTGGGGTTTTACAAAGTCTAGTCAACGTCTGGTTGACGTCACCTGCGAAAGATCCCATTTCAACAAGGATGAGGATGTAGTATGGCAGATCTTTGAGGAGATGGCCGAGAATAGGCTGCTTTATCCTCATCCTGTTCCTTTCTGATTAAGTCACCGCAACAGGTCCTCCACAAGAATGTCAATATGGCATACACACATGAAGTCGACATGTGCGATAATTCAGACTTGAGCATCGTTAGGAGTCACATGTAGAAAGGCGATATCATTTAAAAGAGGTCGCAGGACCTAGAAAAGCTCGTCGGGATCGAGCAAAGGAAGAAGTGCTTGGACAAGCTCGATACTATCACCAAGCAGCTAGAGCTGCTAGTGAACACCTGGTGATTCTCCAGTTCATCCCCTTTATTCTATCATTTTGTCCTTAAAAACCCTAGCTAATACATGTAAATAACATAATTTTGTACATATTAACATTCATTATTTATTCCATTTATTGTATATAAAATATAGTTTTTAATGCAAAAATTATGTGATAAAGAAAAGAAAAGAAAAAAACCAAAGGTACTTTATGACACTAAACCCCGAGATATAGGCATCTTGATGACTGGGTCGACAAGGAATAAAGTAGGGGGAGGTAAGGGCCAAAAATAGAATAAATTCCCATTTTTTATTCATAAATAACTCATTTTTGGGACCTATTTTATTTATCTATTCTTTTTACCACAAATGAAGAAATGTTGTAAATGAAAGTTGTAGATAATATATGTAGAAAGATACAAAATTGATTTCATACAAAAATAATATACAGTGTACTTTTTATACTTAGAATAAAAAGCCAAAATCTAAACTTCCCAGACCCATATCTCCTCAATAAAAACTCAAAACATACGAAAATCACTTTAATTGTATATAACTTTCAATGCTATTTAAGGAAGGTGGTTTCATTTAATTTAGAGTTAAGGTGTGAAACTTAGGTTTTGACCCCTATTGTATAATATACATGAATACAATATTCATTTTATTTATTCCTTATTATTTTTATAATTTTATATTTTTATAAGTGTAAATATTATTTATAATGTATGTGCATATTTAGAATAGAATAAAACCATAGAGTAAACACAAAAATAGAATAGTAGATATAAATACATAGTTGAAATACTTATACTTATATCTATATATTATATACTCCTATTTATTTAAGTGGACAAAATATATCAAAAAAATATAACAAAATTATATTTATGTATATAAAAATAAATTTTAAATATATAAATTAAGAAAATAAATAATAAAATCAAAAAATAGAAAATAAAAATAAAATATTCCTAACATAGGTTAATATACCTATAAATACACTTGTAAAAAGTAACTTGTAATAAATAAGCTTGTAAAAATAAATAAAAACATATTAAGATACTACATAAAATAATAAATATTTTTTATATTTTCACCAAATATTAATAAAATCATTAACATTTTATTTTTAATTATTTGTATTTTCAGCCTATTTTGTCTCCTTGTATACCAACGTGGACCAATGGGGTGCGAGTCAGAGCTTATCTTGGTCAACTCCTCGCCCCCAAGGTTGTCTGTATCAGGTCTCTAACATCCCTTGATTTCTTAATCGCACAACACCCGATCCTTACATTATTTGAGCTTGGCGTCTTCTTGACTTTTGATCCTCATTCCTTGAACTTACACGCGCACTTACTTTCTTGGGCTTTGGTTAATGGATTCAAGAGATCTTCTTGGCCAAAGGTCGCCTCCTATATAGTTTTGTCTAGAGTTTGATGGATTCTTGATCCTCTTTTGTGCCACTTCTACCCTAACTCTCCTTGGATCGAGACTCCTGGTAACAGCAACGCTCTTCCTCGGGGTTAGGTGTGCTCTTTAACATGTTGAATCGAGCGACCTGAGTTGTTGCTGCCAGCTCCTCCGTGAGCTTTGCCTGATCCGATCCAGGTCATGTAACTTCTCTTTTCCTTGAGATTTTGATTCCCTAGAGTAGTAGTAGGGTAATTGTGCCCTTTATTTCGATCTATTTTATGTCATGTAGTGTAATACCCACCGCCCGTAGTTCACCGGAGCTCTCCTCTGGCAAGCTCTCTAGTGTCCTTTGCACGTGCTCCGCCTCACCTTTCGCCCTCACTCTCTTCCCCTTCACCTTCTGATCACTCCATACAGCACCATTCCCCACGATCTTGCACAGATATAGGAGTCGGATCTCCACCCTCCGCCCTTCGCCAGAGATCCTCTCCTACCTCATCTTACACCCATTCCACCTCCAGAAGCCATCCTCGACTTCACCTTTTTGCCCTTAACGATTTCCTGCAAGAAATAGAGTGAAAGCATCCCTTTGCAAGGGCCATTGAGCGAGGAAAATGAGCTCCAAGTTCTTCTCCTGAATGAACTACCCTAATGGACGTGGAACCATTTTGACCGAGCTTGGAGGTGCGGATCCACTCCAGGATCATTTTGCGCCATCTCCAAGCTTCTGAGAGTGGAGGACGACGAAGAACTACTCTATTAAAACTCGCCAAAGTCAAGTTATTCTGTTGTTCTTCCCACCATCTCATGGGTCGTCTAATCATCATCAGCTCCCTGATTCATCGTGCACCGTTAGATTTTGCGCATTGCAGCCACATGATCCCCATCAAGTATCTAATCTGGACCGTCGGGGCCGAAGGGGTATCTGTCGCTGGTGTAGCAACACATGGCAAGTGGGAGCATCTGAACTGTCTGTCAGCACGCATGTTTAGGGTATTTTGCAACTTAGCCCCTGCTTTTGTATCTTTTATTTTTAGTCCTATAAATTATGTTAAATGCTTTATAATTTTTATAAAATTTGCACTAGAACCCTGAGATTTACTATTTTTACATATTGATCAATGCCATGTCACCTCACGTGTCGTCCCATGAGAGGTGGACATTTTGCAGAGATACGCTTGTGATTTTTTGTATTTTGTTCTAGTCTAGAAACATTTTATATTAGTTATACATATTTGGGTAAATTGCATTCTATTCTCTGTCTTTATTTTTATTTGCAATTCTACACCTGTTAATTCCTTAATTTTTATGCATGCTTTTTATTAATTAAAAATATCATATGTGCTCCAAAAATTCTTAAAAAATAGGGTTAAGCGTCTGCTTGTTGTAGATTCATGCTATATTATTGGATTTTAATTTATGCACTATATTATTTATTAAAAATAAAAGAGCATGTTTTTATCCCTATTTAATTTATAAAACACCAAAAAAGTATAAAAACATTTTGAAAATTCCCCAAAAATTATATTTTTTGTATTTTCATATTTTACAATTTCAAACCAAATCCCTAAAAATAGAAAAAGAAACTTGTAAAAATTAAAAAATAAAATATCCTTTGTAAAAATATAAAAAATCTCAAAAATTCCAAAAATATTCATTTCTATTTTGTAATTTTTTTAATATTATTATTTATATATCAAAATTGATTTGGAAAATTTTGGGCTCTTTTTCTATTTTTAAATTCCTATTCAATTCAACCTATTTATTTAATCTTATTTTGGGACATTTTTGAATTTAAAATCCATAAAAAATTGCAAAAAAATCTAAAAAACATAAGAAACAGAAAAAAAATATTTTAAACACAAAAGTATTTTATTTTGCACTTTTTATTTATTTTGTGTTGTATTTATAATTGCTTTTTATGCATACATTGTATTAAGTATTCTTATATTATATATTTAAAAAGATAAAGAAACTAGAAATTAGAAAATATAAAAAGAAAATAAAATTATAAAATTAAAAACTATTAAAATATAAATATAATTAAAAAATAAAATTAAAACCCCACAAAAATCATAAATTGTTAAGTGTTTGAAAGACAAGTTCATGTGTTGATTTTCTATGTCATTTGCTCTTCATTTGTTTCCAATATTCACCCTACATATTTGTCACTATACATCTTTAGTAGGGTATATAAAATTTTACCCCAAGCTGATTAATTTCTTAATTATTGTGTTGGTTAATTGTTGTCTGATCACGAGTATTGAGCAGTCATCTTAATGATAGTGAATCTGATTTTGTCAGACCATTATTTGCGGCTTTGATACCCACGTCCAACAAATGGCATCGTTGCCAAGGTGCATCGGTTTGTAGAGTAGTTTTTGTCTTTTTATGTTGCTTAACCATTACTTCATTTATTTCCTTTTATTTGATTATCAATTTTGAAATGTCTGAGATCTTCTTTTTTTGACTTCTTGCAAGGGACCGTGGACCGAGGAGGATCTCCTAGGTGATTCTACATAGCCTTGGGACGTGGAGATGACTATTCTGACCTAGCTAGAAGGAGAGAGCAGAAGACTTGAGAGAGATAGAGAAGACGGTAGAAGTAGCTTAGATTTAAATTTTATTATTGTGTGAGAAAGAGAGAGACTCTTACTTTCACTTAATTAATTTGTAATAATACGAGTACATTGGACTTTAGACACTCTGTCCCAATTTTCAAGTGTTTGTTCACTTGGGAGCTCACCACAGTTGTTTCGCATTTTCTTCATCTTCTACCTTTTTGTTCTCCCTATTTTCCCTTTTATTTTCTTTGTTTTCTGTAATTTGAGCTTTCCATCTAATGTTTATTTATTTGTGGAATGGGTCATTAGTCTCCTTAGTCTTTGGTGATCGTGTAAACTAAGGCCAAACACCTAACTATCTTTGCATGAACCTATAGTATACGTGTTTAGACTTAGCTTAGTCCTTGAAATCACGTGCCGAGAGAGGTCACATATAGCTCTTGCAGGACCCACTATGGTGGGCACCGAGTATCATCCAAGACCAGACCTTCGGTTTCATTCTTAGTGTTTAGCATTTGGTTCTTCACGTAGAGAAACTGCTTGCTTAGGATGATTTCCATGTGCATATTGGCATATAACCTAGGTTAAATTCCTTTTTTGCATCTCGCATGGAGAGCGTTGGGAAGCTTTGTAAGTCTTCTAACTGAGCATTCATCATTTAGACACTAAGGTGAGATTTCCATCTTAGTGTCACCTTGTATTACTTTGTTGTTCTCATCCTCTATTTTTAGATCACATAAGAATCAAGGAAAATACAAAAATCATTAGGTGCTTGCATTGAGTTTACTCAAAGCAAGTGATAAACCAAAAAAATTAAAAAGGGACTACTAAAAAGACTTGACCTAAATAAAATTGATTAATTGGACTCATTGCATTGGGTGAGTAAATCCCACATTGTATTCAAGTACCTTCTAGAGGCACGACCCTTATAAAAAAAAAGACAAAAACCCGATCTGTGGCTGCCTCAACAATCACCTAGGATCCGTGAAGTACCAACGCTCCTATCGTATGCGACTGAGTAGGGCCCTATCGAGCACGGTGTTCCCGCCTTGTGTGAAGCATCTGACTTGGTCTGAAGTATTGAGCTTAGAATACACCCTCACATGGGTGTTTATTTCATTGGTTTGCATCCAAGTAGGGCCTATCATGCTCATGGGTGATTCCGTTACAAGATTGGTGCGAAGTATTTGGTTTCACCATTATCGATTTCCTCTCTCTATTTCTTTGGCTGAGTAGTCACCCAGGAACGAGGTTGAGGACCTTAAAGAGCACATATCATAGGATAAAAAGGATGTGGAACAAGTATAGGGAGACTCATCCTGGCAGTTGATGTACCGCAAAATCCGGCCTCTTAATAGGTCGTTTTAGTGCATTGTAGATGGCCGGATCGGATTCTTCAAAGAACCTCTTAATCAATATAATTAATCAAATCAAAAAGGTCCATTTATAATTTTTTACTTGGGCAAGCCCAAGTTCGAACTCAGGGACACGAGCCTCTCTCGTAATTATTTGGATTTAAATCAATGTAACTAAGTGTTGTTTAAACGTAGGTCGATGAAATGCATGAAGACAAGATAATGCGCATTAAGTAAACATGAAACATGCTCTTTTTTATTTGATTTTTACTCATGCAAATAGATGCAAAGAAATGCATAAATATGCCCTGATTATAAAAATACTTGAGTCATTTAATCACAAGTCGAATCAGAATTAAGTTCATGAAGCTACTTTCATTTATGTAAAAATAAGACATGCGAAGCATTGAAATAAAGACACTGAGGTATGAAAATAATACATCGAAATTCAGTGTCAAATCTGAAATACAAGCATGCCATTTAGAAGACAATGAAAAGAGCTTCAAAACGCCACTGAAATCGACTCAATCGGAGCTAGTATGCTCAAGATATGCACGAGTGAAGCCCGGGGCATAAATGCAAGAAAACATGAAAGATAAATAGCAAACAGGTCCATGGGAGGGACTAAAATGAAAATAAAATAAAGTGCGAGACCTTCCCTGTAAATAATTTTTATGCGCGCGGGGGCATTTGTGTAATTATTGGAACCTGGGGGGTTGGTTGCAAAATACCCCAAGCACGCATGCCTAGCACGCACCTGGAAGGACATGGACGCAATTAGGAAATTTTGTGAGGGGCACCGATGCAAATACCCAGCACCACGTGCCTGAGGCACATGGGTTCAGGCTCGGGTAGGAGCGCGGCTCGGCGCAGGGTCGGATGGGCGTTGCAGGTGTCTTAGGACATGTGGTGGCTCGAAGAGGCTTCGACGAGGCTCGGTCCCACCGAGCCTTCGTGCTCCGGGGGAGGATGATGTGCTTGCTCTTGGGCCGTTAGATCTCCTCCGTGGGGGCGAGATCCAACGACGCATGTACCTCCTCCTTCCTCGCAGGTGGGTGATGAGAGAGATTTTCCATCGGTCTCGCATTCCACACAAACGGGAACGCGGTCGCTGAGGCGACCGACAGAAGACCTCATATCAATCAACAATTAACCCACAATAAATATATACAATGAATATCCAAAAATGTGTGGTTAAAATTTATTATATCTCTACATGCATATATGTATAGGTGTAAGTACAGGTAGAGGTCGAACACTGGGAGGCGAAGGGAATGTATGTGATGTATCATTTATTCAATCCATTGTTCATGTCCATTTATTGTTTCTGTGGGTTTTGGATTTTATATATTTTTTTATATTTTTGTTTTTACAATTTTTATGTTGTTTTTATATTTTATATTTTCTTTTTATATTTTTAGTTATATAAATATATGTATATATATAAAGATATGTATAAAAAGATATATATATAAGAAGAGAGGGAGAGGAGTAATATAGTATATAGATATATATAGATATAAATGCTTAATATATATATAGATATAATTTTTTTTTGCTTTTTAATATTTTTCTAATTTTTTTGTTAGATTTTGGAGCTTTCTGATTTTTTTATTTTTCTTTTTCATATTTTTAGGGTTTTTCAATTTCTGGACTCAATATATGTATAAATATACCATATATAATTTTTTTGGAATTTTTCAAAAAGATTTTTTAATTTTTTGTATATTTTTTTAATTTAAACAGTACAAAAAGGGCTTCTTTTTCATTTTTACTAATTAGGAAAAATGTAAAAAATGTGAAATAAAATATGGGCGTACAAGGGCATCACATGAAACATCTATCCTAATTTTTCTGGATCTTTAGAAGCCTCATAGGTATTTTTAATAAATAGATAAAAGACATAAAAATAAAACATCCTGGCAGGGGTATTTTTGCGAATAAAATAAGTAACAGGGGCATCAGTGCAAATATACCTACAGAAATAAACATTTATTTTAATTTTTAAAACTAATTTACAATTAACAAAAACTGCTAGGGCAATAGTGCAAAATTCACGCGCCTCACGTGGGACTGCACGTGAGGCGTTGAAGGACCAAAAAGTAATTTAAGGAAGTACAGGGGTCCTTTAGAAAAATTTACAATTTATTTACAACGTTATATTTAATTTACAGAATTAAAAATTAATTACAAAAAGAGCAGGGGCTAAATATGAAAATTACCCCCAAAGGCGCTTGATCCAACGGCTGATACGCGTGACTTATCCACGTGGCGCCTCCACGTTTGCTGATGACGCTTCGACGATGGGCGGTGAAGATTAGATCACCCGGGGTGATCCGACGGTCTGGACACGGCTCCATCAGACGACTGGCGTATGAACTGGGCCTTGATCTTCATCCGACGGCGAGGAGGACATCTGGAAGAACGGGGAAGAACGCTCGCCTGGGCGAGCTTCCTCCGGTGAGAACTCGCTGCTTCGCCGGCCTTTGCTGCTCCAAGGTATCCCAAAAGCTTCCTGGCAGGTTCCTTTGTCGTCTGGAGGTATCGGATCGGGCCAAGGTACGCTGGAGCGTTACTGAGAGCTCGATGAAGGAACGCTGCTCCAGGTACCTCCGACAACTTTGGATTTCATCTCCTGGCGCTTTAGCATGCACCTAACCTGCTCAAGAAGAAAGCACGGCTCGAGGGCTTCACCCTCGACCTGGATTTGAAGCTGTTAGCATAAAAATGGATGAGGTGGCGAAGCTTCCGGCGAGTGGCGGAGTTGAAGCTTCAGTTCGCGAATCCAAGAGGGATCCGGTTGGACAGAGGTGGCTGGGAGATGAAGAAACGGGAAGGGAATGGAATGGGGTGGTCGTAGCGGTCGGAAAACAGTCGAGGGCACAATGGAGAGTTCGCCGGAGCTGAGCTCCGGCGAACTTCGATCTAGCTAAATTACGCTACACTAACGATCTAAATGCAAAATAAAAGACGGGAATGAAATGCAGGAATAAAAATCTACCTAACAAAATAAATGTGCAGCTCTTATACCTAGGGGCCTCCAGGGAGCAGGACGGATGCCGGAGCTCCGCCGCGACAAAATTTCTTCCTCCTCCGGCCGATTCACGGTGCTATAGAGCTCCTCCTGTCACAAGGGCTCATCTAGAACCGGATTCAAGGTGTTTTGGGGGAAGTAAGTTGGCCAAATTCGACCAAGGAGGAGGGGGAACTTATTTATAAACATGTGCATGTGCCCTTATTGACCGGCAAATAATAAGGAATCGGTGATATATACAAGAGAAACAAGGCTTGGGCGTGGATGTACAAGATGTCAGGAACATTTCTTGTGAAGATATCAATTGCGATCGATGAACGGGGCGGCCGGGAAAAATGGGAGAAGATGGGGGGTCTGATAGATTTGACGGGCTGGAGGCTGATTTATTTTCGAACATAATGGGAGCCCTTATTGACCGGCCAAAAATAAGGAATCCAAGCTTTATACAGGGGAAACAAGCTATGGGCGTGTATAAGAGTTGCTTTGGGAGTAATTTCCATGAAGGGACCGATGTCATTAGAGTGACGGGTCGATCGGGAAAATTTGAAGAAAACGCCATGTCTGACAGATTTGACGGGCTGGTGAGGCTGATGGCTGAGTTGACCGAGGTCAACATTGGCAGGGCTGTGATTGGTCCATGTCAGCCCGAATTTGACTCAATTATTAGACATAATAAATGAATTAATTAAATTTTGCTTATAAAATAAAAAATGTTTATTAATTAATGTAGTATTTATTTATGTTTTTTATTTATTTTTTAATGTATTTTATTATGAGTTTATTTTAATAATGTATTTATAAGTATGTTTATATGTATTTATTTTTATTTTGTTTATTTTTATTCTATTATTTTTATTTTCTTATTTATAAATTTATACTTATTTTTGTGAGTGTAGATATATTTTTGTTTAATTTTTATGAGTTTATTTACATATTTAAATAAATAGGTGCATATATAAGTAGGTATACTTATAGGTATTTTACTTATATAATGTATATACTTTATTTATTTAATGTATTTTCTTGGTTTTTATTTTGGATTTGTATTTTTAATGAATTATATTTAATATGTACATTATTATAAAAATATGAAAGAATAAAATAATTAAAGAATGTTTTCCCCTTTTTATTTATGTACATACTTCACATAGGTGTTTTGTCTATGTATCTTGTAGACTTATTTTATTTTACAAATTATTTTTGGTTTTATTTTAATTTCAATATGTACATGTATTATATACATTATTTACAAAATTCTAAAAATATAAATTCATAGAAGTAATAAATAATGAATAGAATGAATATTTTAATCAATACTGTATACAATGAGGGCCAAAAACTTATCTTTTACAGATGAGCTCCAAAAATTATGAAACCAATTTTATTAAATAGTTCTTGGAAAGATATATACAATTAAAGATGAGTTTGGGTGATTTTGAGTTTTTATTTGCAAGATATGGGTCTGTGAAGTTGAGATTTTGGCTTTTTATTCTAGTATAAAATGTACACTGTGTATCATTTTTGTACAAACTCAATTTTGTAATTTTATTCACATTATTATCTACAACTTTCATGTACAAAGTTTCTCTATTTGATGAATAAATAATTATATACAAAATAGGTGTCAAAAATGCATAAATGGATGAATAAATAAATGAGGTATTTATTGTACTCTTGGCCCTTATCTCCCCCTACTTTATTCCTTGTCGACCAATTCCATGCTGGCCTTGGTCTCGGGGTTAGGGTCATAAAATATTTGCAATATTTTATTCCTTTTTCTTTTCTTCTCTTTATTCTATAATTTTGGCATTAAAAACCTTATTTTCTGTATAATTAATACAATAAATAATGAATGCTATTGTGTACAAATTGAGGCTATTTACATGCATTTGCTGGGGTTTTTAAGGCCAAAATGATAGAATAAAGGTGATGAAATGGAGATTCATCACCCCCATATACTTGCCTTTGCTAGTCCCTAGCAAATACTTATGCAATAAGTACAAAAAGAACAAAGAATAAGAAGAAAAGAAAAGGCAAAAATAAAGAATTTAAAGAATAAATTGAATTGGTCATGATTATTAAACTTATCTGTACAAAATCAAAGTTTGGAGCTCATGTTAGACCTTGGTGTGAAAAATGTGTGTGGAACCTGGTCGGGAACCAAATTTAAAATGCAACAGCCTTCGAGAGTCACAGAACTTGGTTCAAATCACCTCAATAGCCAGGTCAGAACTAGCCTGCATCATACGCAAACCCTTATGACTATGAAGCTGACTTGTACGTGTAAGTGATGGTGGCTCTCCCCAACTGAAATGATAAAGAGACTGACTTCTCCAGAATGACAACCCAATGATTCCCTAATCCAACAGCTCTTTCCTCGAGGAGCGGGGTATTCCCTTCTAAGTTCAAGTGGCATCCAACTCAAGACGAGGAGGTAAAGAAAAGAATGGACGGTAGCCAGTGTAGCTACCTATCCTGGGATGCAAGACCAGTTTAGTGAAGTCATCCAGCTGCAGGCTAACAAGGTGTAACTTTGATGCTCAAGCTTGCTTATTTTCTATACAACATATATACATACTCTGGCATGCATTTTTATTTTTATTTACAAGCCTGTCCACTTTTTTTGGAGTTTCTCTTTTTTTTTCTTTCTTCTTTTTTTTCAACATACTATTTACAGTAGCATTTAAATAAGGACTTTTTCCTCTTGAGCCAGAAGACTATCCTTCTTTTGAAGCATTATTGCAACCCACACTCTCCTGTCGTTAGACCTCATGGCTACTGGACCAGGTTGGGGTGCACTTCCCTCCCTAGACGAGGACGAATGTTTCCACCCGTGTGCGTCTCAGACTGGCAAATCCAACCCCCTCACCACTCCAACTGAGTTGAGCCAAGTGAAAGGTGCAAGTGTCCAAGTTAGGTCACGACCGACAAGAGTCGTGCGTTTGTCTCGAAAAGTTCTAGTTAGTCCACTGAGGTGACTTGAACCCAGCCCTTATTTCTCAAAGAATTAAGTCTGAATAGACCTGGAGTACCTTAAACCTAGTTCCCGTAAGGTTCCAGTGAAGTTAGGTGCAGTAAGGTCCAACCAAGCTCCAATCTTCGACTTTATTGCACTAGTTCAATTATCAAGCTCAATCAAAGAAGATGAATGCAATGCAAATGCTATTTACAAATATGCAAAAAATAATGCAATTTTTCAAAGAATTTGAAAACAAAGAGAAGAATTTTTACACAAAGAATTTTTGCAAATAAAATAATTTGGCACTCAAAGTAGAAAATATGTACAACTATTTACACAGGTGTGCCGCTTTATTTTACAAGAATTAAGAATTTACAATTTAGTTTTTATTTATAGGTATATATGTACACTTATTAAAGAATTGTGCTTATTTTTTATTTTTATTTATAATAATAATATATATTATCTTATTTATTTATTATATGTAACTATTCCTCAAACTTATTTGACACAAATTTTTCAAACAATTTTTGAAAACTATAGTCCAAAATAATTTTTACAAACATTTTTACAAACATGTACACACATTTGAAAATCATTTTGCAAAGGTTTTTCAAAACAGTATATATAGATTTTCAAAATATTTTTACAACCATTTTTCAAACCATTTGCAAATCATTTTTCAAACATTTTATTTCACACAAAGAAAATAAATTTTACAAACCACACATTTTTACACAGGTTGAAAACATGTAACAAAACGTTTTCAAAATAGTTTTCAATAAATGTTCACAAAGATTTTCAAACTATTTTTCAAACATTTTGCAAAAAAATATTTTCACCTGATTTATTAATCAGTATATACAAAAAGAATTTGAGGAATAATCACATCTTTTTATTAAGGGGTTTTAACGAATTTAAAGAATTATTAGCCATATTTATTAGTAAAATACGAGAGTACGAGTTATGGCTAAAGTATATACATAGTATATACGACCCCCCTATACTTAGCTTGAGCTATGTCCTCATAGATCGAAAAGAAAAGAGAAGATATAACTCGTACTGAGTATAGACAAGTCTAACGAATATATGAATAAGAGACGAAGTAAATAGAAGTCGACCGTCCCCCCTATACTTAGGATCAAATAATCCTAAGTATAGCAGACTGTACACAAAGCAGGGAGGGTCAAGGGTGGGAATAAACAGATCAAAGAATTAACAAATCAGGGGTGCACCCCCCTATACTTAGGACAAAGTACGTCCTAAGTACAGAAAACTGACACAAAGGGGCGATGCCTTTTATTTAGATACAAAAGATAGAAAAGGAAAAGAAGAAAAGAAGACATATATACAGATTGATGAAAAGATCGTGTAGAATATACGCATCACTCCCCCTATACTTAGGGTGAGATATCCCTAAGTATAGGCAACAACAGGAGTGACGAAACTGAATGACGAAAGAACAACTCGGTGTGTACCCCCCTACACTTAGGACAAGGTACATCCTAAGTGTAGACACAAAGATATGGCGATAGATCTGGGGTACACTAAAACATACGAGAGAAAGAAAAAGGCACACATATATACAAGTGGTGAAAAACTGGTGGAGTACAGGACGGTATCTGGTAAGCGACTACCGTGCTCTCGTCGTCGTCTCCCTGTGAGAACGAGGACGCAGTCAGAAGGTGAAAAGACACCCGAATATACAATCAAGTGGGTGTCAGCTACCGAGGACAATCAGATCGGAAAGGATAGATATCAGATCCGGTAGCATGAAGCAGATGATCGGCTCATAGGGTCAACATGAGGGAACAGAGCCGATATCGTAAGACCGGGAGGAAGAAAGAGCAGTACAGACTCCTCCTAGTCAATCATGGTCTCAGATAGATCGGAAATAAAGCATATGAGACTGTGTGATGCACGGTGGTGATATAATCTGAAAGTCACAAGAATACACCGAACAACACAATATATGGCTCACTCTTGCGAGGGTCCTCAAGGTGAGCGGAATCAGAGAATAATCAGAAGACTCGGCTTCGTGCTCCAACAGACAGGAGACACAACCAGGGAGGAGACCGAGTATACAAGTCAGAAGACCCGGCTGCGTGCTCCACCAAATGGGAGACACCAGAAATGAAGCCGAGTACCTAGAAAATGGTGTACTCTCCTGCAGATAACCCTCAGGGAGTAGTACATGCTAGTCAATGAATAATCAGAACAGAAGCTCACCCTTGCGAGGGTTGTCAAGGAGAGCGGGCTCAAAGGAGCCTGATCCATCAGACGGATCACAGAGACGGTCTCGGTAGGCGACAGATCGACTACAAGCAGAAGAGACCGACAAATCAAGGAAGTGTGGCAGCGTCCCGCAGATAACCCTCGGGGAACGTGCTGCCAGCTAGTCATGGAAATAGAAGATATCAGGAGCTCAACCTTGCGAGGACCGTCAAGGCAAGCGGACTCAGATGAGTCTAGGACATTGGCCTCGTGTATTGATAGGTCAGGTACACAATCACAGGGGGAGGCCAATCAAGCATAGCATCTGACTCGGTTCCAGGTCCCATCACAATGGCGACCCAAGCAGTGAATGAAACCGCAGTCCTAGAAATTATCGCATCCTCCCGCAGATAGTCCTCGGGGAGGAATGCGAGCTAGATCAATGTAGGTCATGGGAATGCTGGCAAGTCATCTCAGGTCCTCAAAAGCAATAAATCATTCAATCATTTGGAGGGCATAAGATCATGCAAGGGAGCAAATAATCATGTCATTCACCAAACATCCCTTCGGTCAATCCAGTCAGCTGAGATGGCACGAAAAAAATAGTCAGGAATCCTCTAAGTGCCAGGGTGGATTAGAGAGTCAGGAGATCAAGGATGGGTCAATCAGGAAGATGAGAGATAATGTAGGATCCACACACCTTTATCAGGAAGTCCGAATTAGAATAATCAGTCAATCCTCAAAATCAAGATGGGTGGAACCTCAAGATAGATAGATCAATCAATACTCATGAAATCTTCATCGAATCATCGCATCATATCTCTTCCTTAATCTGGTGTGCGAGAACTAAAATTCCTCAATAATGCATCACACCTATGCTCTATGCATCAGCAAAAATCCTCAAGAAGCCCATATGCATGTATCAAAGACAAATCCACCAAATCAATCTCAGCAACCTCAACATCATGCCCGACCTACACAAATAATCTGTATAAATAGTCCTCGATGCGGGCTTCATCAATATGCACAGCATTCCCGGGTAAAGGGAGAGATGATACAGGGTACACGAGGAAGATGGGTAAGAAGGGTACACAATGGGGTGGAGAAGCTGATTGAGCGGGCGTGCCAATATCGTGGGTGGTAGAAGAGTGATACAGAGGGTACGAGGAGGGCGGGCGAGAAGATCGGTACATAGACAAAATTGGGTATTCCACATAAGGCAGGAACACCGTCAAAATGGTGGTCCGAAGAGAGGGCTCTCCCCGAACCAGAGAATGAGGATGGTACGTAGAATACGAGAGAAGTGATGAAGAAGAGGGAAACAAAGGACCTGGCGAAGAATGATTGAGCTCAAGCGCCAATATCATGACTCGATGCAAAATGAAGAGATATGTATAAGAGGGGTAGAGAGACTCAATGATAAAAAATGCATGACTCACACAGATGGGACCGTCTACTCTAATAATGAATGAAAAGCATAATGGACTCCAAGTTACAATCAAGACACAAGGCAACCCCCAATTCACCTACTCCACACAATGAAGACCATCAGGTGACGATCATTTATCTTTTCGATTTTAGAGTTAGGTGAGAACCTTAAAAATTGTACAATCACTTAGGAGGCTTAATGGGATTTGGGCTCTACTCCTTAGTGTGTACGTGAGCAATTAAAACACATACAATGAGGGGTTGCTCTCCCCAAGACAAGGAAGTCCATTACATTGTGTTTTTAGGTCCAATAGAGTTAACAGTCCCGATTTTATTTAAGTTATCACTTTTTTTGGGGGTATTTTCAATGCACGTGCCTATCGTGGTTCCAATTTCCATTAAGCATCCTAGGTTGGCAAAAACAGAGGGAGAAGATCGGAAAATCCATGCAAGTCGGAAAACGATTATGCATGCCAAGTAAGAAGACTTACAGTGCCTCCCAGCTCTCTCCATGCGGGATGCATAACAGAATTTGAAACCTATGCTATATGCAAATGCAAACTGAAGAAATCGCCCTAGGTTCAGAAATTGCTATTATCGTGAAGCACCACAAGTCGTTCATTAATCTTTAGCCTCAAAAAGTCCGGTCTTGGCTCACCCCTCCTCTGCTCAACACACTTGAGTTTAGGAGAAAGCGCTTTGCGGGGCTCGCTGTGGCACAAAAGCTAAGAGACAAATGAACGGTTGTTTAGAGTTTGATCTAGGTCCAAAGCGAACTATAGGTACATGCAAATCAATTAGGGTGTTTGGACCTAACTCTACGAGCAAGCAACTCCTAAGCTAAGGCTCATTCACACAAAATAAAATAAAATAAAGAAAAGGAAAAGCGTCAAAATCATCAAGTCCCCCAAGGGAACAATCCCTCGAGCACTGGACCTCGGGAGTCGAAGTGTACCTGTGAGAGTCCTGTATTATTACAAAATTCAAGTGCCACTCTCTCACATAAATATACATAATAAAATAAAATAAAATGCATAAAAATATAGACTGGCTTCAAAAATTCTCCTTCATCTCCCTGTGATGCTCTCTCCTGTTGGCTTGGCATAAAAGAGCCAACTCCACCTTGCTTGGGTGCATAGGTCCTCCTAGGAGGTCCTCCTTCGCTTGGCGGTCCCTCGCATCAAAGACAAAGAAAGGAGATGGGTCAGAACAGTCAATCAATAATCTTAATAAATAATAAAAAAACAAATAAATAAATAAATCATGGATATGAGCATAGAATTAAATAAATGAACAAATAACCACACAAAATCATACGAAATCCGTTGCCTCCCCGGCAACGGCGCCATTTGATGAGAGAGATTTTCCATCGGTCTCGCATTCCACACAAACGGGAACGCGGTCGCTGAGGCGACCGACAGAAGACCTCATATCAATCAACAATTAACCCACAATAAATATATGCAATGAATATCCAAAAATGTGGAGTTAAAATTTATTATAACTCTACATGCAAATGTGTATAGGTGTAAGTACAGGTAGAGGTCGAACACTGGGAGGCGAAGGGAATGTATGTGATGTATCATTTATTCAATCCATTGTTCATGTCCATTTATTGTTTCTGTGGGTTTTGGATTTTATATATTTTTTTTTATATTTTTGTTTTTATAATTTTTATGTTGTTTTTATATTTTATATTTTCTTTTTATATTTTTACTATATAAATATATGTATATATATAAAGATATGTATAAAGAGATATATATATAAGAAGAGAGAGAGAGAGAGGAGTAATATAGTATATAGATATATAGATATAAATGCTTAAAAAATATATATATATATAGATATAATTTTTTTTTGCTTTTTAATATTTTTCTAATTTTTTGTTAGATTTTGGAGCTTTCTGATTTTTTTATTTTTCTTTTTCATATTTTTAGGGTTTTTCAATTTCTGGACTTAATATATGTATAAATATACCATATATAATTTTTTTGGAATTTTTCAAAAACATTTTTTAATTTTTTGTATATTTTTTTTAATTTAAACAGTACTAAAAGGGCTTCTTTTTCATTTTTACTAATTAGGAAAAATGTAAAAAATGTGAAATAAAATATGGGCGTACAAGGGCATCACATGAAACATCTATCCTAATTTTTCTGGATCTTTAGAAGCCTCATAGGTATTTTTTAATAAATAAATAAAAGACACAAAAATAAAACAGCCTGGCAGGGGTATTTTTGCGAATAAAATAAGTAACAGGGGCATCAGTGCAAATATACCTACAGAAATAAACATTTATTTTAATTTTTAAAACTAATTTACAATTAACAAAAACTGCTAGGGCAATAGTGCAAAATTCACGCGCCTCACGTGGGACTGCACGTGAGGCGCTGAAGGACCAAAAAGTAATTTAAGGAAGTACAGGGGTCCTTTAGCAAAATTTACAATTTATTTACAACGTTATATTTTATTTACAGAATTAAAAATTAATTACAAAAAGAGCAGGGGCTAAATATGAAAATTACCCCCAAAGGCGCTTGATCCAACGGCTGATACGCGTGACTTATCCACGTGGCGCCTCCACGTTTGCTGATGACGCTTCGACGATGGGCGGTGAAGATTAGATCACCCGGGGTGATCCGACGGTCTGGACATGGCTCCATCGGACGACTGGCGTACGAACTGGGCCTTGATCTTCATCCGACGGCGAGGAGGACATATGGAAGAACGGGGAAGAACACTCGCCTGGGCGAGCTTGCTCCGGTGAGAACTCGCTGCTTCGCCGGCCTTTGCTGCTCCAAGGTGTCCCAAAAGCTTCCTGGCAGGTTCCTCTGTCGTCTGGAGGTGTCGGATCGGGCCGAGGTACGCTGGAGCGTTACTGAGAGCTCGATGAAGGAACGTTGCTCCAGGTACCTCCGGCAACTTTGGATTTCGTCTCCTGGCGCTTTAGCATGCACCTAACCTGCTCAGGAAAAAAGCACGGCTCGAGGGCTTCACCATCGACCTGGATTTGAAGCTGTTAGCATAAAAATGGATGAGGTGGCGAAGCTTCCGGCGAGCGGCGGAGTTGAAGCTTTGGTTCACGAATCCAAGAGGGATCTGGTTGGACAGAGGTGGCTGGGAGATGAAGAAACGGGAAGGGAATGGAATGGGGTGGTCGTAGCGGTCGGAAAACAGTCGAGGGCACAGTGGAGAGTTCGCCGGAGCTGAGCTCCGGCGAACTTCGATCTAGCTAAAATACACTACACTAACGATCTAAATGCAAAATAAAAGACAGGAATGAAATGCGGGAATAAAAATCTACCTAACAAAATAAATGTGCAGCTCTTATACCTGGGGGCCTCCAGGGAGCAGGACAGACGCCGGATCTCCGCCGCGACAAAATTTCTTCCTCCTCCGGCCGATTCCCGGTGCTATAGAGCTCCTCCTGTCACAAGGGCTTTTCTAGAACCGGATTCAAGGTGTTTTGGGGGAAGTATGTTGGCCAAATTCGACCAAGGAGGAGGGGGAACTTATTTATAAACATGTGCATGTGCCCTTATTGACCGGCAAATAATAAGGAATCGGTGATATATACAAGGATAACAAGGCTTGGGCGTGGATGTACAAGATGTCAGGAACATTTCTTGTGAAGGAATCAATTGCGATCGATGGACAGGGCGGCCGGGAAAAATGGGAGAAGACGGGGGGTTTGACAGGTCTGACGGGCTGGAGGCTGATTTATTTTCGAACATAATGGGAGCCCTTATTGACCGGCCAAAAATAAGGCATCCAAGCTATATACAGGGGAAACAAGCTATGGGCGTGTATAAGGGTTGCTTTGGGAGTAATTTCCGTGAAGGGACCGATGTCATTGGAGCGACGGGTCGATCGGGAAAATTTGGAGAAAACGCCATGTCTGACAGATTTGACGGGCTGGTGAGGCTGATGGCTGAGTTGACCGAGGTCAACATTGGCAGGGTTGTGATTGGTCCATGTCAGCCCGAATTTGACTCAATTATTAGACATAATAAATGAATTAATTAAATTTTGCTTATAAAATAAAAAATGTTTATTAATTAAAGTAGTATTTATTTATGATTTTTATTTATTTTTTAATGTATTTTATTATGAGTTTATTTTAATAATGTATTTATAAGTATGTTTATATGTATTTATTTTTATTTTGTTTATTTTTATTCTATTATTTTTATTTTCTTATTTTATAAATTTACACTTATTTTTGTGAGTGTAGATATATTTTTGTTTAATTTTTATGAGTTTATTTACATATTTAAATAAATAGGTGCATATATAAGTAGGTATACATATAGGTATTTTACTTATATAATGTATATACTTTATTTATTTAATGTATTTTCTTGGTTTTTATTTTGGATTTGTATTTTTAATGAATTATATTTAATATGTACATTATTATAAAAATATGAAAGAATAAAATAATGAAAGAATGTTTTCCCCTTTTTATTTATGTACATACTTCACATAGGTGTTTTGTCTATATATCTGGTAGACTTATTTTATTTTACAAATTATTTTTGGTTTTCTTTTAATTTCAATATGTACATGTATTATATACATTATTTACAAAAGTCTAAAAATATAAATTCATAGAAATAGTAAATAATGAATAGAATGAATATTTTAATCAATATTGTATACAATGAGGGCCAAAAACTTATCTTTTACAGATGAGCTCCAAAAATTATGAAACCAATTTTATTAAATAGTTCTTGGAAAGATATATACAATTAAAGGTGAGTTTGGGTGATTTTGAGTTTTTATTTGCAAGATATGGGTCTGTGAAGTTGAGATTTTGGCTTTTTATTCTAGGTATAAAATGTACACTGTGTATCATTGTATAAACTCAATTTTGTAATTTTATTCACATTATTATCTACAACTTTCATGTACAAAGTTTCTCTATTTGATGAATAAATAATTATATACAAAAATGGTGTAAAAAATGCATAAATGGATGAATAAATAAATGAGGTATTTATTGTACTCTTGGCCCTTATCTCCCCCTACTTTATTCCTTGTCGACCAATTCCATGCTGGCCTTGGTCTCGGGGTTAGGGTCATAAAATATTTGTAATATTTTATTCCTTTTTCTTTTCTTCTCTTTATTCTATAGTTTTGGCATTAAAAACCTTATTTTCTGTATAATTAATACAATAAATAATGAATGCTATTGTGTACAAATTGAGGCTATTTACATGCATTTGCTGGGGTTTTTAAGGCCAAAATGATAGAATAAAGGTGATGAAATGGAGATTCATCAGTGGGCGGTGCGATTAGAGCTCCGACGTGAGGCCTGGAGCTCCTCCGCACCACTCCGTGCTCACTGAAGGTCGGGAAAGGATGATGGATGCCTGTAGATGAAGATCCAAGCTCAGGGAATATGTGGGAGAACCTGGAGTCCGTTGTCGACGAGTGCTCACCGGAGGCGGAGCTCTAGAACTTGGCTCCGCCCGAGATCCGACCAATGAAGTCTTCAGACCTGAAGGAGTGGTTAGGTGATAGCCGAGGCACGCATGCGTGCGAGCTGAGGTGAATCGAGGGTTGAGGGGAGAAGAAGCTGAGCCCTTGATGGGTTTTCCTCTACCTCCGGCATAGGAAAAAGCTTGGGACGGTGGAGGGTTCTGACGAATGAGGAGGGTGAGCGGAGTGTCTCGCGTGGATGGGGGTGGTGTGGTGAAGCCAACGAAGTGATCAAATGAGAGTGAAGGTGAGTGTAGAGACCTAATTAATTAAGAGAATAGGCTAAGGATATACAAGGGAGATGAGAGTCACTTACCTGGGAAGATTGCAGACGAGGGTCTGTGCATGAGCTCCGGCGAAGGGCTCTGGTCGTCGCTGAATCTCCTCGGCAACTGGAGACAGCTCAAGCGGAGGCGGAGCCACCGCATCATCTCCATGGATGACGACGGGTCTCACCGGAGATGTAGGTCGTCTTCGCTCGATCCTTCCACCTCCCCCTGTCATAGGGAGGTGGCCCCTCGTGAAGGTGGACGAAGAATACTTGGGGCACCGACAGCATATTTAAGGACTTGGAAGTTTTGGTTCCGGTGTTGATGCTCGTCAATTGAGTGGGAGAGATGGAGCAACGGAGAGGAAGTCATGGGTGTCCAGGTGTTGCCCCAGGATGGTGGTTGAGTGGTCTACGACCGAGCTTGGCTGGTGAGTGGAGAAGCTGGCCGAGAAGATGGGGGAAATGGAAAGGGGACAACGTGAGTGCGAGGTGGAGAACGTGGGAAAGGGGGCGTTTGGAGGTAGGGGAAGGTCTCGTGGTCATTGGATCTCACGATCCAATGGCTATGAAGCGGGTGTCAATGAGAGTTCTGGATGAGATCGATGGGGCCGCAATCGTAAGACGCAGCAAGTGCCACGTGGTGCTTGGACATGAAGCCGACAACCGACGGCTTGGATGAGATTGGTGGGTAGATTGAGCGGTGGATATCATATGGGATGATGAGCGGTGAGGATAAGCGGTGAAGGCGAGATCGAGGGGCACAATTGCCGCCACGTGGCGAGATGTGGTGACGGTGCCAATAGACGGCTTTGATGAAATCAAGATCGAGATCAGACGATAGAGAAAGCAGCGGGACGGAGCGACTGAGATGGCAACTGCTGGAGGAGATCGAACGACGGAGATCAAGGCGGGGGATGTAAAGGCGGCGGGCCATGTGGCTCAACCAGAAGGAGCCACGTGTCCCAATCAAAATATTCCAGAAGAAAAATGAGTAAAAGAGGAGGACGATGGCCGAATTTGAAAAAACTCAAAACATGAAAGTTGTAGATCTTAATGAGATCTACAAGTTTCATGTTGACCAAAATGGAGATGAGGTCAAACAAAGATAGAAAATATTTTGAGAATGTTTTTAAGGCTAAAAACACCACGATTTTTAGTTTTGTCATTTTTTGTGTTTTTAATTTATTCAATGACTCTGACATCACAGGGAATTGTCTGGTTTTTATTGACACTTAGTCTAAGATAGGGAGTAAATTTCAGTGAATTAAGATACTGAAACATGGTTTCATCAGCAGTACACGCTCTCCTTTAGAGCTAGCCGCTTAAGGATTCACGACAACATTTTTCCAGAATCAATAACCTTAAACTGAAAAAACAAAAATAGCTGAACTCTTACGGCTTCATGAGTTGAGTTGGTGAATCTATTGTTTTGAGGTTTCATTACTTAGTTCTATTAATGTCAAGAAGAAAAACACCGCACCTTTGCGCCATTTTGTCACATCATCTCTTTTACATATTTCTTTTGAATCCCAGCTGACTTTGAGCCATCTACTATTTTACACTCCTTTTATTTCTTGTTCATCTTCGCAATCTTTTATCTATCATCAATCTCCTCTTGACCCTCTCAAGATGTCGACTCACGGATGGCTTAGTTGGGACTCCACCAATCCCCACATCGATTTCGTGCTGCTAACATATTCAATGATTCGGGTTTATTACCAGGTCCATGGCTTAGACTCTGTGAATTATCCTTGGGACTCCCTGCTTCTTCCTCCTCAACTAGATCGAGAACACTCTGTTCCTGAGTTCTGCCCATTCTGGATGGAGATTGATTTTACTCCATATTCTTCCCTATCCTTGATAAGATTTAGACTTGACCCTAATTCTAAACTATTTTCTCCATCGGGTGCTTGCATATAGAATGGTCGGGGTGTATTTCCCATGACAGAGCTTGATCCCGATCTCAAGCTAGAGTCAGAAGCAGAACCAGAAATGGCTCCTACCGGAAGAGGAAAGGGACCGCAACCCCAACCATACGAGGAACCAGATTAGGGTAAGGGAAATAGATCATGTAGAATGACATCAACAACCAGCTCCTCACTTCGATTCAAGCCATACAACAACAATTGACTAATCAGGGATTAACCCACGTTACCTTTCAAGAAATGCTCAATGATATGAGGAGGACTGATGAGAGAGATGCCATGAGAGAGGGTGGTTTTAAGAGAGAAAATGAAGACCCAAATAGAGATGACATAAAGGACTACATACTAGTAGGTGGAACCCGTAATGAAGGGGAAGAGTCAAGACCATAGTCGAAGCCCATGTTGAGGAGATCTACAAACCTGGGGCAGGCCATATCACAGAGTGGATTCAGATTCCACCCATCCGTGCACACTTCGAGCTATAGCCACAATTCTTGTCTCTACTCCCAACTTTACATGGGAACATTACCAAAGAATCATTTATCCACCTGCAACAGCTCGGCCGCATCTGTGCCACGACACACTCCCCCAATATCCCTCTGGGGTAATCAAGACGATTGCCTTGCCATTCTGCCTATATAATAAGTCCTTGTATTGGGTCGATCATTTAGGGAAGGTAGTCACAACCTGGGAGGAGTTGAATTCTGCATTTCTTCACAAATTCTAGCCTCCTAGTCGCTTGAATCAGATTCATGCCCACATCTCTAGTTTTATTCAGCAGCCCCAAGAGACGATTCATGAAGCATGAGAGAGATTCAGAGATCTACAAGAAAAGTGTTCCAACCACGAGATTGAAAAACCTGAATTTTATCCTTTTAATTATGTATAATTAATGATTAATATTAATGTGTTCGTTCGTCGTAGTTGGGCAAATTCGGATTTATCAAAAACCACTTTAATTAATATATCAATTAATATCGAGCGGTAATCTTTTACTTGGGCAAGCCAAAGGTCGAATTCAGGGAGGCAGCTTTCTCCTTAGATTAATTTAAATTTGATCTAGATGCTAGCTTTTCAGGATAATATTTTTATGGATTTTTTATGCAATTAAAAAAATGCAGTGTAATCCTGGACAAATTTGAGGGTTATAATGTGAATATGATCAAATTAAGTCCAAAAAATCTCGAAATTTGCCACAATGTCAGTTATAATGAAATGAAGCTACCCTAATGTTTTTGGGATTTTTTTGACTCTATATGAATTAACTACAAGTTAAGTATTTTTTTGCAAAATTAATTTTAATAAATACCAAATCAAATTATTTTCAAAGATAAAAATTACCTTAGATACTTCTATGTGAGATGAATCCAGGAAAATTACTAAACCTTAGAAATAATTAATTTTGATTTATTAAAAATCAATTATGCAAAACACCAATTAATTTATTTAGACCGCGTTATGCGTGCAACTGTGATGATTTTTGGGCACAAAATAGAACTACTCAAATTCTACCTACTCTGAATTTTCGGTAATTTTTGGAGCAATGGTTACAGTAAAACCAATTTCAAAATAAGTATTGGTGTAAAATATGCAATATTTCACCTAATTATTTCTATTAAATAAATCAATGCTCATAAAAATATAACGATTTTCCACAATAATAAAAAATAAGTTCTTCTATAATATGTAATTTTTAAAATAATGAAATAATAACAAATGCACGTTTAAATAAATATTCAAACACAAGGATGTATATGCAATTACAGAAGTAAAAATGATTAAAATAAAATATGCTGACAAGGACTCGAGTGCAATTACCAGAACTTGCAGGGGCAGATGTATATTTTGCCATGGGTCACGTGCTTCCTACATGCGCTCCTGGTCGGCGAGGTATGGCTGATATTTTCCAAAAGTGCAGGAGGTTTGGCACAATTATCCAACAGGGCATGTGCTTTGAGAGAAGAGGGGTCGGTATGCAAATTCTCGAGATAATAGGGGCTTAGGTGCAGTTTACCTATGGAGGGGGCTGTACTGCACGTAATTCCCAAGAACATTGGGTCTCCTTCTGTTGTTGACCCACCCCTCACGTGTTAGGCACGTGAGGTGGGTTTGGAGTCCAGGAGGCGCGCGTTGGAGCGTTGGCGCCGGGTGGTTTTGGCTTCTACCCGAGGTGCATGGACATAAGGACGGCCTGCTTGAGGCGTTCTGGCTTGGTGTGTCCATGAGAGGAAGTTATACCTCGTTGGGCAAGGCATGCAGCTGTACGAGCGGAGGAGGACGGTGGAGAATGCTGCTTCGCGTAGGGCGGAGAGGACTGGGGCGCAAGCTCTGCTACAAATGGTTGCGGGTTTGGCGACGGCATCCTCCTCGCTCGTCGATACTCAACAGAGCAGAAGGCATGTGTTGAAGGCGGGTGCAACTGAGGAAGCCCAACCGTAGGTGGCTGCTGTCGGCCGAGCTAGGCTACGCGGTGGCGTTGGCTGGCTGCAGAGGTGCAGGGATGTCACCTTGGTCAACACACGACCTAGGGACACCACATGATGGAGCTGTAGTGATGTGAGTCGAGGAACTGGAGCGAGCAGCCTTCGAAGGCGATAATGGAGTGGGTCAATGGCTGACACACGATTGTGCTTAGGATCAAGTACACGTGCTTGGAGGGCGGTATGGCCGCAAGGTGGGAGGCGATGGGGCTGCGAAGGGTCGCATTGTAACTTACAGAGTTGTGTAGAGAAGGTGCGACGAGTACAGATGGTGAACTGCCGCGGCGGACTGGGCGAAGCAGTCGATGGTGGTTCTCGAGAGAGACGTGGAAGGCGAGGACGGGCCGTGCGATGGAGAATGCCGAGGGCGCACGGTGATGGGGGTGGTCAAGAATGGAGTAGGATGGAGACAATGAAAAAGGAAGAAGAGGGACCATGAAGTGAAGAAGAAGAAGAAGAAACAGGGGAAGTTCCCATGTGAACAAGGGACTTCCCTCTATTTCTTTTGTCCGAGTGAATTTTTGACAAATCAATTGATGAAATATCTCCAAAAAATGAATAAAAATCATATTCATGGTGAGAAGACATGATATATCTGTGGAAATGCAATTATTTTGGCGTTTTGATGGATGGACGATGGGGAATTAAGGAGAGAGAAAGGAAAGAGAAGAGAGAGAACATGGGGGAAGAAGATGAAAGAAGATAGCGGATGAATAGGAAAGAATGGGGAAAGAAGAAGAGAAGCCAAGGGAGAAGGCAGAAGATGTTACCTGACGATGGCGGAGGGTGTTGCCTGTGAAGGGGAACCTCAAGGTTCCCTGGTCGTTGCTCGAAGGACGGCTAACCTAAGCTCAGGCGAGCTTAGAAGCTCGCAGCAGCATGCTGGCGTGGGTTGGATCTTGCTGAGAATTAGTTGGTGTCGTTCGATAGTGCTCTCCTAGAGCTGTCACCTGTAGGGGACTTAGAGCTGGGATTCCTCTATCAGTTGGCGGATGATCGGAGGAGGGAGGAGGAGTGGTCCATTTAAAGACCGTTGGTGAGTGGGCCACAAGATGCGGGGCGAGGTGGAGATCGAGGCGCATGGGCAGTGTTGGCGATTGCAGGGAGGATAGTTGAGCAGAGAACGTGGGCGCGCGCAAGGGTAGAGTGCCCAGTCACGCGAGAGGACGGGGGAGACGGGCTAGTGGCAGCACGAGGCAGGGTTGCGGTTGCAATCACCGTGGGAGGCGGAAGGGTGGAGATAGCGGGCACGACCGTTCGCAAGCGATGGAAGATGGAGATGGACCCATCATGTGCGTCGCACGTGATGGCTAGTGAAAGGAGCATGTGCCACATGGCGCGCCCTGGAGCGGCCACGTGCACTTATTTTTAATTATTTAAAGTAATAATGATAATAATAATTATAAATTAATTAATTAGAATTAATTATAATAATTGAAAAAATAACAACAAAAAATGATAAAAGGGGTAACACATGGCGACTCCAAGAGCTACCACGTGTTGCTCCCAGAAAATTCAAAAACTAATTGTAAAGAAAATTCAAAATGAAATAATGAAAGGGGTTAAATCAAAAAGTGATCAACACAAAAGTTGCTCATCTCAACGAGATCTACAACTTTTGTGAAGGGCCAAAAATCAAATAAAATCATCAGTACAAAGTGTATTTTTGGGTGGTACCTTATAAGTATAAAATACCACATTTTTGTTTTCTGCTTTTTTTTTAAAATCGGGAAAAATCAAAATAAAATTAGAGAAAATATGGAAGGAATATTTACAACTTAATCTATTTTTTTGGTTTTTAATAATTAAGAAAATAAAAGGATAAAATCAAGGGTATTTTGGTCAATATGTACAATATACAACAGGGGCCTAAAACCCAAGTTTCACATACAATCTCCGATTTTTATGAAATTAGTCTTGTTTTGAAGGTATTTGAATGTATATTACTTTAAAAGTGTGTAGACCTAAATCAGACATTGTATGAGAGATATGTATATTTTAAGGTTCATAGTCTCAAACTTGGATTTGGGTTTTATTGGACATTTTTACAAGTTAGTATTTTTGATATTTTTCCTTTTTTATTGTTAATAATATATACACTATAGAGTTGATTTTATTGGCTTTGGAGTTAGTATAAAATATAGCTAATATACATGTGAATATTTACAAGTTAATTTGGTTCCTTATTTAATGCAAATATGAATGCTAAAATGCATATATTAGTTATACATGCATGAATGCTAATTATGCAATATAAGTGGAGATATGCAGCTAATTACTCGGGAAAAAAAGCTCTATTTCCAACTTTTAGAGTGATGAATCACATATTCATCAGAGATCCCAAAGACTAGTCTGGTTCAACACTTCTTCGGTGGGGTGACACTTGAGAGCCAAAAGCTCGTAGGCACTGCTTGTGTGGCTCGCATTTTAACAAGGATGAGGATGTCATCTGGGATGTTTTTGAGGAGATGGCCGAAGGAGAATCCTCTAAATCCTCATCTCGTGCCTACATGAAGATGCCCACAGCTAGCCACAAGTTAGTTAACATGGTTGCTCATGTAGAGGACATGGACGAGAGCTTCAACCTGAGCCTCATTGGGAGCCACCTTTCCAAGGTCGATATTATTGAGAAGAGGTCTCAGGACCTCAACAAACTAACAGTCATTGAGAAGAGGACCCAGGGCTTGTAGAAGCTTGATTTGATCTCCCAACAACTAGAGCAGCTTGTTCGGGCTTTGAATGCCAGTGCATGAAATTATGTATCTGCCACTACCGAAACTTCCGCTGAGCAGAAGGAGCCAACACCGACACAATCTCCTCAGCCAAGTTTCCCGCTGCCCCAACCTGTCCAGCATGTGTATTACATGTAAGTCCCGGAGCAGTCCCCACAGTCCCAGACACAAATGATTGTCTACCAACTAGAGTTGCATATAGTCTATCCCGAGCAACTCTTCCCAACACCACCGCAGATTCAAGATGTTAATGGTGTCTAGAACAATGAGGCACAACTGACCCATCCTCAAGTACAACTCCAGGGTCAAAACATGGCCAACAATCCCTATCACCAGTAGCAGCAATGAAGAAGACCATACCAGCCCTTTTATAAGCAGTAGCCTCAATACCACAGTGACGGTCTGCATATTTGGCCTCTTAATATGGTCGTTTTAATGCATTGTAGTCGGTTGAATTCGATCAATCAAAAATCGCTTAAAATTTATCAATGAAATGCAAGTGGTTGATTTTATTTTACTTGGGCAAGCCCAAGGTCGAACTCAGGGACACAAGCCTCTTAGGTATGTATTTAGATTCTTATTACTAAAATTAAGCGTAGAATTAGAAATTCAAAGGTCAAAATGCACATAGACATCATGCAGAGACTTAAAGACTCTTTTTATTTGATTTTTAGAATGCCATGAAATGCATGTGAAAATAAATACAAATATGCCCTTCATAATTGAAATTAATGAGAAATAAAATATAATCAATTTAAGGATCCATTTATAGAGTAATTTCCATTGACAAGATAATTAATGGCATAAAAATCATTAAGCGGGTTACACGATGTAATTAGAACTAATCATCAAACTCTAGAGTGTCAAATTAGAAAACAATTTATTCCATTAAAAAGATAACAAAACAAGCTTCGCAATGAGACCAAAATCAACTCAAACAGAGCTCGGATGCTCAAGATATGCATGAAAGAGTCCAGGGGCATAAATGCAAAGAAAACATGGAAATAAATAGATAAATTCCTACAAACATTTCTGTGGAAGGTCTGAAATGGAAATAAAATAACATGCAAGGGCTTCCCTGTAATTTTCACAAAAGTGCATGGACTAATTTGCAATTATTAATAATTAGTGGGGCTTGAATGCAATTAGCCCCAGGTGCATGTGTTTATCACGTGATAGCAGGACATGTTCATAATTTGAAGAATTTCAAAGGGCCTCCCTACAAATATCCAGACCCTCACGCGCCTGAACATGTGAGGTCAAGGTCGGCAATCGTGCAGGATCAGAGGAGGCTCGGGCATTGGATCAGACTCAGAGCGAGGCTTAAGAGGCTTAGGTGAGGTTTGGATGTGGCTCAGTTGCTCCGAGCCTGGAGGTCTGATGCTGACGCTCGGTGTAGAAGCGTGGCTAACTATGGACCACCCGATCATAAAGATCGGATGGTGGTTGAACGAGGGAGAGAAGGTGACGTGGCTCACTGTGCGTCGTTGGATGAGCACCGGGGGGTGCCATCCAACAGTACCTGTGCGTCTTGGTCCTCCCTCAAATGTGGGGAGTGGCAGTGATATTGGGGCTCCGGGTAGATGCCTGGAGCTCCGCCACCGTCGCTCGATCTGAATTAAGCATTGGAACCACTCCTAGAAGGTCTGACGCCATTGTCTAAGCAAGGCCAAGATGCTGGACCACCTGGAGGATGATGCCGATGCTTGTGTGCCGGAGATGGAGCTCACAAAGGTTGCTCCGATGAAGGCTCCGGCCATTGACGAAGATACTTGCAAAGTTAGTTCAATAGTCGAAGCATGCATATGCTGGGTGAATGGGAGTGACATAGGGTCTCATACGGGCGGAGAGATGGAAGACCGGAGCTTGTCTCCAGTGATCCAGAGAGAAGATGGAGTGGAGATGATCAGGCTATGGAGAAGGGGGAGAAGGCTATCGGAGGGGTGCACGAGGATCAGTAATGTGAGGCAGAGTAGATGTGATGGTGAATGGAGGAAGAAGATGCATGTAGCAGCCTAAGAAACTTAGGAAAATTCAAAAAAAACTCAAAGGAAGATCAGAAGACTTACCTGGAGGAATTAGCGGGTTGAGGTCCTGGGCGCGGGCTTCCAGGCGAAGCCCTGGTTGTCGCTAAACTCCCACGGCGACTGGGAGTAGCTCGTCAGTTGTGATTGGCCGAAGGCATAGCCTACAGTGGCTAAGGGTCGACACTAGGGGTTCCACCATCTTCACGCTATCGATCCAGCCTCCCCCTACCACGGGGAGGTGGAGAGGGGTTGGGTGGAGCCCCACCTACAATGGGACCAGGTTGAAGGTGGCTGGAAAGGGTGTATTTGAAGAAGGGGGTTGGTAGTTCTGATGATAGGTGACGCAATTTGAGCGGGAGATATGGAGCAAGAGGGATAGGATCATGGAGAGCGTGGGTACCCGCGATGAAGACAGAAGAGTGGTCTTTGAGAGGGGGTAGTCAGTGAGTGGAGAGGGTGGTTGTTTACACCGGGAAAATGTAAAGGGGGTGTTGGTGTGGCGTGGTGGAGAACGTGGGTGGATAAGGAGAACTTAAGGAAGGAGACGAAGTTGTGACCGTTGGATCTTACGATCTAACGGTCAGGAGAAGGGCGCGGAGGAGCGGCCTGATCAGATCGATGAGGATGCCATCGATGGCGAAGGAGAGCACCATGTGGCAAAATGGGAAGAAGGTAGAGGTGAGTGGTCAAGATCCAATATAGAGAATGATCGGATGGTGGAGATTGAAAGTGGGATCCAGTGGCCATGATGTAATTCTTTGGAGAAGATCAGACGACGCTGGGGGTGGCACGTGGCAAGAGGAGATGCGGGCGGGAGCTGATGGCTGTGATGCATATTGAGGGCCGATCAAAGGGCTGAAATTGAAGCAGGAATGTGTGGCGTAGATTTAAGCTTCAGGAGATGATCGGACGATGGGGAAAGCGGTGTGGGTGGTGCAAAGTGAGCAGACCACGTGCCACGTGGCCCAATCAAGTTATTTCAGAAGAAAACCTCGAATAAGATGAATGAATTGACCGAATTTGGAAAAACTCAAAACATAAAAGTTGGAGATCTCGATGAGATCTACAAGTTTCATGTTGACAAAAATAGAAACAAGGTCAAATAAAGGGAGAATAATTTTATGAGCGTTTTAAGGGTATAAAAACACCACGATTTTTAGTTTTGTTATTTTTTGTATTTTTAATTTATTCAAAGACTCAGATATATACAATGATTTATCTGGTTTTTATTGACACTAGTCTAAGATAGGGGGTTAATATCTACAAAGTAAGATGATGAAACTAAGTTTCATCGCCCCTATACTTAAACTATGATCATCCTCGAGCATCTTGACCATGAATGAGTTGGATTAACCCTCGATTGTGCATGTGCATAGAAGATCTGATCCGTTTAAGAACTCCCAATTTTAGAGATCCAAAATCTTAAGGCTCAACCTAGCCTTAATCAAGAGGTATCCAATTCCTTTAATTTTCCAGACTCTCTCTTGTATACATATAAACTAAGGATATGAAATTAAGTGTTGACTGCGATTACGAGAGTAGAGTCACGTCACCCAAGGTTCCAGTCCAAGAAATTCTCCTAAGGACACAATCTTCAAGTCTAGGGAATAACTCAAATATCACGTCCAATCTACTGTCTCTTTAGTTGTCGGACTCAGAAGTGTAGGTGGCATCCCAATTGATGGAGGGCGTAGGATTTTGTCATTTCTTCTCTCACACTCATTCGAACAAGGATTCTCTTGAGTGCCTTATTAACTCAATGCATATTTTTGATGTTGATCAGTGCATCTGTCAAGAGAAGTTGGAGCCGTCTGCACTTGTTTTTCTGGGAATACACCGGGGTGTGTCTTTTTTGAGTATTTATTATACCTTCTACACCCAGACTTGTAGCATTTACGATACAGAGCCCTTTTTTGGTGCAATCCCGAATTCTGGTCCTAATAGCGGTGGTCCAAGTGGACACTTTGAAATGGTAGGGAGTGCTTGCCTTTAGTGGAAGCTCTTTTGATATGTGACTTGTAGGGTGAGAGATTTTTAAACATTTGATATTTCTTTGTATTATTTTTAGCTAGCTCCACCGCTTTTACTAAGAGTTGGCGCACACTGATCAACAATTTTTTTTATTTTATCACACCTTGGCACTTAGGTAAATGTCAAGAGATTAGTATAAGAACCAAGTTCTCATACTGGCTAAAAATGCTGACACTCAGGTTTCAAGAAGCCTTCAATGATTTTATCCCATCCTCAAGCATCATTAAATCGAGTCCAGACTTGAATCCCTCATCCCAATCCCTCATGTAAAATATCAACTCATCTCATCATAACCGCAGTCGTGCATGTGAAGTGCTGATCATATTCTTAAGGTTAGAGAGTAAGCACACAATATAGCACGCAAATCTGTTTAACTAGGGAAATGTGGATAATTAAGTCGAAGACCCTGATGGCTAAGGATGGTTAACCTCAAATCTCAAGACTTCTTAAACCAAGTGTTCATGAACATCACTGATCCAGTGTGAAAGTGAAAGTGTCAGGGATTAAAACCCACTCCTTCATCTACTTTTTTTCTTCTTTTTTTCCGTTTTTAGGGATTTTTGAGTAAGGATAGAACATAAGTTAGACTCATTTTCCTTTGTTAAAATCAATATCTGAAAACATTTTCCAAACCATGTCACACACACACACACACACATATTTACAAACGATTTTCAAAACAAGTAAAACCCCATTTTTCAAAACATTTTTCAAAATATTTTCCTCAAAAATATTGTAACACAGTATAGAAGATTTTCCAAACTTTTGAAAACATCCTGTCCAACATAGTTCATAAGAATATACTCTAGACCAAAAAAGTTTTAAATTTTTAAAAAACTCTAAAAAATAAAGCTACGGCTAAAGTACATATATATTGTATATACGGTATAACCCCTATACTTAAATTTTTCTATGTCCTCATAGCACAAAGTGATACAAAGCCATATCTAAATTTAAAATATGGGAAAGAGATACAAGAACTGAGGAGGACACCCCCTATACTTAGGTTAGAAATAACCTAAGTATCAAAAAGAAGGATAAATGAGTAGGAGATTTACGAGGACTCAGGTCCCCCTATACTTAGGCTGAGAGTAGCCTAAGTAAAGAGATGGATAAATAATGTTGGGGAGACCTGAGGGGAACGGAGAGGTTAGGGTGGATGTACAAGTGAGCGAATTGAATCTACAGAGATAAATGGAGCACCTAGGGTTTAGAGGGGAGAGTGTCGAAACAATTAAGGCTCAATATATCAAACAATACCCTTTGACTCACCAACTTACACGTGAAACCAACAAGAGTTGGTTATTTATCTTGTCATTTTTATTGGTTATAAAAACATTCCAATTTAAGAAAGGATTAATAAAATATTTAATCAGAACGTCCTACGTAAACAAGCGTGTTGTTCTCCCAAAACATAATTTTAACCCCATTTTATGGTCACCTTGCATTATCAGTCCCAATTTTAAGCTTTAAGGTTATCACTATTTTGATGTGAACATTAATCAATCAATCAACATCTACCGCTCATTCCCTATTTCCATTAATCCTAGGTGATCAAGCCAGGAAGGGAGTTCTAAAAGAAGCCAATGCAGTCGATAAAATCATGATCTATGCTAAGAGAAAACTCGCAGTGCCTTGAGCTAAATTCGAGAAAAATAAGACTGAATTTAAAACCGAAAAATCGAATGTATGCACGTTGATGAAAACCGCACCTAACATGCTTCTATTAGTGGGGAAGAATAGATTTTATTTTTTTCTAAGTGAAGTGACGTTTACATGTGTCTAAATTTAATGTGTGTTCTACCTACGATCAAATACAAAAATTAAGGATGTGAAAATAGCTCGGAGAGCCACGTGCTTAATCCTAGGTCGATACTCAAGTGGGGCGATCCACACACAACCACAATTGCTTCGTTCATGTACAAACACGAGTCTTCAAACAAAGACCATTGTAAAGACGATTATTACAATGAATGAAAAAAATGGTTTTTTTCCTGCCTTCAATATTCTCCAATGTTTGCTTTTGTGGCTCCTTACCGCGGGAACTCCTGTTCCTCGCCTCCTTGATCACCAAGGGACCCTACCACAAAAAGCATGTATTAAATATAAATTAAAGAATTATCAATAATGCAAGTAAAAAAACAAACAAGACCTAATTCGAAAATCGCACTTAATAAAATAAAAAATCCAAATAAAATGAAATATGAGTCGTGGCCCCGACAACAATGCCATTTGATGGGCCCGCGAGTCAACCTCTTAATATGGTTGTTTTAATGCATTGTAGTCGGCTGAATTGGATCCATCAAAAACCGCTTAAAATTTATCGACAAAATGCAAGCGATCGATTTTATTTTATTTGGGCAAGCCAAAGTTCGAACTCAGAGACACGAGCCTCTTATGTATTTAAATTCTCATTACTCATTAAGCGTAGAACTAGAAACTCATAGGTCAAAATGCACATAGACATCATGCAGACACTTAAAGACACTTTTTATTTGATTTTTATAATGCCATGAAATGCGAGTGAACATAAATACAAATATGCCCTTCATAGCTGAAATCAATGAGCAATAAAATATAATCAATTTCATTATCCATTTACAGAGCAATTTCCATTGACAAGATAATTAATGGCATAAAAATCATTAAGCAGGTTACACGATGTGACTAAAATTAATCATCAAACTTTAGAGTGTCAAATCAAAAAGCAATTTATGCCATTAAAAAGACAACGAAACAAGCTTCAGAACGAGACCAAAATCAACTCAAACGGAGCTCGGATGCTCAAGATATGCATGAAAGAGTCCAGAGGCATAAATGCAAAGAAAACATAGAAATAAATAGATAAAGTCATACAAACAGGTCCCTAGAAGGATTGAAATGCAATTAAAATAATGTGTGAGGACTTCCCTGTAATTTTCATAGATCTGTAGGGACTAATTTGCAATTATTAAGAATTGGAGGGGCTTGAATGCAATTAGCCCCAGGCGAACGTGTTTCTCACGTGATAGCAGGACATGTTCGTAATTTGAAGAATTTCTAAGGGCCTCCCTACAAATATCTAGACACTCACGTGCTTGAACACGTGAGGTCAGGGTCGGCAATCATGCAGGCTCGGAGGAGGCACGGGCATGGGTTCAGACTCGGAGCGAGGCTCGAGAGGCTCGGGTGAGGTTTGGATGTGGCTGGGGTGCTTTGACCCTAGAGGTTTGTTGTTGATGCTCGGTGCAGACACATGGCTAACTGTGGACCACTGATTAGCCGAGAAATCAAGTGGTCTTAAGTTCCACACAAGGCGAGAACTCAGTCGTTGAACCAACCACACGAAATCTAGGTTAAGTCAACAATTAACCCACAACAACAATCAAATAATGAAAAGCAATATGTGGAGTTAAAATTTATTATAACTCTACAATAAATGTGTATAGGTACAAGTAAGTGTAGAGTGTCGAACTCAAGGAGCAAGCAGGAAAGAACCAAACAATAATGCTAAAAAATGTGAAAGTGATCAAATGCCTACAAGTGTGCTATTTTTATGGGGTTTAATTTTTATTTTTTATTTTTAATTTTATATTTTGATTATTAATTTACTGATTTTGAATTTTCTTTTTGTGTTTTATATTTTTTATATTTTCTTTTTCTTTAAGGAAGTATATATACAATAAAGGAAAAAGAGATATAAAATATAGAGAGAAAAATAATAAAAATAAGCAAAAATAAGGAAATAAAATATTTTTGTGCTTTTTATATTTTTTAATGTTTTTGTGATTTCTCTGTATTTTTCCTAATTTTTTGGTGTTGTTTAAGGGCAAAAATACAGAAAATAGTGGATAAAATGGAAGGCTGAAACTAAAATGAGGATGAAAAATATCAAACAGAGTCCAAAATTCCTCAAACTAATTTTAAAATAAAACAGAGATAATTTAGAGATAAAAAGTATATTTTTAGAATTTTTTATAATTTTTAAGATCTTTATAAAGTTCTTAGGGGTTTTCTAATTTCTAGGGGTTTTACTTTGAATTTTTTAGTGATTTTAGGATTGAAGTTAAAAGACACAGAAACACACAAAAGTTGATTTTTTTAGAATTTTTCAAGGGGTTTTAATATTTTTTTGGTGATTTCTAATGCAAATAGTAGTAAAAATGCATGTTTTTGAATTTTTATAAATATGAAAATGCTATAAAAATGGAAACTAAAAATAAGGCGTGAAAGCATAGATAAACAGGAAGTTATGATATTTTTTGGTGATTTTTAAGATTTTATAGACGCATGAAATAAATAGAGACAACAAATAGAAAATACACTACTAGCAAGGGTCTGAATGTAAATATCCAGATTCTCAGGGGCCAAAGTGCAATTTTCCACAAAATATATAACTAATAAACAAAGTTCCAGGATCAAATGCAAATAGCAAAACCCACAGGGGCACAAGTGCAAAAGTCCCAGCTCCGCACATAGTATGCACGCGCCTAGGGAGAACCTAAATGTAAATAACAAAAACCTGGGGGCGTACTTGCAATTTTCCAAAAATATTACAATTAATTAAATAGTTCCTGCACTAAAACGGAATAACAAGACTCGCAGGGGGTGCCTTGCAAAATACCCACCACCCAACATGCGTGAGTCACGTGAGGTGACATGAACAAGGACCTGATTGCAAATATGAAAAGTCTAGAGGTCTCAATGTAAATATTACAACACTTTTAAATTGTAAATAAAAGATTTAAAACTAATAAAGAAAAACAAAAATAAGAAGGGGCTTGAGTGCAAAATACCCATGGCTAATAACTCGTGCGCGATCGGACGGTTGGGGGTCGTTCACTTATCCACGTGGCACACGCACGACGCACGATGACGGTTCGGCGATGATTGACCCAGATCAGATCCTCCAAGGCAGATCGGACGGTGGTGGCACGTGAGGATCGGACGGTCAGGATGCTATCTGGAGCGGCGGCGTGATCCAACGATGCTGAAATGCAGAGGAAGACCAGGGATGTAACGCCGGCGAGGCGAGCTGACCGCTCCAGATCTCGGTCCTCCGACGGTCTTCGCGGCTCAAAAGTGGCCGGCGGGCTCCTGGAGTCCTCTTCTTGCTCCTAGTGTCTTCAAAAATCTCCGGCAGTGGTCGGACTTCGTGCGGAGGGGTAGCAGAGCTGGAGGACTCCTAGGACCTCCAACGAGGCTCAAAATGAGCCCCAGGAGATTCCTTTGCGTCCCTGGACCTACAACAAACTTTGGGTCGATGAGGGAAAAGTGCCTCGACGGTTGGTGAGGTGAATGGCGACGGGGAACGGTGGCGCGAGACGGCGGCCGGAGCGAGCTCCGGTGAGGGTACGATTTGGCGATTAGATGGATGAAATGCGACGCGAACAGGATGGATCGAATCCTAGGACTACTGGGAATAAAATAAGTGAAAGAAAATGAAAAGAAATAGACCTCGAAGGTGACGAACACCTGAGGAAAGGGTACCTCGACGGCGGGCTTTCCCGGAGGTGGTGGAGCCGCCTTAAGGTCTCCTCGACTCAACTGATGCGAGGGATGTGGAGCTGTCACCTCCAGCTACCCAGGGAGCACAAGCGGGGGGAGGATTGTGGACCAAAAGGGGTTCATATTTCGAGTTGAAAATCGGGGCTCCATATAAAGGGTTGACGACCAGGCTCCATAGATCGAGGGAGAACGGGAGGATCAATGATCCATTCCCCGAAAAATCGAAAGGGCGTGAAAGAGGGATGAACGAGGAGCAAAAGTCAAGAAGGGTGTTGTGCGAAATGGTTCAAGAATCGAGCTGGAAAACTCGACAAAAATCGGTTAAAAGCGAGGTCTGACACGCTACAGGGCGAAGGGCAGACAATTGACTGAGGTCAACGTTGACTGCCTCCTGGTGGGTCCACATGGACAAACCAGGAAAAAGCCCTAAAAAATATTTACAAATTCATTTAAAAATAGTAAATTAATTTATTATTTTTGGAGTATAAAACAAAAAATATTTTATTATTTTATTAATTATTTTATTATGATTTTTTTATTTTTTTGAGGTATAAAAATACAAGTTGCCTTTTTAAGCCTATATAGGTATACACACCTATATATTTTAATATTTTATTTTTATTTTGTATATTTGATTTTATTAATTTTGTTTAATAATTTATAATATTTATAGATATTTTTTATACACTTAAATCTATTTTTATTTTATTTTTCTGAAGTATTTTGTAAACTTAATAAAATATATGTATTAATTTTATTGGTATATGTATAGGTATTATACCTTTGTATTATATACAGGTGTTTTATTTTTGTATTTTCTTTAGGTTCTTATTCTGATTTTAATGTACATATATATTTTAAATAATATCTGCAAAATTATAAAAATAAGAATTTTTAAAAATAATAAATAATAAATAAAAATGAATATTTTAATCTATACATGTATACAATAAGGGTCCAAAACTTAACTTTCAAACCATAGCCTCACAAAATACGAAACTACCTTCATTAAATAGATTATTGAAAATTATATACAATTAAAGGTGATTTTGATGCGTTTCGAGTTTTTATTTGGGAGATACATGTTTGGGAAGTTGGGATTTTGGATTCTTATTCAGATCATAACTCTTTATCTGTATATTTATTTTGTATGAAATCAATTTTGTATTTTTCTTTATTTATTTATCTACAACTTTCATGTACAAAGTTTCTTTATTTTAGGTATAAAAAGTGGAACAAAAAATAGGTCCCAAAATGAATAAAGAATGAATAAAAATAAAAGGGAATTTTTATTGTATTCTGGCCCTTATCTCCCCCTACTTTATTCTTTTTCGACCTATTCATCTAGATGCATAGGTCTCGGGGTTTCGGATCATAAAATATTTACAATATTTTATTATTTTTCTTTTCTTTTCTTTATTCTATTATTTTGGCTTTAAAAATTGTATTTTATACAATATTTACACACACATGCATGAGTGCTAAAATGCGGGAATTAAGGGTATTTACAAGAATTTGCCAGGGTTTTTGAGGCCAAAATATAGAATAAAGATGATGAAATGTGGATTCATCATCCCCCTATACTTGCCTCTATTAGTCCCTAGCAAACACTTATGCAATAAGTGCAGAAAAGAAAACAAAGAAAAGAAAAAGATGGATCTAGTTTAATTATCAAACTTGTCTTCACGAAATCAAAGTTTGGAGCTTAAGTTGGACCTTTGGAATTTTAGTGCGGGCGAAACTTTAATGAGAACTGGATTTGAAATCCAACAGCCTTCGAGAATCCCAAAACTCTGCTCAAGTCTCCTCAATAGCCATGTCAGAAATATCTCAATTCATATGCAAACCCTTACGACTATGAATCTGACTCGTGCAGTGTAAGTGATTGTGGCTCTCCCCAACTAGAATGGAAAAGGATCTGACTTCTCCAGTATGACAACCCAATGGTTCCCCAATCCAGTAACTCCTTCTTTGAGGAGCAGGGTATTCCCTTCTAAGTTCAAGTGGCAACTGGCTCAAGAGGAGTGGGTGAAGAGAAGAATCGGCGGTAGCCAGTGTAGCTACATATCCTAGGATGCAAGACCAGTGTAGTCAAGTCATCCAGTTGTAGGCTCACTTGATATGACTTTAAATCTCAAGCTTGCTTATTGGTTATACAACATATTCACATACTTTTGCAGACATTTTATCTTTGTACAAGCCTGTCCATTTTTTTTGAAATAGTATATACAACAACATTTACATAGGGAGTTTTTCCTCTTGAGCCAGTAGACTATCCCTCTTTTGAAGCTATATTGCAACCCACACTCTCCTGTCTTTAGAGTTCCTCATCACTGGACGAGTTGGGGTGCACTTCCCTCCCTAGGGGAGGACAAATGTTTCCACTTGTGTGCGTCTCATAGCGACAAATCCAATCCCCTCACCACTCCAACTGAGTTGAGTCATGTGAAAGGTGCATGTGTCCAAGTTAGGTCATTAACAACAAGAGTTGTGCGTGTGCTCCGAAATAATCTACTTAGACATTCAAGAATCCATTGAACCAAGTCTCGTGATCCTCAAAGAATTAAGTCAACTAGACCTGAAGTACCTCAATTCCAGTTCCTATAAGATTCCTGTTAATTAGGTAGATTTTAAGGTCCAACCAGCTGCAATCTTTGGATTTTACTTAGACTTGTTCAACTATCAAACTCAATCCGAAAAATGCTCATGCTTTGCAAATGCTATGCAGAATGCAGAAAATCTTTTTGTGATGCCATTTTCAAAGATTTTGAACTTTTTATGGATTTTTGAAATGATGATGCATATGCATTTTTAGGTTTTTCAAATAGATATTTCAGATGTTTTTGGATTTTACTTTTGCAAATGTTTTTGGGATTTTGGAAAACAAAAGGTTTTGGCTAAAAACTAGGTACAAATATTAACACGGGGATGCATCTTTTATTTACAAGAATTAGATTTTAAGACTTTACAAGGGTAAGTGGTCAACTTTATACAAATATATATAATGAATTTTAGGTGTGATGTATATATATTCCAGAATAATTTTTACAAACAATTTTACAAACTTGTACACACATTTGAAAATCATTTTGCAAAGGTTTTTCAAACAGTATAGATAGTTTTTTTCAAAATATTTTTGCAACCATTTTTCAAACTATTTTTCAAAAATTTTATTTCACACAAAGAAAATAAAATTTTTACAAATAAAATGTTTTACAAAGGTTGAAAACATATAACAAAACGTTTTCCAAATAGTTTACAAAATATTTTCACAAGATTTTCAAACCATTTTTCAAACATTTTGCAAAAAATATTTTCACCTGATTTATTAATAAGTACAAAAAGAATTTGAGGAATAATTACATCTTTTTATTAAGTGTTTTAATGAATTTTTAGCCTTAATTATTAGGAAAATACGAAAGTACGCATTATGTCTAAAGTATATACACAGTATATACGATCCCCCTATACTTAGCCTGAGCTATGTCCTCATAGATCGGAGGGAAAAGAGAAGACATGACTCGTGTTGAGTACAGACAAGTCTAATAAATAAACGAATAAGATATGAATGAACGAATGAGCAGTCGACCAACCCCCTATACTTAGGATCAAATAATCCTAAATATAGCAGATTGTAGACAAAGCAGGGAGGGTCAAGGGTGGGAATGAACATATCGTACTCAGATTGTCTCCCCTTGTACTTAGCGTAAGATATCCCTAAGTATAGATAAGAAGAGGAGACAATGGAGTGATTCAAAGAATAGAGAAACTCGCGGTGCCCCCCCTCTCCTATACTTAGGACAAAGTACGTCCTGAGTATAGAAGACTGTCAACAAGGGGAGACACCTTTTTTGTACCAAAAGAAGATAGAAAAGGAAAAGAAGAAAAGAATAGATTACAGCTCAATGTGTGTACCCCCCTATACTTAGGACAAGGCGTGTCCAAAGTATAGCAAAATCATAAGATGGCAACGAGGTAGCAGACATAACGGGAGAATGAATGATGGATATGGACATGTGGGTCTATACAGTGGAAGATGGAAGTGATAATCATGTATGAGATGTAGGTGATATGAGTCAAAGAGCACATCTCATACCAGAAGAATGGGGGCAACGTCAACGGTTGGCGGATCATGATCTAGATATAGCTTCAGGCGTTGACCGTTAACACGAAAGGTAGAGGAAGATGACAACTCGGATATATCAATATTGCCATTGTCATGTACCTTCCTGACTACATAAGGACCTTTCCATTTACTCTGCAATTTCCCCGGAAATAATTTTAGCCTAGAATCAAACAACCATACGCGTTGATCGGGCTCAAACTGTTTATGGTTGATATGAGAATCATGCCATGTCTTCACTTTTTCCTTATACTGTAGGCAGCTAGAAAAGGTTGTGTCTCTAAGTTCCTCTAGGGCTGCCAACTCTGCTTTCCTCTGTTCTCCTATACTCTCGGGATCCATCAATAACTCTGTAACTGCCCATAGTGATTTGTGCTTGATTTTCACTGGCAAATGGCGCGGCTTGCCATAGACGAGATGAAAGGGAGATGTCCCTAATGGTATCTTGAAGGATATTTGATAGGCCCACAAGACCGCGTCCAAAAGCTGTGACCAATACTTTCGGTCTGGACGGACTACCTTCTGTAAAATAGTCTTGATCTCCTTGTTCGATACTTCATCAATACCATTAGTCTGAGGGTGATATGGAGTGGCAACACGATGGTCAATGCTGAACTCATCTGCAAGGGCCTTTACCTTGTCGTTAATAAAGTGAGACCCCACATATGAAATTAGAACTCTAGGTACCCCGAACCGTGAAATGATATTTTTCCTCAAAAAGCGACACACGGTCTTAGCATATGTGGCTCGGGCGGGGATGGCCTCAACCCAACGACTCACATAATCTACAACAAACAGAATGTACTCAAACCCCTGACTCTTAGGAAATGGGCTCATGAAATCAATCCCACATGCGTCAAAAACCTCACAAAAGTGAATGGGCTACATGGCCATCATGTCTCTCTGTCCGCAAGTACCCATCTTCTGACAATTAGTACACCTCTTCACGAATTCATCGGAATCCTTGAAGAGAGTAGGCCACCAAAGACCGGACTGGAGCACCTTCTGCGTTGTCCGTCTCCCAGAATGATGTCCTCCTGCCTCAAGCTTGTGGTAGTAGGTGAGGACGCTATGCTGCTCTTCTTGAGGAATGCACCTCCCCCAGATGCTATCCCCTCCTTCATGATAAAGAACGGGATCCTCCCAATGGTAAGACTTGGCCTTCGCAAGGAAGGTCTCAAGTTTCTGCCGGGGTCAATCCTGTGGAACTGTCATGGCGACAAGATAGTTTACAATGTCGGCGCACCATGGGAGCGAGGTGATCGCCAAGATTGCCTCATCTGGAAATGTCTCTGTAATAGGTGCGCTGGCTCAGATTCCTCAAGGTTCTCTAAGCGGGATAGGGGATCCGCTACCACATTCTTAACTCCAGGCTTATTCTTAATCTCAATGTCAAACTCCTGGAGCAGAAGGATCCATCTGGTAAGGCGAGCTTTGGCATCCTTCTTGGCCATGAGGTACCGGATGGTGGTGTGATCTGTAAAGATAGTCACTCTAGATCCGAGATATATGATCTGTACTCATCCAAAGCGAAGACTACAACTAGCATTTCCTTCTCAATCACGGTGTAATTCCGCTGAGCGGCATCCAAAGTCCGGCTAGCGTAGGCTAGCGTAGTGAATGGCATACGACAATCCATCCCTCCTCTATCCAAGCACAACCCCTTTGGCAAAATCATAAGCATCCGTCATGATCTCGAATGGGAGAGACCAATCGGGTGGCTGAAGGACAAGATCCGTGACAACCATATTCTTGAGAGTCTCGAAAGACACAAGACACTTATCATCTACAATGAACTCGGTGTCTTTCGTCAGAAAATCAGTAAGCGATCGGGAAATACGACTGAAGTCCTAAATGAACCGTCGGTAGAAACCGGCATGCCATAGAAAAGACCGCAATTGACGAAGATTGGACGGTGGATTGAGTTTCCTAATGATATCCACCTTGGCTGGATCAACCTCCATGCCCCTGTTGGAGATGATATGACCAAGGACCGTCCCTTGAGTCACCATGAAGTGACTCTTCTCCTAAGATAAGACAAGATTGACCTCTATGCAGTGTTGAAGCACACGATCTAGGCAATCAAGACAAGCATCAAACCCATCGCCATAGACCGAGAAGTCATCCATGAAAACCTCTAAACAATCACCCACCATGTTCGAGAAAATGGACAACATGCACCTTTGGAATGTCGCCAGGGCGTTACATAAACCAAAGGGCATCCGTCTGAAAGCATAAGTCCCAAACGGACAGGTGAATGTCGTTTTATCCTGGTCTTCTGGCGCAATGGCCACTTGGTTATAACCGGAGTACCCGTCAAGAAAATAATTGTGACTCTTCCCAGCTAGCCTCTCGATAATCTGGTCAATGAATGGCAGTGGGAAATGATCCTTCTTGGTGGCCTCATTCAATCGTATGTAACCTACACAGACCCTCCAAGAAGTGGGTACCCGGGTAGCTATCTCCTCTCGAGACACACTCACAATTGTAGTGATACCGTCTTCTTGGGTACCACATGTAATGGACTGACCCACTTGGAGTCGGAGATGGGGTAGATAAAATCGACGCTCCACCATTTCGATATTTCCTTAATGACAACATCTCAAAGATTCGGGTTCAGCCGTCGCTGGAACTCACTCGAGGGCTTAGCGTTCTCTTTGAGGTAGATATGGTTGCAGCACAGAGCTGAACTAATCCCATGGAGATCAGCTATACTCCATTCTATCGCCTTTTAGTTTCTTTCAAGAATCTCCATCAGATGAGATTCTTGTTCTCCAGTCAAATCTGCTGAGACAATGACTGGGTGCATATCTGGCTCACCCACAAGGAATCTATACTTCAGCGACTGCGGCAAGGGCTTCAATTCTGGACAACTGGGAGGTGGCAAATCTGGCTTCTTATATGTCTGAGTGAAGGCTACTAGGTCTGCATGTGAGAACTCTCGCTGTGCATGAAAATCTGACGAAGGGAACCCTGCTGGTATCTCTGTGAACTGTATTGACTCACTCTCCATCCTAGATGTCGGCTCAGAAGGAATCAGACATGGTAAGTAATCATCGAAGTCATACCAATCATTGTCTGAATCCGAAGGATCTAAACTAGAACAACATGAATGAAATTCTGCTTCACCACTCATCCCAGAACAATCAGCCTCAAATGTGTCCTCATCCAGGGGTGTTCTCTCCAAGCTCTCAATTGCCATAAGATGTAAGTATGCTGAATCTACGGGCAAGGCAAGGTCTTGTGCTACTGGATCTGTCCAAATGTTTTCATGATTGGTCATCACAAAATCACACTCCTGGTGGATGTCTCGCTCAGCCTCTGTCATCTGCTCTGTATTGCTGGCCTGCTCTGAGCATGCTGAATCTATCGCTCTGGTCTCGTCGATCGTCTCTATTTGTATACTTTCACCCTCTACACGAAAGTACACCTTCCCACTATCATGATCCCCGCCTTGGCAGTGGCCAAGAAAGGGCGTCCAAGTATGATGGGGACATCTGTTACCAATTTAGGGATCTCCATGTCCAATACAACAAAGTACACGGGGAATTTCAGGCTCTGAATGGTAATGACCACGTCTCTCAACAATCCCTTCAACCTCTTAATCAACCTATCAGTAAACTGAAGGACTGTCGTGCTCCGAAGAAGAGGACCAAACTCGAAACGGTCGAGTAAGGCTCTCGGAAGGAGGATGATAGAAGAGTTGTTGTCTAATAAAGTACGGTCAAACTACTGCTCCTGAATCTCGCATATGACATAGGGAGCTCCTGCATCAAGTCTCTTGGCTGGCAATCTGTTCTGAATGACAAAGCAAGTGGAACAGATAAGCACATGGATCTCATCTCTACGGTTCCTAATCTTCCTGCGAACTGTGGTCTTCTCTCTCAAGTTCTTTTGGAAAAGGGGGATGTACTCAAGTGCCTCCTGTAAAGTCAGCTGAATCTGGAATCTGTCAATCATCTGGTTGTTGAACTCTAACTGGTGAGTCTTTTTGGGATTTTCTCTTTTATTCCCCTTCGCCAAACGGAGTGCTTGAGGGAAGGGGGTGGTAGGGGCCTCCTAAGATGGAGGACTAGGAAGAGGTTCCTGTGCTTGTGAAGGAATGGAATCCATACAATGATCATCATGCAACACATATGGACTAATGGTGGATACAGAAACCTTTCCTTTATTCATTTTTTGTTCTTTTTCTTATTACCACAATCCTGAAATACAAAAGTTGGCAACACAACAGGTGGGAGATCAACAAAAGTAGAAGTGGTGGCCTCAGTACCACCTAGGCATCTGACTTCGCGGCATCAGCACCGCGCTCCGGCTCTACATCAAATAAAATGGTGGCATTAGCACCACCGACTGCATGTGATGTCACGACGGCCTCAGCACCGTCATGTGGATCTCCATCCTTGGTTGCATCAGTACCACCGTCATCAACATCATCGACGGCGACATCAGCACCACTACTCTCCTCATCTAGCTCTCCTGGTTCCTCATGTGGTTGTCGCTCAGATGAGGCGCCGTCGGATGGAATCCTATCTCTCCTATTAGTAACGAAATCATCATCACAAAAAGAAGATATGTCACTCAAATAGTCACTAGGAGAGGTATCCTCTGTAAACTGTACCTGCTCATATTTCCTCTTCAAATTGTTCAGATTAGGCTCGATCTGTGTAGGTATGGCGGCCTTGTCCTTGATGATATCCATCATCTCCTGCCGGAACTCATCCATTTCCCGCCGGAAGGATGCTTGTTGTTCAGAGAGCAAGCAGGCGAGGTCATCAAGAGCTGGGTTCTCGAAGGCAGGTGCTTGAGAACCGGAAGTGTTCTTTGTTGGAAATGAGGTTGTTACTGAGAATAGTAAGGGGGACGCTGGGAGTATGTCTGGTGAGGTTGCTGACGCTGCCTCCACTGTTGTCCCTGATAGAAGGGATGAGGGCCCTGCTGATACTGATGATGGGGGTGGTGGGCCTGCTGCTGGTGCTGGCTGTTCTGCGGACCCTGAGCTGGAGACTGTTGCTGGGATGAGGTGCCTCTGGTCGACCAACGGAATCCGGGGTGATCACACCGAATCCCGACCTGTTGTGGGTACAGGTCGTACCATATCCCATTGACTTCCATCAATGGTTCCTGCTCAACGGGTGGTGGAGGTAGAACTGCAAGTGGCTGATCCGGCTGGTAGACCACCATCTGAGTGTCCTAAGATGGTGGCGGTAATGGGTAGTGCTGTAGCTGCTGGACCGGATCTGCCTGTATGTGATGAACCTGTAGGTATGTGGCAGAAGGCTGGGTGGAGCTGCTACTCCTGGGATCGGCACGTGACCTGGGAGGTCGCTTAGTAGACGGCTGTGCCTCCTGAATGCATAAGATCTGCGTCTTCAGGTCGCTCATGGTCTTCGTCAAAAGTTCCATCTTTGCAAGACCTTGACTCTGCTTCTTCTTAAGTATCTCGATGCGGTCCAACTTCTCGTTGATGATCTCTATGTCGACAGCGGTGGGTTCAGCCGGAGCTGTGGCTGCTGACGGAGTGTGTGTACCGGCATCGATGCGTGCAATCCTCTGAAATCCAACTGCCTGTGGTGGGATCTTTGGATGTGTGTAGACGCGGGCTTGGGCCATGACTGTGGAGTTCTTTGCCATTCCCTCATAGATCTCCCAAACCGCATCTTCTCCCTTAGAGAAATAAGATCTACCACAAGAGGCATTTACAAGCCCCTACAGCTCCGGTGTCAACCCATAGAAAAAACTCTGAACCAGATTGGGCTTGGATATATCGTGATGTGGATATCGGTCGATGAGCTCTCTAAGTCGATCCCAAGCCTCATGGAACTGCTCATTTGGGATCATCATGAAGTTGATGATCATTGGTCGTATTGTGTTTGTTCGACTGAGTGGGTAGTACTTGTTCAAGTACTCAGTCCGGAGCTGTGCCCAGGATGTGACGTACCTCCCAAGGTGCTTCGGCCAATAGGCTGCTCTGTCAGCTAATGAGAACGGGAAGGCAATCATCTTGTTCGTGTCCTCGTCCACAAATCTATCGTGGACAGTGCTGCAAATCATCTCAAACTCCTGTAGTTGGAGATGAGGCTCCTCGGTGGCTAGCCCATGAAACTTGAGCAACAACTGAATGGTCTGTGGGTGAAGCTCTAAGTTCCCGACAATGGGAGGAAGCTGGATTCATCGGTGAGTGAGGGTTGCAGCTGGGTTATGCAACTTCCTCATGGTCACCGGCGGTCCTGCTGAGGGTCTTCTCCTTCTTCGCCTTCTGCTTAGGGTATATCTCCACCGCCCTCAGGTCTGTCATCTCTACCCTCTCGCATCTGCACCAGCTCTCTCATGATGTCACCCATGAAGACTCCCTGGTCTTGGATCTGTCGCTGCATGGTCTCCAGGGACGCTAATAGTGAATTGTTGATGTTAGCTTTTGATCGCATATGAATGGATGTTGTCCCTTCTCATCTGGGTGTTCCTCTCTGCTGCCATATCTCGGGTCTCTGCAAAGGCAAAAGAACCTATCTCTGGTGCCGTCGAATGTTCTGAGCTCTGTGCTGCACTAAACTCTGACACCGCTGGACTGATAGAAGAAGTAGGGTGGTCGAGGGGGAACAGGGTGGACGTAACCTCAGGCTCGGAGAGTGGGTCTGGACTCCCCGAAGCCGACCTAGATGAATAGGAAGGAGTGCTCGACGGCGGTGTCACCAGACGTGGCCTAAGGGATCTCCTTCCCATCATTTTGATTTTGAAAAGGGTGGATGAGATCTGGAATGCAAACAAGATGTGAAAACAAACCTCCAATTCACCTACGCAACTCTAAGCTGATAACCGTGAAAGTTCGGTCGTTTATCGTCAATTTGAGTAGGTGATCAATCAATCTATCAGAGCGATTAAGCGAGTTGTTGGGAACTCGATGCTCCTAGGAGACTTCCTGAAGTAAGGCTAGATCTTTCCCAGCCAGTATGAATTGCGGACCATTTACTGGCTACCCGATCAATCCACTCTGCAAAGGACATCATGGTCCGCTTTACCGGTTACCGGAGAGATCTCCACTTGAGAACGACTAACCCCAGAAAAGTAGTTTAAGAGGAGATCAGGTATGGCTCTATCCTAGTGTATGGGTCACTCTCTCGCTGTAGATAAATCAACCAATGAGGGGGTTACTCTCCCCAAGACAAAATTTTTTGATGAGGTGAGTTTTAAGGTCAAGTTTGCATTAACAGTCACAATTTTATGATTTTCACTTTTTTAGTCTTTTTCTGAATAAAAATAACGCCTAATGAATTTTCCGATTTCCTGAGTTATTTAAAGTCCAATAAAAAGGGGGAGGAAGTCGGAAAAGCCGATGCACGATCAAACACAATGATGCATGCAGAGATAGAAATGTGTACCTTGCTCCAGCACTCTACATGCAGGGTGATCCACACATAAATTAAAGACAGAATTAAAACTACCTATATGATGCAAGAAGAAAACAACTTTAGACGAAAAATTCTACATGAGAAGAACAGTAGCTAAAAAGGTCAACAAGAGAGGTCAGGGTCCAGTCTCTGATGCCGATCGGTGTCCGCTACAACGGATCCTGCCAGCGCTGTATACGACCTCTAGCGGCACGTGACCTCTCGAGTGACCAAATTAGCTTTTTCTTTTATGAGTTATTAATTAGTTCCACTTAACGATCTATAGGCACATGCAAGATATTAGGTGTGGGGTCCTAATCCATTACGTCACAATCAATATAAAATCCTATGTCTAGGGGCCAAAATCTTCGTGAATCAAAATAAAATAAAATGTGAAGAAAACAAAGATGGTGAAAAACCGCGAAAGCCGACGAGGCCCCCAAGGGAAAAATCCCTCGGGCAATGGACCCCGTGAAGTGTCGAAGTATCCAAATCCTGTTTTGTTACAAATTAAGAGTCTCTCTCTCACACAAATAATTACACAAATATATGCAAAAAAGTAAACTAGAGCTAAGCTACAAAAGTCTCTAAGTCCCTGTCGTGCAGGGGTAGCAAGCTTCACGTGGGTGCTCAGACGCCTAAGGAAACACGCCTCCCTCGATCCGCAGTACCTCGCACAAAGTCAACAGAGAGAGTGGTTAGACAACTCAAAAATATATCAATAAATGAGAGAGACAAAATGTAGACAAGCAATCACAATCAATCACAATGAAATAATCTATAGCCCGTTGCTCCCCGGCAACTGCGCCATTTGATTAACCGAGAAATCAAGTGATCTTAAGTTCCACACAAGGCGGGAACTTAGTCGCTGAACCGACTACACAAAATCCGGGTTAAGTCAACAATTACTCCACAACAACAATCAAACAATGAAAATCAATATGTAGAGTTAAAATTTATTATAACTCTACAATAAGTGTGTATAGGTGCAAGTATGTGTAGAGTGTCGAACTCAGGAAGCAAGCAAGATAGAACCAGGCAATAATGCTCAAAAATGCGAAAGTGATCAAATGCCTACAAGTGTGCTATTTTTGTGGGGTTTAAATTTTTAATTTTTTTATTTTCAATTTTATATTTTGATTTTTAATTTACTGATTTTGTATTTTCTTTTTTTGTTTTATATTTTTTTATATTTTCTTTTTCTTTAAGGAAGTATATATACAATAAAGGAAAAAGAGATATAATATATAGAGAAAAATAGGTAAAATAAGAAAAAATAGGGGAAATAAATTTTTTTATGCTTTTTATATTTTTCTAATGTTTTTGTGATTTTCCTATATTTTGACTAATTTTTTGGTGTTTTGTTAAAGGCAAAAATACTGAAAACAGTGGATAAAATAGAAGGCTGAAACTAAAATGAGGATGAAAAATATCAAACACTATCCAAAATTCCTTAAACTAGTTTTAAATTAAAGTCAATAAAACAAAGAAAATTTAGAGATAAAAATTATATTTTTAGGGTTTTTCTGTAGTTTTTAAGATTTTATAAAGTTTTGGGGGTTTTCTAATTTCTAGGAGTTTTACTTTGAATTTTTTAGTGATCTTTGGATTGAAGTTAAAAGACATAGAAACACACAAAAGGTGATTTTTTTAGATCTTTTCAAGGGGTTTTAATATTTTTTTGGCATTTTCTAATGCAAACATAGCAAAAATGCATGTTTTTGAATTTGTATAAATATGAAAATGCAATAAAAATGCAAACTAAAAATATAGCGTGAAATAGTAGATAAACAAGAAGCTATGGTATTTTTTGGTGATTTTTAGGACTTTATGGATGCATGAAATAAATAGAGACAACAAATAGAAAATACACTACTGACAGGGGTATAAATGTAAATTTCCAGAATCTCAAGAGAGAAAGTGCAATTTTCCACTAAATATATAACTAACAAACAAAGTTCCAGGATCAAATTCAAATAGAAAAACCCACAGGGGGACAAGTGCAAAAGTCCCAGCCCTACACGTGGTATGCACGCGCCTGGGGAGGACCTAAATGTAAATAACAAAAAACTGGGGGCGTACTTGCAATTTTCCAAAAATATTACACTTAATTAAATAGTTCTTGGACTAAAACGAAATAACAGGACCCACAAGGGGTCCCTTGCAAAATACCCACCACCCCACGTACGTAAGTCACGTGAGGTGACATGGACAAGGACCTAATTGCAAATATGAAAAGCCTAGGGGTCTCGATGCAAATATTACAACACTTTTAAACTGCAAATAAAAGATCTAAAACTAATAATAAATACAAAAATAAGCGGGGCTTGAGTGCAAAATAGCCATGGCTAATAACTCGTGCGCGATCGGACGACTGCGGGCCATTCACTTATCCACGTGGCGTTGCACACGACGCGCGATGACGGTTCGGCGATGATTGGCCCAGATCAGATCTTCCAAAGCTGATCGGACGGTGGTGGCACACGAGGATCGGATGGCTGGGACGCTATCTAGAGCGACGGCGTGATCCAACGGCGCTGGAGGGAGGAGGAAGACCAGGGAAGCAACGCCGGCGAGGCGAGCTTCCCCGCTCCAGATCTCGATCTTCCGACGGTCTTTGAGGCTCAAAAGTGGCCGACGGGATCATGGGGTCCTCTTCTTGCTCCTAGGGGCTTCAAAAATCTCTGGCGGTGGCTGGAGTTCACGCGACGGGGTGGCGGAGCCGGAGGGCTCCTAGGACCTCCGGCGAGGCTCAAAATGAGCCCCAGGCGATTCCTTTGCATCCCTGGACTTGCAATAAACTTTGGGCCGAGAGGGAAAAGTGCCTCGACTGTTGGTGAGGAGAATGGCGACGGGGAAGGTGGTGCGAGACGACGGCCGGAGCGAGCTCCGGTGAGGGTACGATTTGGTAATTGGATGGATGAAATGTGATGCGAACAGGATGGATCAAATCCTAGGACTACTGGAATAAAATAAGAGAAAGAAAAGGAAAAGAAATAGACCTCGAAGGTGAGGAACACCTAAGGAAAGGGTACCTCAATGACGTGCTTTGCCGGAGGTGGTGGAGTCGCCTCAATGTCTCCTCGACTCGCTTGACGCGAGGGTTGTGGAGCTGTCACCTCCAGCTACCCGGGGAGCACAACAGGGCGGAGGATTATGGACCAAAAGGGGTTCAAAATTCGATTTGAAAATCGGGGCTCCATATAAAGGGTTGATGATCGGGCTCCATAGATCGAGGGAGAACGGGAGGATCAATGATCCATTCCCCGAAAAATCGAAAGGGCGTGAAAGAGGGATGAACGAGGAGCAAAAGTCAAGAAGGGTGTTGTGCAAAATGGTGCAAGAATCGAGCTGGAAAACTCGACAAAAATCGGTGAAAAATGAGGTCTGACACGCTATAAGGCAAAGGGCAGACAATTGACTGAGGTCAATGCTGACTGCCTCCTGGTTTGTCCACGTGGACCAACCAGGAAAAAGCCCTAAAAATATTTACAAATTCATTTAGAAATAGTAAATGAATTTAGTATTTCTGGAGTATAAAATAAAAATTATTTACTATTTTATGAATTATTTTATTATGATTTTTATTTATTTTTTTGAGGTACAAAAATACAAGTTACCTTTTAGGCCTATATAGGTATACAAATCTATATATTTTAATATTTTATTATTATTTCGTATATTTGATTTTATTAATTTTGTTTAATAATCTATATATTTATAGAATATTTTTATACACTTAAATCTATTTTTATTTTATTTTTCTGAAGTGGTTTGTAAACTTAATAAAATATAAGTATTAATTTTATAGGTATATGTACAGGTATTATACATATATATTATATACATGTGTTTTTATTTTCGTATTTTCTTTAGGTTTTTATTCTGATTTTAATGTACATATATATTATAAATAATATTTACAAAATTATAAAAATAAGAATTTATACAAATAATAAATAATAAATAAAATGAATATTTTTATGGGATTTTACACCCATAACCCTGAGTAATTCTGTAATTACAATCATAACCGTGCATAATCATGAATTACATCCAAAACCCTCAAAAGTCTTAACTCTTACACCCATAACCTCCGAGTAAACTTCCATCCAATATTCTGTTAACAATGACGGTATCCGTCAAATTTATATTTTCTACCCTTTAAGCTGTGTTTTTTTAACAAATTAGTACACTCCCCCTCCTACCTCCTCCTCATCTCCTCCTCCACAACCACCTCCTCCCCTCCCCGTCGACCACCTCCTCCTATCCCCTCCTCCACGCCAACCGCCCAGCATCGTCGTCCTCCTCCTCTCCTTCCTCTTCCAGACCTCCGCCCTCCCTCTAGCCCACCCCAGGCAGAGACCCCCCAAGCCTGACCCCCGCCTCCTCCTGGGCAGCCCAGGCAGGCCCCGACCTCCCCCATCGAGCACCCCCCCCAACCTCAACCTCCCCTGATCCCATGCCCACCCGACCTTCCCCGACCCTAACTCCGCCCACCCTCAATCCAGGCCCAAGCAGACCCTCCAAGCCCGGCCCCTGCCTCCTCCTGAGCAGCCCAGGCAGGCCCTGAGCTCCCCTTGCCAATCCTCCCATGTTGAGCACCCCCCCAACCCACCCTGACCTTCCTTGTCAAGCCCGAGACCTCCGCCCACCCTCCGGCCCAGCCCAGGCAGACCTCCAAAGGTCGACCCCCGCCTCCTCTTGAGCAGTCCAGGAGGCCCTGACCCCGACCTCAACCTCCGCCGATCCCGCCACGCGCTTGCGATTAACCCCCCCAACCCCGACATGGACGTCCGTAGATCCCGCGTCCACCCCTCCAGCGCATTCCAGACCCCACCTCCTCCTAGTCAGGCCCCGACCTCCCCCCCTCCATCCCTCCCCCGTCGAGCCCCCCTATCGATCTGTTGGAAGTCGACCTCCAATGACCCCCTCATCCACCCGTCCTCTGTGGAAGTTGACCTCCCCCACACCCCCACGCGTGAGTGCCTGCAAGCCTCGCTCCTCCCTGCGAGCCACCACCATCTCCTGCCCAGAAGACTTCACACCCCGTGCTTGCGAGCCTCGCCGCTTCCTGCCTGGAAGCGCCTCCGCGCGCCTGCAAGTCCCTCCTGTTTGGAAACACCGCCACCACCGTCTCCTAACTGAAAATGTCACATTTTATTTTTTTAATTTTTTAAAAGAAGTTGAATAGATCATAGGTTAAACTAACCCGATGATATGGTTAAGTTAATAAAAAAAATAAGGCAGGTTTATAGGTGTAAGATGGAGTGACTATTTAGGGTTTATTGTGTAATTCATGATTATGCAGGGCTATGATTGTTATTACGGAATTACTCAGGGTTATTGGTGTAAAAATCCCTATTTTAATCTATACAAGTATACAATAGGGGTCCAAAACTCAACTTTCAAACCATAGCCCCGCAAAATACGAAACCACCTTCATTAAATAGATTATTGAAAATTATATACAATTAAAGGTGATTTTGATGCGTTTCGAGTTTTTATTTGGGAGATACAGGTTTGGGAAGTTGGGATTTTGGATTCTTATTCATATCATAACTTGTTATCTGTATATTATTTTTTTGTATGAAATCAATTTTATTTTTCTTTATTTATTTATCTACAACTTTCATGTACAAAGTTTCTTTATTTGAGGTATAAAAAGTGGAACCAAAAATAGGTCCCAAAATGAATAAAGAATGAATAAAAATAAAAGGGAATTTTATTGTATTCTCGCCCTTATCTCCGCCCTACTTTATTCTTTGTCGACCTATTCATCTAGATGCCTTGGTCTCGGGGTTTCGAGTCATAAAATATTTACAATATTTTATTCTTTTTCTTTTGTTTTATTTATTTTATTATTTTGGATTTAAAAACTGTATTTTATACAGTATTTACACACACATGCATGAGTGCTAAAATGCAGGAATTAAGGGTATTTACAAGCATTTGCCAGAGTTTTTGAGGCCAAAATGTTAGAATAAAGATGATGAAATACGGATTCATCAACCACCCTATCATAAAGATTGGATGGTGGTTGAACGAGGGCGGGGAGGCGACATGGCTCATTGTTCCCCGTTGGATGAGCACCAGGGGTGCCATCCAACGGTACCTGTGCGTCTTGGTCCTCCTTCCTCTGACGCGGGGAGTGGCAGCGATAGTGTGGCTTTAGCAAGATGCTTGGAGCTCCGCCACCGTCGTTCAATCTCAATTAAGCCCAGGAACTACTCCTGGAAGGTCTGACGCCATTGTGTAAGCAAGGCCAAGATGCTGGACCACCAGGAGGATGTTGTCGATGCTTGTATGCTGAAGATGGAGCTCGCGAAGGTTGCTCCAGCTATGGCTTCGACCATTGACGAAGATACCTACAAAGTTAGTACAATAGCCGAAGCATGCATATGCAGCGTGAATAGGAGTGAGCTAGGGTCTCACACAGACAGAGAGATGGGAGACCAAAGCTTCTCTCTGTTAACCCAGAGAGAAGATGGAGCGGAGGTGATCCGACTATGGAGAAGGGGGAGAAGGCTATCGAAGGGGTGTGTGAGGATCAATGATGTGAGGAGTAGATGTGATGGTGAATGGATGAAGAAGATGCACGTAGCAGTCTAAGAAACTCAATTAAATTCAACAAAAACTCAAAGGGAAATCAGAAGACTTACCTGGAGGAATTTTCGGGTCGAGGACCTGGGCGCGGGCTTCTAGGCAAAGCCCTGGTCATCGTTGAAATCCCACAGTAACTGGGAGCAGCTCGCCGCTGTGATTGGCCGGAGGCATAGCCTATAGTGGCTAAGGGTTGACACCGGAGGTTCCACCGTCTTCGATCCGGGCTCCCCCTGTCAAGAGGAGGCGTAGAGGGTCTGGGCAAAGCCCCGCTTACAAGTGGGCCAGATCGAAGGTGGCCAGCAAAGATGTATTTGAAGAAGGGGGACGACGATTCCGATGATAGGAGATGTGGTTTGAGCAGGAGATATGGAGCTAGAAGGTTAGGATTATGGGGAGCGTGGGCACCCGCAATGAAGACGAAAGAGTAGTCTTTGAGAGGGCATGGTCAGTGAGTGGAGAGGGTGGTCGTTTATGTCGGGAAAAAGTAAAGGGGGTGCTGGTGCGGTGAGGTGGACAACGTGGGTGGTGAAGGAGAACTGAAGGTAGGAGATTAAGTCGTGATCGTTGGATCTTGCGATCCAACGGTTAGGAGAAGGGCATGGAGGAGTGGTCCTGATCAGATCGATGAGGATGCCATCGATGTCTAAGGAGAGCGGTACATGGCGAAATGGGAATAAGGTGGAGGAGAATGGTCGAGATCCAGTTTAGAGGGAGATCAGATGGTGGAGATTGAAGTGGGATCCAACTGCCATAATTTAATTCTTTGGAGAAGATCGAACAATGATGGGGGTGACATGGGCCGAGAGGAGATTCGGGCAGGAGCGGATGGTTGTGATGCAGTTTGACGGCCGATCGAAAGGTTGAAATCGAAGCAGGAATGTGCGACATCGATTGAAGCTTCATGAGATGATCGAATGACGGAGAAAGCAGTGCTGGTGGCGCAAAGTAAGCGGACCACGTGGCGCAACTAGAAAACGCCACGTGGCCCAATCACGTTATTTTAGAAGAAAACCTTGAAAAAGATGGAGAAAATGGCCGAATTTGGAAAAACTCAAAACATAAAAGTTGTAGATCTCGATGAGATCAACAAGTTTCATGTCGACCAAAAATAGAAACAAGGTGAAATAATTGGAGAAATATTTTTATAGGTATTTTTAAGGGTATAAAAACACTACGATTTTTAGTTTTGTTATTTTTTTGTATTTTAAATTTATTCAAAGACTCAGATATATGCAATGATTTATCTTGTTTTTATTGACACTAGTCTAAGCTAGGGGGATAATATCTATGAACTAAGATAATGAAACTGAGTTTCGTCACACAACAACGCCTGGAGGTAGAATTATCAGCAGGGTCCTCAGCAGCCTAGTTATCGTAGTCAAGGATACCATTAGCAGCATGCAGATACTCAATACCATCACTAGCACTCCAGTCCTCCTAAATACTCTTCATTACCTCCTCCTCACCATCAGTTTTATCAGGGTTACAACAAACAGCCTCCACAACAGCAGTACCACATCCATCGATCCCATCAGGCTGACCCGTCCAAGGCACCACTTGTGAACCTGGTCATATATTATTTAGATCAACTAATGAAAAATATGGCTGAGATGACCCAGAAAACATGACAGTTGCGAAGACTATCATCCTAGCTCAGGTCAAGTCAAAGTCGAACAACTTCCATCATAAGGAGCATGTAGCCGGTAGTGTCCAACCCAAATCAGGTGATCTTAATTGCTTTTTATCTAACGTCGTTACTCTCAAGAGCGGTAGGACACTGCAGCCATCGGCAACCGTGAAGGAAAAACATCTTACATCTGACAGGGAGTTGTCAACCAACCAGCACTAGGGCCAGATACTATTGTTGGAGTAGCACCAGAAAAAGCAGAAAGAAGCCAAAAAAATGAAGAAAATTCAAAACTACTAAAAGATAATAGCAATAATTTCCTCAGTGGAGACCAACCAGCTTTGGAGATGCATGCATGTGTAGTAGACCCAGCACCAGTCTTGGAGAAGCCCCCACAAGCAGCATACCCAAAGCTAGTCAAGGAAGATGAGAGAACATTTTTTGGTCCACACTTGTTGATGATTCTTTACATTTTTGCCATCTACATGTACATCATGATATGGATAAGATTTAGGACAATACAGTTTCTAAGTCTATAAATATTCCTTTTACTAAAGTAATGACAAAATACGAAAAATCAAAATTTTTAAAAATCCTTTCTCTGATCTCGCAATTGTGGAAATTATTCAGAATTTGGTCTTGAATATGCCTTTTGTGAAATTTCTTGAGTACATGCATGTTGTGAAGAAAGGATTAAAAGATGCATGTACAACGAGGTGTCAACCTCGCCCCCAAAATTCAAGAAGTCAAGGTGGCAAGTCCGAAAAGCACATTTTCACCATGACCACAGTCAATGCCATCAGCAATCTCCCAGATAGAAAGAAGGACAAGGGAGAGCCACTCATTTCTTGCTATGTGTTCGGTCAAGAATTTAAAAGACCATTACTTGACAACGGATCTTATATCAATTTGATGCCAGCCTCATACTTAACCGGGAAAATTGAGCGGTCGTATTTATCCACAAGGCGGATCAACAGTCGATGCGTTGACCACTCAACAGTCCTGGCTAAATCAATAATTAACCCACAACAAGTAAATCAAGCAATGAAAGTAATTGTGCGGAGTTAAAATTTATTATAACTCTCAACAAAGGTGTGTATAGGTACAAGTATGTGTAGAGTGTCAAACACATGGAACAAGCAAGATAGATCTAAAAATAAGTACTCAAGTCTGAATGTGATCAAATGCCTACAAGTATGCTAATTTTTGTGGGTTTTAAATTTTTATTTTTTTTAATTTTTGATTTTATATTTTTATATTTTGATTTTTAATTTTCTGATTTTGTATTTTATTTTTCTATTTTATATTTTTTATATTTTCTTTTAATAAAATAAATACATAATATAAGAAAAGTAAGATAATATATTTATAAAAGAGGTAAAAATAGTCAAAATTCAGGAAATAAAATCTTTTTGTGTTTTTTATATTTTTCTAGTGTTTTGTGATTTTCATATATATTTTCTAATTTTTTGGTATTTTTAAAGTCAAAAATACTGAAAACAATGAATAAACTAAAAGGCTGAAACTAAAATGAGGATGAAAATATCAAACAGATTCCAAAATTCTTCAAACTAATTTTAAATTAAAGATAATAAATTAGAGAAAATTCAGAGACAACAATTAGTTTTTTATGATTTTTTGGAGTTTTTTAAGATTTTTATGAAGTTTTAAGGGGTTTTGCTATTTTTAGGGGTTTTCTTTTGACATTTTTAGTGATTTCTGGATAAAGTTAAAACACACAGGAACAAACAAAATATGATTTTTTTTGGAATTTTTCAAGAGGTTTTTATATTTTTATGTATTTTCTAATGCAAACAAAGTAGAAAATGTATGTTTTTGAATTTTTATAAATATCAAAATGCAATAAAAATGCAAACTAAAAATATGGTATGAAAGAGCAACTAAACATAAGCTTAAGTTAATTTTTTTGGTGATTTTTAGGATTTTATAGATGCATGGAATAAATAGAGACAACAAATGGAAAAATCAACACTAGCTGGGGTATAAATGTAAATATCCAGAACTTCAGGGGCCACAATGTAATTTTTCCACAAAATATATAACTATTTAACAAAAATCCAGGATCAAATGCAAATAGCCAAACACGCAAGGGTACGTCTGTAATTTCACCAGGCCTACACGTGACTACACACACGCTTCGGAAGGACTAGAACGCAGAAACAAAAAGTTTGGGGGCTACTTTGCAAAATATCCAAAAATATTACACTTAATGAAAAAGTTCTTGGACTAAAATGAAATAAAGAAACCCACAGGGGGGGTCCTTGTAAAATGTCCACCACCTCATGTGCTCGAGTCACGTGCGGTGATGTGGACAGGGATCCAAGTGTAAATAAGAAAAGTACGGGGGTCTAAATGCAATTATTATGAAACGTTAATGTTACAAATGAAAGTTTATGTGCTAATAAATAAATAAATAAAATGGCGAGGGCTTAGGTGCAAAATACCCAATGCTTGGTGATCCAACGGCGGGCGTCCTTTACTTATCCACGTGGCGAGCAACGGACAGTCGATGACGGTTCGGATTCGACGATCGTGATTAGATCTACAATAATGGATCGGATGGCTGGGACACGTGGAGATCCAACGTCGGCTGATCGATCTGGGAGGCGATCTTGATCCGACGACAGAGAGCGAAGGGGGAAGAACATGGAAGAAGGTCGGCGACGGCGACCTTCCATGCCTCCTTTCTCGGTCCTCCGGCGTGCTCTCGAGTTGCAAAATGGCGTGTCTCCTTCTTGGGGTCCTCCTCTTCCTCTTGGATACTCCAAAACACTCCGGAAGTGGCTGGAACTCGCAGGAGGAGGCGGCGGAGCTGGGTGGCTCCTGGATTCGCCGACAAGGCTCAAAATGAGCCCCAGGTCTTCTTTAGTGGCTCCTGGACCTGCAAAAAAGGGTGAGAGAGTCAAGGGCAAAATGCCTCGACCCCGCGGTGGCGGAATGAGGGCGAGAAACGGCGGCGTGAGATGGGTGGTTGGAATGAACTCTGACGAGGGTTTGATTTGGGCGAAACTATGGGTGAACTCGAAAATAAATGGTGGGATTTGATCCTAAGACTACGACGAACAAAAATAGCAAAAGAAAATGAAGGAAAACACAACCCTCGAAGGTGGTATACCTAAGGGAGGACCTCGACGGCAAAGGTTTTTGTCGGAGGTGGTGGAGCCTCCTTGGAGCCTACTCGACCGTCCTGACGCACGAGGGAGGGGGCTGTCACCTTCCTCTCTCTATGGAGCACGAAAGGGGGGAGCAAAGCTAGCCAAAAGGAGTTCGAATTCGAGTTGAAAATCAAGGAAGGCTTTTGAAGGGTTGACGGGTCGCTCCAAAGATCGATGGAGATCGACGAAATCATCGATCCTCGGCCCTAGGAAAGATGACGGCATGAAAGAGGGACTAACGAGGCACAAAAGTCGTGAAGAAAGTATCGCGAAATGGTGCAAGGGCTGACCTCAAAAAAATCGAGAAAAGGGGTCGAAACCGAGGTTCTGACAACGAGGACAGGGCATAAGACAGACAATTGACCGAGATCAACGCTGATCGCCTCCTGGTTGGTCCACGTAGACCAACCAGGAAAAAGCCCCGGAAAAATATTTACAAATTCATTTAAAAATAGTAAATGAATTTATTATTTTTGGATTATAAAATGAAAAATATTTGTTATTTTATGATATGTTTTATTGTGGTTTTTATTTCTTTTTATGGGGTATAAAAATATTAGTTGCCTTTTATAGCCTATATAGGTATACATATCTATATATTTTATTAATTTATTTTTATTTTGTGTATTTAAATTTATTATTGTTTTTATTATTTTATATATTTATAAAAATATTTTTATACACTTAAATATATTTTAATTTTATTTTTTTTGAAGTGTTTTGTACACTTAATAAAATAAAATATTAATTACATAGGATTATGTACAGGTATTATATCTATGTGTTCTATACATGTATTTTATTTTTGTATTTTCTTTAGTGATTTATTTCTGATTTTAATGTACATATATATTATAGATAATATTTACAAAATTATAAAAAAAAAAGAAATTGTAAAAATAATAAATAATAAATAAAATGAATATTTTAATATGTATTACAAATATACAATAGGGGTCCAAAACTCAACTTTCAAACCGTAGCTCCGCCAAATATGAAACCACCTTCATTAAATAACTTATTAAAAATTATATACAATTAAAGGTGATTTTGATGCCTTTCGAGTTTTTATTTTCAAGATACAGGTCTGGGAAGTTGGGATTCTGGAATCTTATTCAGATCATAACTTTTATCTTTACATTATTTTTGTGTGAAATCAATTTCGTATTTTTCTTTATTTAATTATCTACATCTTTTATGTACAAAGTTTCTTTATTTGAAGTATAAAAGTGGAACTAAAAATAGGACCCAAAATCAATAAAGAATGAATTAAATAAAGAGGAATCTTTATTGTATATTAGCTATTAACTCCCCCTACTTTATTCCTTGTTGACCAATTCATCTAGGTGCCTAGGTCTCGGGGTTTCGGGTCATAAAATATTTACAATATTTTATTCCTTTTCTTTTTTTTCTTTATTCTATTATTTTAGCTTTAAAAATTGTATTTTATACACTATTTACATACACATGCATGAATGCTAAAATGCAGAATTTAAGGGTATTTACAAGCATTTACCGGGGTTTTTGAGGCCAAAATGATAAAATAAAGATGATGAAATGTGGATTCATCATCCCCCTATACTTGCCTTTGCTAGTCCCTAGCAAACACTTATGCAATAAGTGCAGGAAAGAAAAACAAAGAAAAGAAAAAGAAGAAATATGGATTAAATTTAATTTCAAACTTGTATTCACAAAATCAAAGTTTGGAGCTTAAGTCGGACCTTTGGAATTTTAGTGCGGGCGGAACCTTAATGCGAACCAGATTTGAAATCCAACAGCCTTAGAGAATCCCAAAACCCAACTCAAGTCTCCTCAATAACCAGGTTAGAAATATCTCATACGCAAACCCTTACGACTATGAATCTGACTCGTACAGTGTAAGTGATAGTGGCTCTCCCCAACTAGAATGACAAAGAGACTGACTTCTCCAGTATGACAACCCAATGATCCCCCAATCAAATAACTCCTTCCTCGAGGCACGGGGTATTCCCTTCTAAGTTCAAGTGGCATCCAGCTCAAGAGGAGGGGGTGAAGAGAAGAATGGACGGCAGCCAGTGTAGCTACCTATCCTAGGATGCAAGACCAATGTAATCAAGTCATCCAGCTGCAGGCTCACATAATTTGACCTTGAAGCTCAAGCTTGATTATTGACTATACAACATATTCACATACTTTTGCATGCATTTTATTTTTGTATAGGTCTGTCCTTTTTTTTAAAAAATACTATATACATCAGAATTTACATAGGGAGTTTTTCCTCTTGAGCTAGTAGACTATCCCTCTTTTGAAGCTTTATTGCAACCCACACTCTCTTGTCTTTAGAATTCCTCATCATTGTATGGGTTGGGATGCACTTCCCTCCATAGAGGAGGACAAGTGTTTCCACTTGTGTACGTCTCATACCGGCAAATCCAACCCCCTCACCACTCCAAATGAGTTGAGCCATGTGAAAGGTACATGTATCCAAGTTAGGTCATTATCAACAAGAGTCGTGCGTGTGCTCTGAAATACTCTACTTAGGCAGTCAAGAATCCATTGAACCAAGTCTCGTGATCCTCAAAGAATTAAGTCGACTAGACCTGAAGTACCTCAATTCCAGCTCCTATAAGGCTCCTGTTATTAGGTAGATTTTAAGGTCCAACCAAGCTCCAATCTCCGGATTTTACTCAGACTCATTCAACTATCAAACTTAATCCGAAAAATGCTAATGCTATACAAATGTGATGCAGAGTGAGAAAGTATTTTTGTGATGCAATTATCAAGATTTTTAACTTTTTATGGATTTTTGAAAAGATGATGCATATGCATTTTTTGTATTTTTCAAAAAGAATTTTCGGATTGTTTTGGATATTAGTTTTGCAAATGTTTTTGGGATTTTTTTGAAAATAAAGAGATTTTGGCTAAAAACTAGGTTCAAATATTTACACATGGATGCATCTCATATTTACAAGAAATAGATTGTAAGAATTTACAAGGGTAAGTGGTCAATTTTATAGGTACATATAATGAATTTTGGTATGATGTATCTATTCCTCAAACTTACTTGAAAAAGGTTTTTCAAAAAAAAATTGAAAACTATAGTCTAAAATAATTTCTACAAGCATTTTTACAAACATGTGCACACATTTTAAAATCATTTTGCAAAGGTTTTTCAGACAGTATAGATAGATTTTTTAAAATATTTTTACAACCATTTTTCAAACCATTTGCAAATCATATTTTCAAACATTTTATTTCACACAAAGAAAATACATTTTTCAAACACAATATTTTTACAAATGTTGAAAACATGTAACAAAACGTTTTCCAAATAGTTTTCAAAAGATTTTTCACAAAGATTTTAAAACTATTTTTCAAACATTTTACAAAAAACAGTTTCCCCTGATTTTTTAATCAATACATACAAAAAGAATTTGAGGAACAATAGCATCTTTTATTAGGGGTTTTAATGATTTTTTAGCCATATTTAATAGGAAAATATGAAACAAGTTATGCCTAAAGTGCATACACGGTATATACGAACCCCTATACTTAACTTGAGCTATGTCCTCATAGATCAGAGAGAAAAGAGAAGACATAACTCGTACTGAGTATAGACAAGTCTAATAAATAAACAAATAAGAAATGAATGAACGAATGAGAAGTTGACCGTCCCCCTATTCTTAGGATCAAAGAATCCAAAACATAGCAGACTGTACACAAAACAGGGAGGGTCAAGGGTGGGAATGAACATATCGTACTCAGATTGTCTCCCCCTATAGTTAGGGTAAGATATCCCTACGTATAAACAAGTAGCGGAGACAATGGAGATGATCGAAAAGAATAGAGAAACTCGGGGTGCACACCACCCTATAATTAGGACAAAGTACGTCCTAAGTATAGAAAACGGTCTACATGGGGCGACACCTTTTTTATAGATAAAGAAGATAGGAAAGGAAAACAAGAAAAGATAATAAAAAGATCACAACTCAGTGTATGCACCCCCTATACATAGTACAAAGTACTAATAAGTATAACAAAATCATAAGATGAAGACGGGGTGGCATACATACGGGAGAATGAATGATATGAACATATGGATCTGTACAATGGAAGATGGAAGTGATAATCATGTATGAGGTGCAAGTGATATGAGTCAAGGGCACACCTCATACCAGATGAATGGGGGCAATGTCAACGGTCGGCGGATTATGATCTAGATATAGTTTCAGGCGCTAAATGATAACTCGAAAGGTAGAGGAAGATGACAACTCGGATATATTAATACTGTCATTGTCATGTACCTTCCTGACCACATACGGACGTTTCCATTTACTCTACAATTTCTCTGGAAATAACTTAAGCCTAGAATCAAACAACCATACATGTTGATCAGGCTCAAACTGTTTATGACTGATATGAGAATCGTGCCATATCTTCACTTTTTCCTTATATTGTAGGCTGCTAGAAAAGGTTGTCTCTCTTAGTTCCTCCAGGGCTTCCAACTCTGCTTTCCTCTGTTCTCCTATACTCTCGGGATCCAACAATAACTCTGTAACTGCCCATAGTGACTTGTGCTTGATTTCCACTGGAAAATGGCACGACTTGCCATAGACGAGACAAAAGGGAGATGTCCCTAATGGTGTCTTCAAGGAAGTCTGATAGGCCCACAAGACCGAGTCCGAAAGCTGTGACCAATCTTTTCGGTCTGGGCGGACTACCTTCTATAAAATAGTCTTGATCTCCCTGTTCGATACTTCAGCAAGACCATTAGTCTGAGGGTGATATGGAGTGGCAACACGATGGTCAATGCTGAACTCATCTGCAAGGGCCTTTACCTTGTCGTTGATAAAGTGAGACCCGTCGTCTGAAATCAGAACTCTAGGTACCCCGAACCGTGAAATGATATTTTTCCTCAAAAATCGACACACAGTCTTAGCATCTGCGGCTCGAGCAGGGATGGCCTCGACCCAACGACTCAAATAATCCACAGCGAGCAAAATGTACTCAAACCCCTGACTCTTAGAAAATGGGCCCATGAAATCAATACCCCATGCGTCAAAAACCCCACAAAAGTGAATGGGCTGCATGGGCATCATATCTCTCTGTCCGTAAGTACCCATCTTCTGAAAGTCAATACATATCTTCACGAACTCATCTGAATCCTTGAAGAGAGTAGGCCACCAAAGGCTGGATTGGAGCATCTTCTGTGTTGTCCGTCACCCAGAGTGATGTCCTCCTACCTCAAGCTTGTGGCAATAGGTAAGGACTCTATGCTGCTCATCTTGAGGAATGCACCTCCTCCAGATGCTATCCCCTCCTTCATGATAAAGGACGGGATCCTCCCAATGGTAAGACTTGGCCTTCGCAAGGAAGGTCTCAAGTTTCTTCCTAGACCAATCTTGTGGATCTGTCTGGACAACAAGATAGTTCACAATGTCGGCGTACCATGTGAGCATGGCAATAGCAAGGATTGCCTCATCTAGAAATGTCTCTGTAATTGGTGCATTGGGCTCAGATTCCTCTAGGTTCTCTAAGCGGGAGAGGTGATCCGCCACCACATTCTTAACTCCAGGTTTATCCTTAATCTCAATATCAAACTCCTGAAGCAGAAGGATCCATCTGGTAAGGTGAGCTTTGGCATCCTTCTTTGCCATTAGGTATCGGATGGCGGTGTGATATGTATAGATAGTCACTCTAGATCCCAGAATATATGATATGTACTTATCCAAAGCAAATACTACAGCTAACATCTCCTTCTTAGTCACGGTGTCATTCCGCTGAGCGGCATACAAAGTCCGGCTAGCGTAGTGAATGGCATACAACAATCCATCCCTCCTCTGTCCAAGCACAGCCCCTACGGCAAAATCAGAAGCATCCGTCATGATCTCAAATGGGAGAGACCAATCGGGTGGCTAAAGGACAGGAGATGTGACAACCATATTCTTGAGAGTCTCGAAAGACGTAAGACACTTATCATCTACAATGAACTCGGTGTATTTAGTCAGCAAATCAGTGAGAGGTAGGGAAATACGACTGAAGTCCTGAATGAACCGTCGGTAGAAATCAACATGCCCCAGAAAAGACCGCAATTGACGCAGATTGGACGGTGGATTGAGTTTTCTAATGATATCCACCTTGGTCAGATCAACCTCCATGCCCCTGTTGGAGATGATATGACTAAGGACCATCCCTTAAGTCACCATGAAGTGACTCTTCTCCCAAGACAAGACAAGATTGACCTCTATGCAGCGCTGAGGCATACGGTCTAGGCAGTCAATACAAGGATCAAACCCATCGCCATAGACCGAGAAGTCATCCATGAAGACCTCTAAACAGTCACCCACCATGTCCGAAAAGATGGAAAACATGAACCTTTGGAATGAAGCTGGAGCGTTACACAAACCAAAGGGCATATGTCTGAAAGCATATGTCCCAAACGGACAGGTGAATGTCATTTTGTTCTGATCTTCGGGCGCAATGGCCACTTGATTATAGCCGGAGTACCCATCAAGGAAACAGTAATGACTCTTCCCAGCTAGCCTCTCGATAATCTGATCAGTAAATGCTAGTGGGAAATGATCTTTCTTGGTGGCCTCATTCAATCGTTTGTAGTCCAAATAGACCCTCCAAGAAGTAGGTATCCGGGTAGCTATCTCCTCTCCAGACTCACTCACAACTGTAGTGATACCCGTCTTCTTGGGTACCAATGTAATGGACTAACCGACTTGGAGTCGGAGATGGGGTAGATAAAATCGGCGCTCCACCATTTCGATATTTCCTTCATGACTACATCTCGAAGATTCGGGTTCAGCCGTCGCTGGAACTCACATGAGGGCTTAGCATCCTCTTCGAGGTAGATATGGTGGGAACATAGAGCCGTACTAATCCCCTGGAGATCAGCTATACTCCATCCTATCGCCTTGCGGTTTCTTTCAAGAACCTCCATCAAACGAGATTCTTGCTCTCCAGTCAAATCTGCTGAGATAATGACTAGGTGCATATCTGGCTCACCTGCAAGGAATCTATACTTCAGCGACTGCGGAAAGGGCTTCAATTCTGGACAACTGGGAGGTGGCAGATATGGATTCTGCTATGTCTGTGTGAAGGCTATCACGTCTGCATGAGAGAACTCTCGCTGTGCATGAAAATCTGATGAAGGGAACCCTGCAGGTATCTCTGTGAACGAAGCTGGCTCGCTCTCCGTCCTAGCCGTCGGCTCAGAAGGAATCAGACATGGCAAGTAATCATTGAAGTCATCCCAATCAATGTCTGAAGCCGAGGGATTTGAATCAGAAGAACATGACTGAAACTCTGCTTCACCACTCATCCCACAACTATCAGCCTCAAATGTGTCCTCTGCCGGGGGTGCGCTATCCAAACTCTTGACTGCCATCAGCTGTAAGTACGTTGAATCTGCGGGCAAGGCGAGGGCTTGTGCTACAGGATTTGTCCAAATGGCTTCATTATCGGTCATCACAAAGTCACACTCCTGGTGGACGTCTCGCTCAGCCTTTGTCATCTTCTCGGTGTCACTGGACTGCTCTGAGCATGCTGATTCTCTCGCTCTGGTATCGTCGATCATCTCTATTTGTATACTTTCACCCTCTACGCGAAAGTACACCTTCCCACTATCATGATCGGTCAACGCCTTGGCAGTGGCCAAGAATGGGCGTCCAAGTATGATGGGGGTATCTGCTACCGACTCAGGGATCCACATGTCCATTACAACAAAGTCCACGGGGAATTTCATGCCCTGAATGGTAACGACCGCGTCTCTCAACAACCCCTTGGGCCTCTTAATTGACCTATCAGCAAATTGAAGGATTGTCCTACTCCGATGAATAGGACTAAACTCAAATCGGTCAAGTAAGGCTGCCGGAAGGAGGTTGATAGAAGAGTCGTTGTATAATAGAGTACGATCGAACCGCTGCTCCTGAATCTCGCATCTGATATAGGGAGCTCTTGCATCAAGTCTCTTGGCTGGCAGTCGGTTCTGAATGGCAAAGCATGTGGAGCGGGTGAGCACGTGGATCTCATCTCTGTGGTTCCTCCTCTTCCTGTGGATTGTAGTCTTGTCTCTCAAGTTCTTCTGGAAGAGGGGGATGGCTCAAGTGCCTCATGTAGAGTCAGCTGAATCCGAAATCTATCAATCATCTGGTTGCTGAACTCTAACTGGTGAGTCTTTTTTGTATTTTCTTTTTTATTCCTCTTCACCAAGCGGAGTGCTTGAGGGAAGGGGATGGTAGGGACCTCCTCAGATGGAGGACTAGGAAGAGGTTCCTGTGCATGTGAAGGAATGGAATCCATACAATGATCAAAATGCAACACATATGGACCCGAGGTGGATACAGAAACCTTTCCTTTATTCATATTTTTGTTCTTTTTCTTGTTACAACAATCTTGAGATACAAAAGGTGGAAACACAACAGGTGGAAGCTCAAAAAAAGTAGAAGTGGTGGCCTCAGTACCACCAACAGCATCTGACTTCGCGGCATCAACACCGTGCTCTGGCTCAGCATCAAGTAAAATGATGGCATCAGCACCGCCGTCTACATCTGGTGTCACGACGGTCTCAACACCATCATCTGGACCTCCATCCTTGGTGGCATCAGCACCATCGTCATCAACATCATCTGTGGCATCAGTACCGCTACTCTCATCATCTGGCGCTCCTGGTTCCTCGTGTGGCTGTCGCCTAGATGAGGCACCACCGGCTGGCATCCTACCGCTCCTAGTAGTCACGAAATCAGCATCAAACATAAAAGAAGACATGTCATCCAAAAATTCACTAGGAGTGGTATCCTCTGAAGACTGTACCTGCTCAGATTTCCTCTTCAAGTTATTGGGATTAGGCTCGATCTGTACCGGTATGGTAGCTTTGCCCTTGATGATATCCCTAATCTCCTGCCGAAACTCATCCATTTCCCACCGGAAGGATGCCTGCTATTCAGAGAGCAAGCGGGCGAGGTCATCATGTGATGGGTTCTCCGGAAGTGTTCCCCTGCTATAAATGAGGTTGCTGCTGTTGTAAATAGTGAGGGGGAAGCTGGGAGTATGTCTGGTGAGGCTGCCGACATTGTCTCCACTACTGTCCCTGATAAGAGGGACGAGGACCCTGCTGGTACTGCTGGTGGGAATAATGGGGTTGCTGCTGCTGGTTGTTCTGATGGCCCTGAGCGGAAGGCTGCTGCTGGGATGAGGTGCCACCAGTGGTCCAACAGAATCTGAGGTGATCACGACGAATCCTGGGCCATTGTGGGTACCGGTCGTACCATATCCCATTGACTTCCATCAATGGCTCCTGCTCAACGGGTGGCGAAGGAAGAACTGCCAGTGGCTGATCCGGCTGGTAGACCACCATCTGAGTGTCTTGAGATGGTGGCGGCAATGGGTAGTGTTGTATCTACTGGACCTGCTCTACTTGTATGTGGTGAATCTGGTGTTATGTGGCAGAAGGCGGGGTGGAGTTGCTACTGCTCGGATTAGCATATGACGTAGAAGGCTGCTGAGTGGAAGTTTGTGCCTCCTAAATGCATAGAATCTGAGTCTTCAGGTCACTCATGGTCTTAGTCAACTGGTCCATTTGTGCAAGACCTTGACTCTGCTTCTTCTCAAGGATCTCGATACGGTCCAACTTCTCGCTAATGATCCCCATGTCAGCAGCGGTGGATTCAGCCTGAGCTGCGGCTGCTAACGGAGTGTGGGTATCGGCATCGATGCTTGTAATCCTCTGATATCCAACTGCCTGTGATGGGATCTTCTGCTGTGTGTATACACGGGCTAGGGCCATGACTGTAGAGTTCTCTGCCATTCCTTCATAGATCTCCCAAACTTCATCTTCACCCTTGGAAAAATAGGATCCACCACAAGAGGCATTAAAAAGTCCCTGCAGCTCCGGTGTCAGCCCACAAAAGAAACTCTAAACTAGGTTGGGCTTTGATATATCGTGATGTGGACACTGGTCAATGAGCTCTCTAAATCGATCCCAAGCCTCATGGAACTGCCCATTCGGGATCATCGTGAAGTTGTTGATCATAGCTCGTGTTGCGTTTGTCCAGCCGAGTGGATAGTACTTGTTCAAGTACTCGGTCCGGAGTTGTGCCCAGGATGTGACATACCTCCCAAGATGCTTCAGCCAATAGGCTGCTATGTCATCTAATGAGAACGGGAAGGCAATCATCTTGATCGTGTCCTTATCCACAAATCTGTCATGGACAATGTTGCAAATCATCTCAAACTCCTGCAGATGGAGATGAGGTTCCTCGGTGGACAACCCATAAAACTTGGGAAATAATTGAATGGTCTGCGGGCGAAACTCGAAGTTCTCGACAATGGGAGGAAGCTGGATCCATCGGTGAGTGAGGGTTGCAGCTGGGTTGTGCAACTGCCTCATGGTCATTCACGGCGACCTCTCCTGCTGAGGGTATGCTCCTTCTCTGCCTTCTGCTTGGAGTATATCACCACCGCCCTTGAGTCTATCATCTCTACCCTCTTGCATCTGCGCCAGCTCTCTCATAATGTCACTCATGAAGACTCCCTGGTCTCTGATCTGTCTCTGCATGGCCACTAGGGAAGCTAATAGTGAATTGTTGATGGCAGCTTGATCATACATGAATGGATGTTGTCCCTGCTCATCTGGGTGTTCTTCTCTGTCGGCCATATCTTGGGTATCTGCAAAGGCAAAAGAACCCATCTCAGGTACCGTCAAATGTCCCAAACTGTGTGCTGCACTGAACTTTTACACTACTGGACTGATAGAAGAAGAAGGGTGGTCGAGGGGGAACAAGGTAGATGTAAACTCAGGCTCGGAGAGTGGGTCTGGACTCCCCGAAGCTGACCTAGATGAATAGGAAGGAGTGCTCGATAGCAGTGCAACAGATGCGGCCTAAGGGATCTCCTTCCCATCATTTTGATCTGGAAAAAGGGCTGATGAGATCTGGAATGCAAACAAGATGTGAAAACAAATCCCCAATTCACCTACGTAACTCTGAGCCGATGACCGTGAAGGTTCAGTCAATTATCTTGTCAATTTTAGTTAGGTGATCACTCAATTTATCAAAGCGATTAAGCGAGCTGTTGGGAACCCGATGCTCCAAGGAGGCTGTCCCTAACTAAGGCTAGATCTTTCCCAGCCAGTATGAATTGTGGACCGTTTACCAGCTACCCGATCAATCCACTGTACAAAGGACATCACGGTCCGCTTTACCGGTTATCGGAGAGATCCTCACTGGAGAACGACTAACCCTAGAGCAGTAGTCTGAGAGGAGTTCAGGTATGGCTCTGGCCTAGTGTGCGGGTCACTCTCTCGCTTCAGATAAATCAACCAAGGAGGGGGTTACTCTCCTCAAGATAAAAAATTTTTACAGTGAGGTGAGTTTTAAAGTCAAGTTTGCATTAGCAGTCCCAATTTTATGGTTATCACTTTTTAGTCTTTTTCTGAATAAACACAACGCCTAACGAATTTTCAGATTTCCTGAGTTATTTAAAGTTTAATAAAATGGGGGAGGTAGTCGAAAAAGCCGATTCACGATCAAACACAATGATGCATGCAGAGATAGAAATGTGTACCTTGCTCCATCACTCTACATGCAGGGTGATCCGCTCATAAATTAAAAGACGAGAAATAAAGTACCTATAAATGCACGAAGAAATCGGCCTTAGACAAGAATTTCTACACGAGAAGAACAGTAGCTAAAAGTCAACAAGAGAGGTTGGAGTCCGGTCTCTGATGTCGATCGGTGTCCGCCGCAACGGATCCTGCCAGCGTTGTATACGACCTCTAGCAGCACATGACCCCTCAGGTGACCAAATTAGCTTTTTCTTTTGTGAGTTATTAATTAGATCCACTTAACGATCTGTAGGCACATGCAAGATATTATGTGTGGGATCCTAATCAATTACGTAACAATCAAAATAAAATCCTAAGTCTAGGGGCCAAAATCTACGTGAACCAAAAATAAAAGAAAATACGAAGAAATCAAAATCGACGAAAAACCGCAAAAGCCGACAAGGCCCCCAAGGGAACAATCCCTCAGGCACTGGACCTCGTGAAGTGTAGAAATGTCCAAGTCCTGTTTAAGTTACAATAAATGGGCCACTCTCTCACTTAAATTACACAAGTATAGACAAGAAAATAAATGGAGCTAATTTACAAAATCTCTCCAAATCTTCTTCGTGTAGGGATAGCAGGCCGAAGCCGGCTTCTCGTGGGTGCGTAGGTGCCTAGGGAAACGTGCCTCCCTCGATCTGTGGTACCTCGCACAAAGTCAACAAAGAGAGTGGTTAGACAGCTCAAATATATATCAAAATAATGAAAATAAATGAAGCAAAAATGGTAGATAAATAATCACAAACAAAAAAAACCGATCTATACGCTGTTTCTCCTCGGCAACGGTGCCATTTGATTAACCGGGAAAATTGAGCAGTAGTATTGATCTACAAGGCGGATCAACAGTCAATGCGTTGACCACTCAACAATCCTGGCTAATCAACAATTAACCCATAACAAGTAAATCAAGCGATGAAAGTAAATGTGTGGAGTTAAAATTTATTATAAATCTACAACAAAGGTGTGCATAGGTGAAAGTATGTGTAGAGTGTCGAACACAGGGAACAAGCAGGGTAGATATAAAAATAAGTGCTCAAGTCTGAATGTGATCAAATGCCCACAAGTATGCTAATTTTTGTGGGTTTTTATTTTTTTAAAATTTTTGATTTTATATTTTTTTATTTGATTTTTAATTTTCTGATTTTATATTTTATTTTTATATTTTATATTTTTTATATTTCTTTTCTTTTAATAAAAAATACATAATATAAGAAAAGTAAGATAATATATTTATAAAAAGAGGTAAAATTGTCAAAATTTAGGAAATAAAATCTTTTTTGCTTTTTATATTTTTCTAGTGTTCTGGTGATTTTCCTGTATTTTTTCTAATTTTTTGGCATTTTTAAAGTCAAAATTACTGAAAACAGTGAATAAACTAAAAGGCTGAAACTAAAATGAGTATGAAAAATATCAAACAGATTCCAAAATTCCTCAAACTAATTTTAGATTAAAGATAATAAATCAGAGAAAATTCAAAGACAACAATTGGATTTGTTATGATTTTTCTGGAGTTTTTAAGATTTTTATGAAGTTTCAAGGAGTTTTGCTATTTTTAGTGGTTTTCTTTCGAAATTTTTTGTGACTTTTGGAAATAAGTAAACACACAGAAACAAACAAAATGTGATTTTTTGGAATTTTTCAAGGGGTTTTTATATTTTTTTGGTATTTTCTAATGCAAACAGAGTTGAAAATGCATGTTTTTGAATTTTTATAAATATTATAATGCAATAAAAATCAAACTAAAAATGTGGCGTGAAAGAGCAACTAAACAAGAGCTTAGGTTAATTTTTTGGTGATTTTTAGGATTTTATAGATGTATGAAACAAATAGAGACAACAAATAGAAAAATCAACACTATCAGGGGTATAAATGTAAATATCCAGAACTTCAGGGGTCACAGTGCAATTTTTACTCAAAATATATAACTATTTAACAAAATTCCAGGACCAAATGCAAATAGCCAAACGCGCAAGGGTACGCATGCAATTTCATCAGGCTTGCACGTGACTGCGCACGCGCCTAGGGAGGACTGAAACACAAATACAAAATATGGGGGTTACATTGCAAAATATCCAAGAATATTACACTTAATGAAAAGTTCCTGGACTAAAATGAAATAAAAAAACCCGTAGGGGGGCCTTGCAAAATGTCCACCACCTCACGTGCACGAGTCATGTGCGGTGACGTGGAAAGGGATCCAAGTGCAAATAAGAAAAGTATGGGGTCTAAATGCAATTATCACACAACTTTAATACCGCAAATGAAAGTTTCTGTGCTAATAAATAAATAAATAAAATGGCGAGGGCTTAGGTGCAAAATACACAACGCATGGCGATCCAACGACGGGCGTCCTTCACTTATCCACGTCGCGAGCAGCGGACGGTCGATGACGGTTCAGATTCGACGGCCGTGATTAGATCTCCAATGACGGATCAGATGGCTGGGACACGTAGAGATCCAACGACGGCTGATCAATCTGGGAGGCAGCCTTGATCCGACGGCAGAGAGCCAAGGAGGAAGAGCAGGGAAGAAGGTCGGTGACGGCGACCTTCCCTAGCTCCTTTCTCGATACTCCGGCGTGCTCTCGAGCTCCAAAATGGCGTGTCTCCTTCCTGGGGTCCTCCTCTTCCTCCTGGATGCTCCAAAACACTTTGGAAGTGGTCAGAACTCGCGGGAGGAGGCGGCAGAGCTGGGTGGCTCATGGATCCTCCGGCGATGCTCAAAATGAGCCACAAGTCTTCTTCAGTGGCTCCTGGACCTGCAAAAAGGGTAAGAGGGTCGAGGGCAAAATGCCTCGACCCCGTGGTGGCGGAATAGGCATGTGAAACGGAGGCGCGAGATGGGTGGCCGGAACAAATTCCAGCGAGGTTCGATTTGGGCGAAACTATGAATGAACTCGAAAATAAATGGTGGGATTTGATCCTAAGACTACGGCGAACAAAAATAGCAAAAGAAAATGAAGGAAAACACAACCCTAGAAGGTGGTATACCTGAGGGAGGACCTCGACGGCAAAGGTGTTCGCCGTAGGTGGTGGAGCCTCCTTGGAGCCTACTCGACGGTCCTGACGCACGAGGGAGGGAGGTGTCACCTTCCTCTCTCTATGGAGCACGAAAGGGGGAGCTAAGCTAGCCAAAAGGGGTTCGAATTCGAGTTGAAAATCGAGGGAGGCTTTTGAAGGGTAGACGGGCCGCTCCAAAGATCGATGGAGATGGATGAAATCGTCGATCCTCAGCCCTAGCAAAGATGAGAGCGTGAAAGAGGGACTAACGAGGCACAAAAGTCGTGAAGAAAGTATCGTGAAATGGTGCAAGGGATGACCTCGAAAAAATTGAGAAAAGGGGTTGAAATTGAGGTTCTGACAATGGGCACAGGGCATAAGACAGATAGTTGACCGAGGTCAACGCTGACCTCCTCCTGGTTGGTCCACATGGACCAACCAGGGAACAACCCCGGAAAAATATTTACAAATTCATTTTAAAATAGTAAATGAATTTATTATTTTTGTATTTAAAAATGAAAAATATTTGTTATTTTATGTTGTGTTTTATTGTGATTTTTATTTATTTTTATGAGGTATAAAAATATAAGTTGCCTTTTATAGCCTATATAGGTATACATATCTATATTTTTTATTAATTTATTTTTATTTTTTGTATTTAATTTTATTATTTTTTATTATTTATATATTTATAAAATATTTTTATACACCTAAATATATTTTTATTTTATTTTTTGAAGTATTTCGTACACTTAATAAAATAAAAGTACTAATTACATAGGTATATATACATGTATTATATCTATGTGTTGTATACATGTATTTTATTTTTGTATTTTCTTTAGTGTTTTATTTCTGATTTAATGTACATATATATTATAGATAATATTTACAAAATTATAAAAGTAATAAATTATAAAAATAATAAATAATAAATTAAATGAATATTTTAATCTGTACAAATATACAATAGGGGTCCAAAACTCAACTTTCAAACCGTAGCTCCGCCAAATGCAAAACCACCTTCATTAAATGGCTTATTAAAAATTATATACAATTAAAGGTGATTTTGATGCCTTTCAAGTTTTTATTTGCAAGATACAGGTCTGGGAAGCTGGGATTCTGGAATCTTATTCAGATCATAACTTTTTATCTATACATTTTTTGTGTGAAATTAATTTTATATTTTTCTTTATTTAATTATCTACAGCTTTTATATACAAAGTTTCTTTATTTGAAGTATAAAAAGTGGAACTAAAAATAGGCCCCAAAATCAATAAAGAATGAATTAAACAAAGAGGAATCTTTATTGTATATTAGCCCTTATCTCCCCCTACATTATTCCTTGTAAACCTATTCATCTAGGTGCCTAGGTCTCGGGGTTTCAGATCATAAAATATTTACAATATTTTATTCTTTTTCTTTTCTTTTCTTTATTCTATTATTTTGGCTTTAAAAACTATATTTTATACACTATTTACATACACATGTATGAATGCTAAAATGCGAAATTTAAGGGTATTTACAAGCATTTACTAGGGTTTTTGAGGCCAAAATGATAGAATAAAGATGATGAAATGTGGATTCATCATCCCCCTATACTTGCCTTTGCTAGTCCCTAGCAAACACTTATGCAATAAGTGCAGAAAAGAAAAACAAAGAAAAGAAAAAGAATAAAGATGGATTAAATTTAATTTCAAACTTGTCTTTACAAAATCGAAGTTTGGAGCTTAAGTCGGACCTTTAGAATTTTAGTGCGGGCGGAACCTTAATGCGAACCGGATTTGAAATCTCAAAGGAATTACACAGTCACTGAGAAGGAGCTGCTAACGGTAGTTTTTGCCTTGGATAAGTTCAGACCCATCTCCTTGGGTCCAAGGTCATTGTTTATACAGATCATTCGGCCATCTAGTATTTACAACAGAAGAAGGACGTCAAACCACATCTCATTAGGTAGATCCTTCTCCTTCATGAGTTTGACCTATAGATATGAGATAAACCTGGAGTCAAGAATGTGGTGCTGACCACTTGTCCAGACTTCCCGCACTTAAAGATCTTGAGATAAACTTGCAGCCTATCACTAAGACCTTTCTAGATGAGGCAATTTTATCAGTCACCTCTCTCCCTTGGTATGTCGATGTTGTGAACTATCTTGTGTCCAAGAAAACTCCATAAGATTGGACCAAGATGAAAGTGGACAAGTTTTTGTCTGATATCCATTTCTACCAGTAGGAGGAGCCATATCTCTTTCGTGAGGGGACATATTGTATCTAGAAGAGATATATCCCATAGGAGGAAGTTCCAAGTGTCCTCATACATTTCACGATTGAGAATCTGGAGGGCACCATTCAGGCGCAAGAACGACATTAAAAGTAATTCAAAATGGCCTATGGTGGACAACATTATTTAGAGATGCAGAAGATTACGTCAAGCATTGCACTAACTGCCAAAAAATGTGAGATACCATAAGAATGAAAGATATAATGCCTCTACTGGCCATTTCATCACCTTTATTCTTTCATTACCTTTATTCTATCTTTAGCCTTAAAAACCCTAGCTAATGCCTGGAAATACAATTAATCTGTACATATTAACATTCATTCTTTGTTGTATAAATTGTATATAAAATACTATTTTAATGCCAAAATTATATAATAAAGAAAAGAAAAGGAAAAGAATAAAATACCAAAGATATTTTATGACCCTAAACCCTGAGACCTAGGCATCTTGATGACTAGGTCGATAAGGAAAAAAGTTGGGGGAGATAAAGACAAAAATCCTTAATAAATCCCATTTGTTTGCTCATCATTTATTTATTTTTGGGACCAATTTTATTTTCTACTTTTTATACCTCAAATAAAGATACTTTCTACATGAAAGTTGTATATAATAATATATAGAAAAATAAAAAATTGATTTCATACAAAAGTAATATATAATGTACTTTTTATACTCTAAATAAAAAGCCAAATCCCAACTTCCTAAGCCCATATCTCTCAAATAAAAATTCAAAATGTATCAAAATCACCTTTAATCGTATATAACTGTTAATAAGATATTTAATGAAGGTGGCTTCATATTTTTTGGACTTAAGATGTGAAAGTTAGGATTTGGACATCTGTTGTACAGTATACCTAAATAAAATATCATTTTATTTATTCTTTATTATTTTTATATTTTATATTTTGTAAATATTACTTATGATATATGTACATGTTAAACTAGAATAAAACCATAAATAAAATAATAAAATAATAAAATTAAATACCTAAATAAAATACATAGACGAATTTCGTGTTTATCAAATGGCGCCGTTGCCGGGGAGCAACAGCGAGTAGCTCATTTTTGTTCACTTGTGTTTGTTGTTTACCATAGCTTCATTTCATCTCTATTACATTTTTGATCTATATTGATTGAGCTATCTGACCATCCTTTCTTGTCTTCTTGCGAGGGACCACGGAGCAAGGCGGATCGCCTGAGGTGACCCGAAGCATCTTGGGAAGCGGAGCCAGCCTTTCTTAGCAGGCCGGCAGGAGAGAGCAGGAGGAGTGAGAGAGTGATTAGTTTAGCTTTCATTTTATTTTGTGAGAGGAGAGTGACCTATTAATTTGTAATAATACAGGTACATTGGGCTCTTGGACACTTGGACACTACCGGCCTAATTTCGGGTGTTTGTTCACCCGGGGGCTCACCGCGGTTTTATCGCGTTTTATCGCTCTTATTTTCGTTTTGTTTTCCTTTTTCCTTTCTTTTGTGGATTGAGCCCTTAGATTATAGGTCCTGCTTGAATCGATTAGAATAGGTCCAAACACACTAATTACCTTTGCATGCTCCTATAGTTCGTTGTTGACTTAGACTAATTAAATAGTTAGCTATTAGCTTCGATCCACGCGTCGCGAGCTCATTCCCGAAACAAGTGCTTTCTCCTAACTCAAATGTGTTGAGCAGAGGAGGGGTGAGCCCTAGACGGAACACTCGGATTGAGAGTTAGTGGCTAGCTTGTGGTTCTTCACGCTAGCAGTTGCCTATTCTAGGACGATTTCCGTTTTTGCATATCGCCATATAGATTAGGTTTACAAATTCTGCTTGCATCCCGCATGGAGAGAGCTGGATTCGCTGTAAGTCTTCTTACTTTGCATGCATCATTTAGGCACAAAGGTGAGATTCCACCTTGGTGTCGACTTGCACGGCTTTTCCGACTCTATTCTCCCTCTGGTTTTTGGAACAAAGTAGGATAAAGAAAATACAAAACCGTTAGACGCTTGTTTGAATCTACTCAAAAGAAGCGATAACACCAAAAAATTAAAAAAAAGGGACTGCTAAGAAAACTTGACCAAAAATAAAATCGGTATTGGATTCATTGCTTGAGGAAAGTATACCATATTTATTTGATATACCTATTTTTTCAGTATTAAAATAATACTTCATAAAAATATAAAAAATATATTTACGTATATAAAAATAAGTTATAAACATATAAAATAAGAAAATAAAATAATAAAATAAAAAATAAAAATAAAAAATAAATTACTCAAAACATAGGTAAATATACTCATAAATGAAACGCTAAAAAGTAACTTGCAATTAAATGCCTATAAAAATAAACAAAAATCATAAAAGTTCTAGAGGAAAAAATAATTATTTATTTTTATTTTATAACATAAAATTGATAAAAATCACTTACTATTTATTATTGATTTATAAATAATTTTTGGTTGGGTTATTTCTAGTTGGGTCCATGTGACCAAATCAGGTTCCTCCACCAGTTGACCTCGGACAACTCTTTGACCCAGGTCCTAGGTTCTTACAGACCTAGTTTGGACTCCGCTTTCTCGATTTCTTCCTCCAACTCTTTAGACGTTTGGCTTAGATTCCTTGATGACTTTTTCTCCTCGAGCTTCCCTCTCACACACAAGATCACTACCTCAAGGAATGGATCACGCACCGCTCGCGATCTTTTGCGCACTCCAGTCATCCTGTACATAATCCCATCCGAGCTCCTCCTTCAAATGTGAGCCCTTTTCGACCAAGCCTTTGCCACCCCCCCCCCCCGCAGGTATTTTATCGAAGGCCGTGACAGGTGTTCTCTTGCCCTTCGCAGTAGGTCATGAATCTCCATTTCATTACCTTTAATCTATCATTTGGCCTTAAAAACCCTAGCTAATGCATGCAAATATCATCAGTTTGTACAAAATAAACATTAATAATTTATTGCAATTATTGTGTAAATAATACTGCTTTTAATGCCAAAATTGTAGAATAAAGAAAAGGCAAAGAAAAAGAATAAAATATCGAAGATATTTTATAACCCTAAAACCCTGAGACATCAAGAATTGAGTTTGGTCAATAAGGAATAATGTAGAGGGAATAAGGGCCAAAATTAGAATAAAAACCCAATTCTTTTATTCATTATTTATGCATTTTTACACCTATTTTGTTCTTTATTATTTGTTTATCAAATGAAGAAACTTTATACATAAAAATTGTAGAAAATATTGTAATAAAAATACAAAATTGAGTTTGTACAAAAATAATACATATTGTTCATTTTATAAAAATTAAAAGCCAAAAACCCAAATTCCCAGACCCATATTTTTCAAATAAAAACTCAAAACATATCAAAATCACCTCTAATTGTATATAACATTTCACAAGCTATTTAATGGTGGTGGTTTTATATTTTTTACAGTTACTGCGTGAAAGTTAGGTTTTTGACCCCCATTGTATAAGACCCGATTAAAAAATTCAATTTATCCATCTTTCAATTATTTTTACAAATTATATTTTATGATTTTTTTAAAAACCATTTATAACTTATGCGTAATATTAAAACCAAAATAAAACTAAAAATAAAATACAAAATAAAATAAGTCTATGCAAAAACAAGGCAAAATACCAATGTGATTACTTGTCTATAAATAAAATTGGATTTCATTCTTTATTCTTTATTTCATTATTATATTGTAAATATTATCTACATTCTATTAAAAATACAAAAACAAAAATAAACTCATTAAAATACATTAAAATAAAAAGATGTATATAAAACACAGGTAAAATACCTATAGATATAACTATATATTTATTTAGGTGTATAAATAAAAATCTTATATTTAAAAAAAAAATATATTTATACACCTAAAATAAGTTACAAATATATAAAATAAAATAATAAAAAAATAAAAAATATACAAAATAAAAATAAATTAGCCAAAATACAAGTAAAAATACCTATAAGTACACTATTAAAATTAACTACTAATAAATTAAATAAAAATTGAAATAAAAATCATATTAAAATACTCCATTAAAAATAAACATTTTTAATTTTATATTCGAAAATTAATAAAATCATTTATTAGGTTTAATAATACAATAATTTGTCAGCATGTTTTATCGTTTTGCGCTGACGTAGACCAATTAGCATTTAGCCTTTGTTGACTCCAAGTCAACTATCTCCTTCGCTTCCAGATTAGATGTGACATTTCTGATCCTCGAGTTTTCACCCTTTTTCTCGGGCTCTCCATCCATCCATCCATCGTGGTCGATCCCTTCTTACGAAATGATAATTGATCATTGTACATACACGCCATACCCTCTAGTCACTTGTATATACGCCCAAATCCCTGGTTTTAACCAGTCAATAAGGGTGCCACGTTGAGTCTATAAATAAAACACCTTCGCCTCCATCGATTCTTTGGTCACCATTTCAAGTCTAGGAGCCCTTATCTTGTGTCTAGTCGAGTTCCTCGTGACACGAGGTACTTCTTCGCGATCGGACCGAGCTCCAGGAGGACCGGGTGCACCCACGGTCGCCGACTCCGGTGACCCTGCTCTCTGGAAAACCTTAGGTATAAGAGTTGCTTCCTTTCAGTCTTTTTAGATTTATTTTGGTTCCATAATTTCATTCATGCATTTTGTTTAGCTTGTAGATCTTAGCTGTCGCCTAGAAAATCAGATCCGTATTTCGTCGGAGTCGAGCTCCGGCGAGCTTATCCGTGCAAGATAATTTGTTCTCCGACTCCGCGAACACCTCCATCTTCTTTCCCTTCCATTTCCCTACACACCAGACCCCTTCATACCCCCTAGATCCATCGTGGATCGGGAGAGTAGTTCCTCCAACTCCACCGCTCGCCGAAGGGTCTCTGCCTGCTCCACCTTCCACCCATTCTGAGCAAATAAGAGCCCCAGAACCCCCTTTTGCTTTTGCAAACTCTTATTGCAGGTGATGGTGGACAAAGGACTCCAAATGGAGTCGATTTTCTAGAGGAAGAGGCACCTGGAGCCCCCTTGCTTTCTCATCTGTGCCTGACCTCGTTGGAGCTCCAGGTGCCTTGTTGAGAACAACATATGTTGCGGAGGACCAAGAGGTTCGTTTTCCCCCTAGCCAATGCCTTCAATACGACCGGAGTCGATTAGGAGGTCGGATCGAAACTCGCCCCGGGCAAGTTCTTGGTCTGTTATTCTAGATCTCCTTCTGACCTTAGATTCTTCAACTGCTCCAGATCGCAGCAGAGTCGTTCGACGCAGTCACGTTCCGATCATCAGATCACCTCAAGTGATCTAATCTCAACTGCTGGTGGTCGAAGCGTCATCGATCGTCGGATGAGCGCCACAGGTCCCAATGAATTAAGCCCCATCGCTCGATATAGCCTTTAATTGGGTAAATTGCATATCCATCCATGCATTTTTGCATATTTAATATTTAATGTTGTAAATAAAATATCACGTGTAAAATAAATGGACTTTTTGTAAATAGGACCCTCTAGTTATTGTATTTACACTTTGGTCCAGTCCAGCTCAGCTCACGTGTCATCCCACGTGAGCTGGACAAATTGCAGAGACACGCGTATGAGTTTTTGTATTTATATAAAGTCTAATAAAATGAAATGAACGTTGTACATTTTTGTGAAATTTATGGGAAGGCCCGTGAACTTTCTTACTTTTTGCATTTTGGTCCTTTCCAGGTTGCGTCACGTATAGTACCACGTGATGGGCATTTTGCATGAAAGCCCTGACAGGTTTTGTATTTGATAAATGGTCTTTAAAGATTAAATAAATGTGGTTTTCTTCAGGAAAATTTGCACAAAGCCCCTTGACATTTGTTTTATTTGCAAAAATGCCCTTGCTAAGACTTTGATTTTTGTATGTTTTATCTTTTTACTAAAAATATCTATGGTGCTCCTAAAAATACACAAAAATAGGAAAAAATACCTCATTCCTTCTGTGTTTCACGCCATGTATTTACCTTGCATTTTTTTGGTATTTTAATTATTTATTAAAAATAGAATGGAGCTAAGTTATTCCTTGTTTGGTTTATAAAATATCAAAAAATAAAAATGCGTCTAAAAATTCTAAAAAAATTATATCTAGTATATTTTGACTAATTTTATTACAGAACAAAAATCACTAAAAATGGAAAAACAAAACCCCTAAAAATCGAAAAAAAACAAAAATCTTTTATAAAAATCCTAAAAATTCTTAAAAATCAAAAAATATCTTTCTCTGTTTTATAATTTTATCATATGAAGATTTATACATTAAAATTGATTTGGATAATTTTAGAGTTTATTTACTATTTTCAAAATCCAATTCAATTTCGGGTTTATATTTAATCCCTTATTTAGGATATATTTGACTTTAGAAATGCATAAAAATTAGCAAAAATTCTTGGAAAATTACAAAGATTGTAGAAAAATAGTAAAAACCCAAAAACAATTTATTATTGTATTTTATTTATATTTATTAATATTTACAAATATACTACTAATTATGTATATAAACCCTTACATATGTTATTCTGGTTATACAAAATAAAAAGTAATATAAAAAATATATATATATAAAGGAAACATAAAAATCAAATAAAAACTATAAAAATTTATTACAACAACAACAAAGCCTTTTCCCACAATTAAGTATGGTCAGCTACATGGATTCTTCGCCTCCATTCAGATCTATCTTGAGTCAATCTCGGGCTTATATCCACAAAACTAAGATCCCTTCGTATGGTCTCTTTCCAACACTTCTTGGGCCGTCCTTGCCCTCTCTTAGCCGGCTCAACATCCCAACCCTCACATCTCCTAACTGGTGCATCAGTTGATCTTCTTTGCAAATGTCCAAACCATCTTAGGTGATTTTCTCGCATCTTATCCTCGATTGGAGCTACACCAACTTTCTTTCTGATTACATCATTCCGAATCCGATCTTTACTTGTGTGTCCACACATCCACCTTAACATTTTCATTTCTTCTACATTCATTCTTTGCACATGTTTATGGTTCACAGCCAACATTCGGATCCATAAAGCATAGCAGGTCTCACGGTAGCTTTGTAAAACTTTCCTTTAATTTTTAAAGGAATTTTCTTATCACAGAGAACAGCAGAGGCTCCTCTCCACTTTAGCCAGCCAATATTTATTCTATTAGTAACATCTCCATCAATTTCCCCATCATGTTGCAGAATAGATCCTAGATATCTAAAGGAATCTCTCTTCTGAATGTTATCGTCACCAATCTTCACCTCGATTCCTTCACCATTTCTTCCATCAAAGGTGCACTCCATATATTCCGTCTTGGCCTTACTTATAAGAAATACTTTGGTCTCCAACTCATGTCTCTAGTCCTCAAGCTTCTCATTTACTCCATCTCTAGTCTCGTCAATTAACACAATATTATCAGCAAACAACATACACCAAGGTAACTCATCCTGAATGTGACTTGTCAACTCGTCCATAATCAAAGTAAAAAGAAATGGACTCAAAGCAGAACCTTGATGTAAACCAATGTTGATGTCAAAATATCCAGTCTTCCCAAACGGGGTCCTTACACAAGATAAAGCCCCATCATACATGTCCTTTATGAGGTTAATGTATAGGACAGGTACTTGTCTCTTCTCCAACACTCTCCACAATATCTCCCGTGGGACAGAATCATAAGCCTTCTCCAAATCAATAAAGATCATGTGGAGGTTCTTCCTTTTTAGCTCTATAAATTTCCATTGTTCTCCTCAGCAAATGGATGGCTTCAATCATTGAGCGACCTGGCATGAATCCGAATTGATTTTCTTTTACGTTGGAAAATTGTTTCAATCTTCTTTCGATCACACGTTCCCAAATTTTCATAGTGTGACTTATCATCTTGATACCTCTATAATTTGAACAATTTTGAAGGTCTCCTTTATTCTTATAAAGAGGCACCACGATACTCCTCCTCCAATCTTCAGGCATTTTCTTGCTTCGCCAATAACATTGAATAGATTCGTAAGCCAAGTCAAACCACGCTCACCTAAAACTCTCCATACTTCTATAGGGATGTCATCCGGTCCTACACCTTTCCCGGGTCTCATAACTTTCAAAGCCTCATCTACTTCCTTTCTTTGTATCCGTCTATAGCTTGAACGATTAAAAATTACTAAAATAAAAAAAATTAAAAAATTAAAAAACCCACAAAAAGATCTATGGAAATGAATGACTTGGTTGTACCTATATAACCTTAGGCTACCGTTTTGCTCTCTGTGGTTTGACCTTTACAAACTAGCTTGCTATGCATCCTTGGGAAGAGAAAATAAAATTTTATTCTCACTTGCACTATGCATTACCTTTATTTCTATTATGGGTTAGTTGTTGACTGACCGGGAAAGGTTGATTGGTCAACTCATCCACCGCGGTCTCGCCTTGTGAAATCGTGCGACTCTCCATTTTTCCCTATTATCAGATGGCGTCGTTGCCGGGGAGCAATGAGCGTAGCCTAATTGTATGTCATTCTTTATATAGTCATTTATTTGATTCATTAATTTCTTGTTGTAAATATTCAATGATGTATTTTTATTCAATTAATTCTTTATTTAATCTTGTAAATATTTATTGATCTATTGAGTTAATTTGATTATATATGCTAATGCAATCTTTTTGTGACTTTGATGCGAAGGCCTGCCACGCGAGGATGACTTTCTAGGAAGCTGATGTAGCCAAGTTTGGAGGAGGTCGGTCTTCTCTGTATGACCAGCTAGAGAGAGCACCAATGATGCGAGAAGAAATTAGTTTAGAATTAATTTATAATTCATTTATGTAATTTATGGTGAGAGAGAGAGAGAGAGACAATTTTGGCATGCATATATTTGGACTCTACTCTTCACAATGAGGTCCAGTGCCTGAGTGTCTATTCACCTGGGGTCCTCGTCACAGTTTCTCATGTTTTCCCGCCTTCTTTTTTTTGTTTTAAGTTGTTTTGAGTTTTTGCCTTCTTTTTATTTGTTTTGTGTGCATGGAGCCCCTAGACTTAGGTTGCTTGACTCGGTAGCCAGGTCCAAACCCTAATAAGAATGTTTGTTCATATAGTCTCTTATGTATGGATCTAGTTAAATTAATAATGTTAGTAATTTGGATCTGAGATCGAGTACCGTTAGAGGTCATATGCAACGCGTGCAAGACCCATTGTGGTGGGCACCGATCGGCATCAGAGATCGGACTTTGGTCTCATTTTTGAATAACTAACAACTGGTTCTTCACGATTAATAACAACTATTGTTTACGATGATTTTATCGATTGCACATCGCCATGTAGATAGGTTAAAAAATTCTGCTTTGCATACCGCATGGAAAGAGCTGGGAAGCACTATAAGTCCTCTAACTCAGCATGCATCATTAGATTCAATGGTGAGATTTCCATCAATGAATCGACTTGCACGGCTTTTCGCTATCTCCCTCTGATTTTGAGCACCTAGGACTTAAATGAGAATTTACAAAAACGATAGCCGCTTGTATGAAAATAGACTCAAAAAAGTGAAAACTTAAAAATTAAAACAAAGGGACTGCTAAATAAACTTTGACCTTAATTAAATCTGTAATGGACTATCATTGCTTGGGGTTCATAAAGCCCTCATTATTTTCAGGTACCTTAGTAGGGGACCAAAACCCCTCCCATGAGGGAGGCATGATCCACTAAGGAATAGAGCCAAAATCCCAGTCTGTAACTACCTTATGTATCGCCTGGATTTCCGAAGTAATAGCGCTTCTATCATACGTGACCGAGTAGGGCCTTGTCAACAATGGTGTTCCTGCCTTGTGCGGAACATCGACATGGTATGAAGTACTGAGCATAGGCCACATCTTAACGGGGGTGTCTGTCTCATAGGTTTGTGTCCGAGTATGTTCTTGCACGCTCACGAAGTGATTCCATTGCGAGAGAGAACCGAAGTAGCAATTTCACATATTGGCTTCCTCTCTCTTTCTTTGGTTGAGTAAGGATCCAGTAAGGGTTACAAGGACCTCAAAAAGTGCAGACTACATGTTACAAAGGAGGAGGACAAGTACATGATACTTTTCTGGCAGTACTCTCTCCTATATGGTTAGCGTGCTAAGGACTTGTTATAAGATATGCATGAAATAACAACTCTAAAAGTGTAATAAGTAGCCGAACCTTCACGGCTTCACATGACGTGAGTTGGTGAATCCAATTTTGTATTGTGTTTGTATGGATCTAGATTAAGGTTCAAAGATCAAGTCCCGCGCACTTGCACAAATTTTGTCATGTGTTTCTCCCTTGACCCCCACTCAATTTTAAGACTTTCTACTGTTTTACATTCCAATTTATTCATCATTGATCACCGTGTCTTTCTTCCTACATCTACCCTCCTCTTGCTTCGTGATGTCAATCCACGAATGGTTTAGTCGGGATCCTGCTGACACCTACATTGATTCCATGGATTCAACCTTGCCAATAATTCAAGATGATTCCTGAGAATCCGATCCGAACCTTGTAGGTTGATCTCCAAACTCCTCGTCTTCTACCCTTCCTTTTGATCACCCAATAAACCAGGACCACTCTTGCCCCACTTTCGTCGTTGTGAATGAAAGTTGATTACATTCCTTATCCTTTTTCATTCACAACGCCCTGGAATTGACCCTAATTCCATATTCATCATGGCGGCTGGGATTTAATTGCAAGTGGTCTGATTGAGATTCTCTCATCTTGTAGATAGAAGCCAAACCAAGCCCTGTATCCCAATCGAGAATTCATCTCCTCAGATTCAAACCCTGAAATGGCACCTCAAGGAAAGGGCAAGGGTCAGCAGCCTTCCTAGCCTGAGCAGGGACAGATGCCTGACCAGAACCAAGTGAACGTTTAGTTGTGGCCTCCATCCAGGCCATCCAACAGCAGCTGACAGAGAAAGCCCTATCACATACTACATTCTAGGAAATACTGAATGATGTTATGAATAGACCAGAAGGAGGATGAGGCAGACCAGGAATAGGAGGTGGTGGACTCCGTGAAAATCCAGATGAGGAAGAGCCTTAATAAGGAAGGCCAAAACCCACATTCAAGGAAACATACAACCCTAGAGACAGCCAGATGACTGAGTGGATCCGCATACCACTGGTGCATGCTCACTTTGAGCTAAAGCCTCAGTTCCTTTCTCATATGCCCTGTTTCCACGAGAATACCAATGAAGAGCCTTACATTCATCTCCAGCAATTTTCACACATCTGTCGTACTATCCACTACCCCAATGTCCCTTTGTATGTAGTGAAGATGATGTCGTTCCCCTTCAGTCTACAAGATAAGGACCTCTACTGGGTCATCCATCTGGGGAAGCTCGTGACGACATGGGAGGAGCTGAAGTCCACCTTCTTGTAAAAATTCTACCCTCTTGGTCGGCACAACCAGATGCGAGCCAGAATTAGCAACTTCTCTCAGGGATCACATGAGAGTATTCACGAAGCCTGGGAGAGATTCACAGATCTGCAGGAGAAATGCCCCCATCATGAAATTCCGAGGACCAGCTTGTTCCAACACTTTTTTGGGGGCCTGAACATAGAAAGTCAAAGGATCGTTGACGCAACATGTAGGGGCTCACATTTTAACAAGGATGAAGGTGTAGTTTGGTAGATTTTTGAGGAAATGGCTGAAGGAGAGGCCACCTTCTCTTCATCCAAGGCGTATCAAAAGCATCCCCATATCCTCTAGAAGCAAGTGCACATGACAGCATCCCATGAGGCGGAGAGAAATGAGAGCTCCGACCATAGCATCATCGGGGTCCATCTCTTGAAAGTTGATATCATTGAGAAACGATCGCAGGATCTCGAGAAACTGGTTGTGATCGAAAAGAGGACACAGAATTTCAACAAACTGGACCAGATCACCAAGTAGTTGGAACTACTAGCGGGAACCATCAACTCTGTTTAGTCGGCGACACCATCAATAGAAGCTCTAGCTGAGAGGAAGGACGAGCCATCACCGTCACATCAACCTCAACCGAGACAGCAAACACCGGCAGTCCAACACGTGTATTACGTGCAGGCACCCGATCAGGGCCAGTCGCAGCAGCAGATGGTCATTTACCAACCAGACTTCCTTCCACCATCTGATCCAGCCTTTCTGCCACCACCCTTGATCCAAGAAGATAATGGTGTATGGAGTAATGATGCACAGCTGGCCCATCCTACCAAACACCTATAGGGCCAGCAACAAGCCAACATGATGCACCACCAACCGGAGGGTGGTCGTTTTGGTCAGTCCTCGTAGCCTCCGCCACAGTTCCACCATCCTCCCCAGTATACGAACAAATGGAGGCAGAATCAACACTACTGGCAGCCGCAATACCGTTAGTCGCAACCATATCACCAGTATGTGACTGCCCCACCTCCACAGTATCAACAATATCCTCCTCCCTCCTACAATTAGTATCAGCTTCCTCCACCACCTCAGCACCACCAGCAGTCATCGCCTCCATTCCCAAACACGCAGCAACAACGTGGTCTGCACGCTGAACCTTCAGAGGCAAGTCCCATGAACCCTACCCTTGACTGCCTGGTCCAGCTCGTCAAAGTCCTTGTAGACATGACGAAGAAGTCAGATGACCTGACCGCCACAAAAACCACCATCACGTCGCAGGTCGAAGCCAACCCCAATAGCTTCAAGAGAAAGGAGCAGGTAGAATGTAATGTCCCGTCTATGCATGTAGAGTCAGATGGGCGTACTATTGTTTTATCTAATGCTGTCACTCTCAAGAGCGGTAGGGCTTTGCATCTGCCTACCACCAACCAGAGGAAGAATAAAGCTTCAGTTGACTCGTCATCTTCTGCATCAACTGTGCCAGCTACAGGGTCGGGTGAGGAGGAAGAAGAAGAACGAGGAGGAGTCATTCCAGCTGCCAGACACTACCATCTCCATTAACAAAAATAAAAAAAAATCAGAAAAGGCAATTAGAACATCATCGCCAAAGCGAAGCCATGTCAGCCATGGAGGAGCCACCAACAGTAGCCGATCCTACGCCAGTCGACGGAGTGGAGGCCCGACTTTTTGCTTGTCCATCTACAACCGAATCTTTACTTCAAGACTGTACACCTTTTTGTAACATGGATGCACAAGATATTGTAGACAAGAATTTTGTTGTAAATAAGAACTGTTTCTGATTTCAACATTGTACATAGTCCCTTTCCTGATGCAATAGAAAAATCCAAAAAATGCAAAAAGAAAAAGTATGTTATCTGATCCTGGAGTTGTGGACATTATTAATAACTTAACGGTTTAGATTTCTTTGATGAAAGCCATGGAGTACATGCCAGCTGTGAAGAAAGATTTGAAAGAGGCATGTACAAGTAAGCATCACCCATCACAAAATAACAGACGTTGATCGGTTGAGAAGCACGTTTTCACCATGGTCACTGTAGCAGCCATCAGCAACCTTCCACAGATGAAGCAGGACAAAGGAGCACCTCTTATTAGTTGCGAGATTTCTGATCAAGTCTTTGAGCATACTCTGCTTGACAGCGGGTTCCATCAACATTCTGCCCTCGTTATTACTACAACAATTTGGGCTAGGTCCTCTCAAGCATATATGAATGATCCTACAGTTCGTGGATCGATCAATCAAGCGACATAGAGGTTGTTTGGAAGATGTTGTGGTGAAGGTACGAGAAATGCAGTTCTCATTTGACTTTGTAGTCCTTGATATGGACTCACCTGCACCCTTACTCCAGACTCCTATCATCCTTGGCCAACCATTCCTACGCACCTCAGAAGTCATGGTTGACTATGGGTCTAGCAAGATTAGATTCAGCTCGGGCAACCAAAGAATCACCATAGACATGATCGGTGAGTCCAAGATCGTAACTAATGAGGGACATGCAACACCGCCCGAAGTAGACAATGACTTCGTTGCAGAAATCAAAGACATACCGCTCTCTTTGGACAATCCATGGACACAGGAAATCCTCTCCCTAGAGGATGACCTGGAAAGCACTATCAATGCAAGCTCCGATGATATTAGGGAGATAGAGTCAAATATGTTGATGCATTTTTTTGATTTCAATGACTCATTCCAGCCCGAACACAATGAGCCTAGTGCAAAACTATTCAAAACATTATCATAATCTCAACATAGCACTGAGGTCAGCAACTCTGCAAAATTCTAGGCAACATATCCACCCACAAGTACAATTTCTGAAGTGACTGATAAGTTGTCCAGATCAGAATCGAAACTCAAGCTAGTTCTAGCAGGCCTGAAGTATGCTTTCCTTGCGGGCGTAGAAAACATGTATCCAATCATCATCAGCAGCAGGCTGGCCCTGGAAGAAGAATCTCAACTTCTTGAGGTTCTAGAGAAAAATCACAAGGCACTTGGTTGGCATGTATCAGATCTTCGCAGGATAAATCCTGCATTGTGTTCACACCACATTCACCTGGAAGAAGATGCCAAGTCATCCCACGAGTTTCAAAGAATACCGAACCCTAATCTGAGGGATGTCGTCATGAAAGAAATTAGGAAATGGTGTGATACAGGTTTCATTTATCCCATCTCCAATTCAAAATGGGTAGGCCCCTTGCACATAGTTCCAAAGAAGTCTGGGCTTACTATGGTTACAAATGACAGAGGAAAGGAGATATCTACTCCGGTACCGACATCCTGATACGTATGTGTTGACTAGCGCCATCTTAATGTAGCGACGAAGAAGGACCACTTCCCCTTTCCATTCATTGATCAGGTTTTGGAAAGACTAGCTGTCAAGGAGTTCTTTTGTTTTTTGGACGGGTACTCCAGGTAGAACCAAGTAGCAATCACACCTGAAGATCAAGGGAAGACAACCTTCACTTGCCCGTTCGTCACATATGCTTTCAGGAGAATGCCCTTTGGATTATGCAATGCACCAGCGACATTCTAAAGATGCATGCTTGCAATCTTTGCCGAGATGAAAGGAAGTTTTCTCGAGGTGTTTATAGACGACTTCTACGTCTATGGTGACAGCTTTGACTCGTGTCTTAAGCACCTGGACAGAGTACTTCAGAAATGTCATGAAGTCAATCTAGTGCAATCATGGGAAAATAGTCACTTTATGGTGACCAAAGGGATTGTGCTGGGTCACGTCATTTCCAAACGTGGTATGGAAGTCGACCCGGCAAAGGTTGATGGATTGCCAATCTTGAACCACCTCAAATAGTTAAAAATGTGAGGTCATCCCTGGGACATGTGGAATTCTACAAAAGATTCATCCGAGATTTCAGTCGCATTGTCCGACCTCTTACAGAACTTCTATGCAAGGAGACTGTGTTTAATGTAGATCAACAGATTGTCCTTTCATTCCATCAGCTGAAGGAGCTCATCGCTCAAGCTCTAGTCCTACAACCACTAGATTGGTCTCTCCCCTTTGAGATCATGACAGATGCGTCATACTTTGCAGTTAGGGCTATTCTAGGACAAAGAAAAGATAAGGCACCCTATGCCATTCATTACGCCAACAAAACATTAGATGAAGCTCAGAGAAACTATACGGTGACAGAGAAATAGTTGCTAGTTGTGGTGTTCACCCTTGAGAAGTTCATATCATTAAATTTGCTTGAATCTAAAGTCACCATCTTCACCGACCACTCTGTTATCCAATATTTACAACAGAAGAAGGATGCCAAACCCAAATTGATCAGATGGATGCTTCTCCTCCAGGAATTCGATTTGGAAATCAAGGATATTGTCACTCGCTCGAATATGATGGACACCACTCTGGAGATAGAATGGAAGTAGAAGTTCTTTAGTGAGGCTTCTGGTGGTCCACACTATTTAAGGATGCAGCAGTTTTCGTCAAACGATGCATTGACTGTCAGAGAGTGAAAGGCACCCTCACAGCGAAAGACTCAATGCCCCTTAAGATCATTCAGATAGCAGACATTTTCAATGCTTGGGGCATCGATTTCATGGGATCTTTCCCCAACAGTCAGGGATATGAGCACATCCTTCTTGCGGTTGACTACGTGAGTTGCTGGGTCGAAGCTATCCCCGCTCGAGCCACTGATAGCCACAAAGTATGTCATTTTTTTAAAGAAAACATCATTTCACATTTCGGGATTATGAAGATTCTCATATTATCTGGGGGTAGACACTTCATTAACAAAGAGGTCAAGAAATTAATGAAGAATACCGTATCGAGCATCGAGTCGCATCTCCTTACCATCCCTAGACCAATGGTATGGCAGAACTATCGAACAGAGAAATCAAGACGATCCTTCAGAAGCTTGTGAAGCCCGACAGAAAGAATTGGTCCCAACTCTTGGACTCCATCTTGCGGGCATACAGAACAACTTACAAGTCTCCTTTGGGCATGTCACCCTATCGTATTGTGTATGGAAAACCATGTCATCTGCCCATGGAACTAATTCACAAATCCTTATGGGCAATCAATATGTGCAATCTGGACTCATAGAGAAGTTTTTTGAAAAGAAAAGATGATCTGAACATGCTCTTGGAATTTCGAGACTATGCATACAATAACACATTGATGTACAAGGAGAAGGTGAAACCCTGGCATGACTGTCACATCAGACGAAAGACCTTCGAAGCCGGACAGAAAGTGTTTCTATTTGATGCAAAGTTGAGGATTTTCCCAGGAAAATTAAACTGTAAATGGATAGGGCCATTTCAAGTACGAGAAGTGTGACAATGGCAGCATTGCAATATCAGAATTGTCTCCTGATGCACAACCATTTGTTGTCAACGGTCAATTGTTGAAGCCTTACCTTGAGCATGATACTTTCTTGGCCGTTGTCGACTCAATTCAAGTACTACGCTCTGATGATACATACACAACACTGTCAGCATCAAAAGATTCAGATAATGCAACTCAAAAACTTTTCCTTTAATTTCTTATCTTTTCTTCTTTTCATTTTTAGCTTTCATTCCCAAAAAGATATATATATATATTATACGGTGTATCACCCCTTTTTGTCAGTCTCCTATACATAGGGCGTACATTTCCCTAAGTATAGGGGGGTGTACACTCAAATTACCTTCATTCTTTGATCCTCTCCATTGTCTCCTTTTCTCGCCTATACTTAGGGCTCTCTTACCCTATGTATAGGGGAGAGACAGTCTGAGTACGATCTGTTCATTCTAATCCTTGCCCCTCCCTACCTTGTGTACAATCTATTATAATTAGGATTATTTTATCCTAGGTATAGGGGAGACGACCAACTTCCCATTCGTTTATTCATACCCTCATTCCCTTATTCTTTAGACTCTTCTATACTCAGTTCGAGTTTTGTCTTCTCTTTTTCTCTTTGATCTATGAGGACATAGATCGAGCTAAGTATGAGGACATAGATTGAGCTAACTCGTACTTTTGGCTAAAAATACTGTCGAATTCATTACAATCTTCTAATAAAAAGATGTGTTCATTCTTTGTCAAAATATTTTTGTTTGCAAAGAAATATTTTCTTTACGTGAAATAAAAATGTTTGAAAAATGATTTGCAAATGGTTGCAAAAATATTTTGAAAAATCTACATATACTATTTGAAAAACCTTTGCAAAATGATTTTCAAATACGTGTAAATGTTTGTAAAAATGATTTGTGAAAATTATGCTGGACTATAGTTTTCAAAACTGTTGAAAAATGATTTTCAAATAAGTTTGAGGAGTATGCACACATACTCAAAAGTCTTTATAAGTGTATAAAAGTGATCAAATTATCCCTTGTAAATCCTTTAAGAACCAAAACTCATGTAAATATAAGATATATCCCCGTGTAAAGATATGTACCTATTTTCAAAATCACAAAAACATTTGCAAAACTAAAAATACCAAAATTGTTTTGTATTGACATATCCTTTTAATATATACTGATTAATAAAATCTGGTAAAAAATACTTTTGCAAAATGATTTGAAAAATGGTATGACCCATTTGGGAAACTTTTTTGTGAAATATTTTCAATTTTTGTAAAAATGTTTTGATTTACAAAAATCATTTTCTTTGTGTGAAATAAAAGTTTTGAAAACTAATTTGCAAATGATGGTGAAAATGGTTGTAAAAATATTGTGAAAAATGTATATAAATTGTGTGAAAAATCTTTGCAAAATGGCTTTCAAATGTTTGTAAATATTTGCAAAAATTATTATGTACTATAGTTTTCAAAATTATTTTCAAATAAATTTGAAGGTTAAATACATCATCAAATAGGAATAAAATGTACATATATAAATAAATTTTGGGATATTTCCACCTATAACCTAGAGTAGTTTCGTAATTACCCCAGGAACCCTCGATAATTCATAATTACATGTGTAACTCTGAATAAGTGTGTCGTCCTACATCCATAACCCTCTGTTATTTTAGTCAGTTAACTCACGCAGACCTAAAGTTAATCTAACCAATCCTATATCCAACGGCTATAACTAAAAACAAAAAAAATAAAAACCCCCTCTTCTTCCTGTCGACCCTCCCTCCCCCAAACTTCCTTCTCCACTTCTCCCACCCACCCTGCTGACCTCCATCCATCCCCTTCCTCTAACAGCCCCTCCCTCTTGACATTCGCCTCCCTAAGCCCCCCACCCCCCTCGGCTGCCTACAAGATCTCTTGTAACCCTCCGCTCCGTCCTCCCCAACCTCTATCAAACCCCTACCTGTCGTGCAAGGCCCCCACCCCATGCCACCACTTGCAAAGCCCCAACCTGGAGGGTGTGCGAGGGGTCGGGAGGGGGGGATCTCGGGGCCGACCTGGGCTGGGAGAATGGGCAGAGGGTTCGGGGTCGTCTTGGAGGGTGAGCGAGGGTCGGGGGAAAGGTGGCCGAGGAGGGGGGCTCGGTGTCGTCCTGCTGGTGTGGGCAGAGGGTCGGGGAGCTCGGATCGGCGGGCGAGGGGTATGAGGCGTGGGGGGGATGGGGGATTAGCGGGGATGGGTGGGATCGGGGGAGCTTGGGTCGGAGGTGTGCGGGGGGGAGGGGGGAGCTTAGCGGGCATGGGTTGGATCGGGGGAGCTCGGGTCGGAGGTACGCTGGGGGGACTGGCCTGGCCTGGAGGTGGGCGGCTCCTCCTCCACGCCTTCCGCAACAAAAATGAGATGACATGATTTGTAAATAAAAATGAGCATGAGGGGTAATTTTGTCTTTTTTTTTTACGGAAACCGTCAAATATAACAGCCAAACCAAACGAAACATAACACAAGGTTATGTCATGTAAGAGTTAAGGATTATTCGAGGTTACTCATGTAATTATGAATTATCGAGGGTTCCTGTGGTAATTACGGAACTACTCAGGGTTATGGGTGTAAATATACCTAAATTTTTTTACCAATTGTATATATACCTATAAAAAATTTTGTGAAAACCTATAAATCCTTTAGAATCTTAATCCTTGCAAATAAATGACGAATCTGCATTTCATAACTTTATTCATTTAATTTAGCTTAAAATCCTTTATAAAACATGTATATAACACTAACTCCATATTCTTACTAACTTGCATCTGTGTGTAAATATTATACACTTCTTACTATTTTAACCTAAAATAAATAAATAAAGGAAAATAAATTAAATAAAATAAAAAAGGAAGACTGTGTATATGTAATAGACATAGGCTGACTGGAACCCTGAGAGAAGGTCAAGACTTGACCTGATAGACTAGGAATAAAGTATGGGGAGATAGGGTCCTTAATCAAAAAATCTAAAAAATGTGTTTTGTGTATATTTGTATACTACTCTATTTTATTTGTACATAAATTGACTTCAAATCAAATAATTTTCAAAACAAAAGTTGTAAATAAAAATGTATACTAAATAATAAAAATGTTTGCAAAATCAAATCATTTACAGAATAAAAGCAACCACACTTGGAAAAAACCACTAAGCAATAATTGAAATACTAATTCCAGCTCCATAATGAACTCTAATTGAACCAAACTCACTTCCATTGTATTCTAAATTAAATTATCTTTAAAATGGCTGTGATTTCATAATTTTTGGAGTTACAGGTGAAAAGTTGGTTTCCTAGGGTTGTTTGTGCAATTTCACCATTTATTTGTGCATATTTTATTTTGTAAATATTTGTAAATATTTTTATTATTAATCTAAAATAAAAATAAAAATAAAAATTTTAAAACAAACAAATTAGTTTTCTTATTTAGCTATGTAAATAATGTACTATATGTATATAGTTTATGTATATAGTTAATTTTCTTAAATAACTACCACAAAAGATAAAAAAATTAACATTTAATTTTCAAATTAATAAAGTGACGAAAATACAAAAAAATATAACTTTCTATAAATAATTTTAACACTAATCTTTTTACTTTATCTCATTTCAATTATTTTTCTCTCTTATCTCTTATATTCATCCAAAAATTCAAAAATTCAAATTTAAATTCCTTTCTTTTTATTTATATGGCTCCTCCATCATTTCAATTTGATCAATCTTTGGTGAGAAGAGCATGATCTCTGGAGTCTTCTCGTCGCGGAAGGGTGCCTAACCTCCGAGCCATCCGGTGACAGTGAGTCAGCCTTCGTCGAGGTGATCAATGTCTTTACCGCTCCTAAGATGAGATCCGCATTTTCTTCTTATTTTGCATCTAGATTAATCTTAGTATTATTTTTCGCCTCTTTATTTTGTCATCATTTTTTCTAGATTTTAAAAACTATCACAATTTGATTCACCAACGATACGATATTTCATCTCACTTTCTCGATCACTTCGCATTTGTTTCTACCCCGCACGATCTCTCACCTCCTACCACGCGTGGTGGTCGGAGATCCGGTTCCATCTACCATTTTCCTTGGAACCGCACTCACCCACATCTTCCATTTTTATTTTTGGGATCGAGTAATCATGCTTGTATCCTAATTGTTTACAAATAAAAAATAAAAAATATTTTTCCCTTCTTCCTAACATTTGTTTTGCATGATAAAAAAATATTAATAAATAAAATTAAAAAAATCTTCATACAACTTTCTGATAGATAAAAAATAAAAATATTCTTTTCATTTTTGTATTTACATTTAATACAAAAAAGCCACGCAGGGCGGCTGTCTCCACCGTTGCCCATCCATCGTCGCCTGGGCTTCGCTGTAGTAGGCCGCACCGCCGCCCTCAGATCTGAAGCCCCCGCGCAGCAGCCGTGAACTTACACCATCCGCTGCACAAGTCACCCTAGTCAACCCCTATCGCCGTCAACCACGACCTCCACGCTCCAGTATAGAATCCTCTGAGCGCCTCCGCCGAGAAGCCACGCTCCAGTGCCGACCGCCGCAACCCTGCCTTCAGATCTGAAGCCCCCGCACTGTATCCACTTGCGGCACTGAAGCCACCGGCCACTCACTCTGCCTGGAAGAAGCGCCCGTGGTATCCGCCATTCTCGCCACCGCACTGGATCCCCCGTTCCGCTCTAACACCATCGCTCCTCCACCCTTGTTCACGAGCCATCAACGCCAGTGATGAATATGTGATTCATCACACTTACAGTTGAAAATAGAGCCTTGTTCCCGAGTAATTAGGAGTACATTTCCATTAAAATTTCATAATTAGCATTCATGCATGCATTGATAACATTTGCATTTTAGAATTTGCATCTTCATTAAATAAGAAGCCTAATTCACTCATCTGTATATATTTTACACTAACTATAAATCCCATAAATTCAGTATATACTGTATAAATTACCGACAAATAATACAAGAAAAATACCAAAAATTGCTAGCTTGAATAATTGCCCAATACAACCCCATCCCAAGTTGGAGACCTTGGACTTTAGAATGCACATATCCCTCTCATAAAACCTCTGATCTAGGTATACTCACTTTTAAATTAATACACATTTAGAGACCTTCAAAATAAGACCAGTTTCATTTAAATCGGAGCTCGTATGCAAAACTTGGGTTCCGGGACCCCATTGTACATTATATGTATGTATATTTATACCTTTGTATTTTATTACTTTATTTGACCTCGTTTCCGTTTTTGGTCAACATGAAACTTGTAGATCTCATCGAGATCTACAACTTTCATGTTTTGAGTTTTTTTTCAAATTCGTCCATATTCTAACTCTTATCTCACATTCTCTTTCAGCCAACCAGAATGGGCAACGTGGCGCCCTCTGGCTACGCCACGCGGCCCACTCAATTGCCCACTACGCGCCCCCTTCCCTGAGTCGTCCGATCATTCACCCTCTCTCCAGATCTGGACCCTCCATTCCGCAACTCACCATAGTCGTCCAATCTACCCCCAGATCTTATCCAGACAGCACGTCTTCGCCTAAACCTTAGTTCGTCATGTGGCGCATCATGCGCCACTCAATCTTCTCCAAGATGCCTTCATCTCAGTCGATCTTCCTCGCAATTGATTACCACCCTTCGATCAAGCTCGAGGCCATCTCATCCGTCCGCCAGCGCCCATCTCTCAGCACGCCATGTGGCGCTCTCTACACCCTTCGATGGCGATACCCCGATCTAATCACCACCGTTCTTTAGCGTTGCGTCCTTGTGATGCCATGTGGCTCGATCATGACCCTTCGATCGCACCCCAAGATCTAATCCTGGCCACTCCCTCGCACCCACTACCTGGCCATTGGATCACTAGATCCGACGATTGAGGCGTCGTCTACTACCTCCCGAAGGAGCCTCGCCTATGTCGCCCACCTCACGACGGCTCCGCTCCCTTTCTTTTTTTGGCTCAACTCCAGCCACCCTCTCCGCCCCATATCACCTCTATGACGTCGCCCATACCTCCCTCATCCTCGCCGGCCTCCACGATCTCCATGACATCATTCTTTGTCGCTCCACGCGCTCCACGAAACTACGCCTCCAATCACCTGCACCTCCACCTTCTCTCTATAAATCCAGCACCTCTGGCCACTTTCCACCCCATCCGCCATAGCGAGAGGTGTTCTAGAGCTTCGAGCTTCTAATTGGTGACAACAATTGAGTGTGTAAGCGAGCAACGACATGCCTCCACCTCCGGCAAGATCCGTGTCAATTCTTCACTACGCCGCAGCTCCTCCAGCGAGCTGCTTGAGCTCAGGACCGCTACTGACCTTCGAGCGACGACCGGAGCCGCTTCACCGAGCCTCCAACCTAGGTAGCTTCTCCCATTATCCTTTCAATCTTCATCTTCTTTCCTTTGAGTTTTCTCGCAATTTCTATGCCTTCTCCGATCGAGTTCACCCTCCATCATCTATCCACCAAGCTTCACCTTGAAGATCTGGTCTTCGCGCATCCCTTCATTCGTCCATACGACACCTCGCATCTCCTCCGACCAAATCTCCGCCTTCACGGTGGAGGAAGTCGCCGGATCACCTTTCACCCCGCTCACAGGTCTCACCGCACACACACGCATTCCCACGATCACAAGCACCATTTGTTTTGGCATGATCTAACCTTACAGGAGCTCCCTCTTCACTGGACAGAGCTTTGCTGGAGCTGCATTCGAGCTTTGACGTCTCCGGCCTTCGGACTGCCTCCACTTCCTCCAGACATCATGGCGGCTTCCTAACACTTCTATGACCGATCCGAGCGAACAAGGAGCCACCGGCGAGCTTCATCGAGCACGAGGAATGGCGGTGAAGTCAAATCTACCTCGTCGGAGCCCCGCCAAGTCCGTTGCAGGAGGTAGAGGACCGGAGAAGATGATGTACATCTGTCGTTGGATCACCTTGATCCAACGGTCCTCTTCACGACATTTTGCCCCGCCACCGTTGGATCAGGAGGATCTAACGGGCCTCGTCGTGCCACGTTGCCTCGCTCCAGCTGTCAAATCCACCGTTAGATCTTCCTTGATCTGACAGAGTCCAGCGCGCCACGTCTCCATCACCAGCAGCCGTTAGATCTGTCTTGACCCAACGATCCAACATGAGCCACGTCACGCCCTCCGAGCCTCTTCCCCGAGCCTAGGCTCGGAGAACCCGAAGCAAAGTCCAAGCCTCTGGAGCCTCCGTCCGAGCCTCCTACGCCTTCTGAGCTTAGCTCATCACGTGTCCCACATCAGAGGGCTGGGTAAATTTCACTGAGGCCCCTACGACTTTTAGAAATTGCAATTCAGTCCCCAAGAGCGTTACGTGAGGAGCACGTGTTCCAGTGGGAATTTTGCATCCATACGCCCAACATTATAGGTATTTGTGCTTTAGCCATTGTATGCACGTTTTATTTTAAGCAATTTTTATTTTCTATTTTGCATTTTAGCCCCTGTTTTTGCATGCATATTTCGGTGTCCATATTTCATCTTTTTAAAATTCTAAAAATTGTCCTCTATCTTGTGTGACACGTGTCTTATTTTTATGAGTCACCTTGAGTTTAATATTATTATTTTGGTAAAATTTGATATATTTTGACAATTGTATTCCTTTTAATTAATATTAAATCCTCTATTGCTCTAAAAATACCCATAAAATCACATTAGACCTAGGTTAAGTTACTTAACACTGTGCCCAAAATCATTGCATTTGCACGCATCACAAGGCCTTAATAAATCAAACAGTAATTTTCCTAATTGATTTTTAATAAGTCCAATTCACATAGATTTTTAGGTTTATTAATTTTCCTGGATTCCTCTCTATATATAAAAATAATGTCTCTTGGTATTTATTAAAATTAATTTTGCAGAAACTGCCCTGCATTCATATTTTATTCATAGTTAATTAATCTAGTGTCTAAAAATTCCAAAAAAAATTGTAGACACTTAGTTTCATTGCATTGCATCGTCTGGCCAAGTTTCATTAATTTTGGACTTTATTTTATTATATTTCTTGGTTTAACTTAAAAATTTGGCCTGATTTTGCATTTTTGTCCTTAATTACATAAAAAAGTGTAAAAAGAACCAAAAATATTCTTATGAAAATCTGACCTCTTAAATAAAAATTTACCTAAGGAGACAGCTGCCTCCCTGAGTTTGACCTTGGGATTGCCCAAGTAAAATAAATTCGCCGCTCAAAATTAGTTGAATATTGATTTGAGTGGTATTTTTGACGAAGTATCGATTACCCGACTGCAACGAACTTAACATCTAATTCGATCGATAACTCGGCTGAATTAACAAGGGTAGATAAGGCATCATCAAAATGGCGTCGTTGCAGGGGAGGCACGGCTTATGTTAATTAATAGAGAATTTTGAGTTCTTTGATTTTCCATCCCGGGTAGTATGATTCCCGACTTTTCTTATTAATATTTCTCTGTCATTTATTTTTGTATATTTTGTGCCGTCTTTTATCTGACCTCAATTTATTTTCATACGAGGAAAATGAGGAGTCTAAGGTGCTTCGCCAGGCGAACCGAGAAGCTTGCATTAAATAATTTGAGATATTTCTGAGGACTTGTATTGTTTTTCATTTATTTTTGCATTTTTCCAGCGGTTCCCATTCGGGTTCTTGCATGTGTAAAGATAGTGGAATCGTGTCTCCGTGTGCTGTGTGGATTGATTTTACGCAGAATATGCTTGCACTTACAGCTCTTAGAGCTAGTTTAGGACTTGCTTGTGCTCATAAAATTCTAGGACCACACTTCACACAAAAAAGACGTACTTAGACAACAGATCTAGCCAAATTCAATCTGTGCTTCACTCGCTAATAGAACGGTCTGTTTAGGAGCAGCTTTTATCGCATGCATTGCATATAAAATAAAGTTTTCAATTCTATTTTCCATCCTGCATAAAAAAGCAAAAGAATCACTGTAAGTTCTCTCTACTTGGCATACCATCATTGTTTTATCTTGCATCGACTTTTCTCAACTTCTTCCCCTTGGTTTTTCAAACATAGGATAAAAAGAAATTTGGGACTGGACGATAGGCATGCTTTTTTATGGTTGGACTAAACCAGTGGTCACCTAACTTAAAAGCGGGACTTCTAAACAAAAATTGACAAAAAATCAATAAAATCGGAAATTCTTTTTGTGGGAGAGTAACCCCGACCTTGTTTCAGGCTGAGTAAGGGTACTAGAGTGTGTGAGAACCCTAAGGTAAAGCCCAAAATCCCTGTCTTCCATATCGCGTACCCCGATCCGAGCAAATATCATAGGATGAACTACGGGTTCAACTAACCAGCGCCAAGTAGCCTCCGCCTACTCTGGTAGGTAGATAGGGGCGAAATTGTGGTGCATCGTGACATATTGCTAGGAGCCTCCGCCTGCTCCGGCAGGTAGATAGGGGCGAAGTTATAGCCTTGTCAGTCTCTGCCTACTCTATAGGTAGATAAGGGCAGGTCCTTGAACTTTCGGCTAGTGATAGAAGCGTAGAAAGGAAGGGCGTTGGTATCTAAGGCGACAGGTTAAACATGGGAGATGCATCCGGCTTTGAGCTGACTTCCCTATCGGCCACGTAACCTTTGCTACTTGTCTGATAAATTCACACTTAAAATCAAACATATTAATCGGACTCAATTTCGAGACCATGTTGAGTGTAAAAAACAGGGTTAGGATTCACTTGCTTGCTTCAGGTAGGAGTAAAATCCTATCCTACACTTAGAACTCCCGATTCTTCTTCTCGGCATCCAAGATGACTGACTAGGGGGATATCTACTCTCGATTCACCAATCTTTCTTTGAGCCCCCCACAAAGCTCATCTTCACCGGCCCAAGCGCAACTTGGGCCAATCCGAACTCATGATCCTCTTGAGTTTGGGATCTATCACTCCCAGGGTGGTTACCCTCAAACCAACCCTTTTCTCTCCTCTGATCTCACCGAGGAAGACCATTGCCTCAGTGAGAATGTCTTCATTGATATATCCTTTAACCCAAACCATCTTCTTTACCCAGGAAAAGAGGACAAAATACCGAAGAAACATCCAGACGAAGAGGAACCCAGAGATGACCCCATGCACCAAATCTTGGCATGGCTAGCTAGAGCTGAACAACTAAACACAGAACGGATGGCTAGGATGGAACAGGTGATCGAAGCTGAAGGAATTGACTGACCCATGGTAGCCGCATACAATCCCGCAGAGAATGAATGATATAGCTGGCTAGTACCTGAGGTTCCCCCTGAAGCATTCAAGCTGAAGCCCCACTTTCTGATCTTGCTACGGAAGTTCAACAGACGCCAATGAAGAATCTTATGCTTTCCTTAGAGACTTTGAGCTAGTTTGCAACAACCTTAGTCACCCTAGGGTTGGTCACAACTACATCAGGCTGAAGGCCACCCCGTTTGCCTTAGGAGATAAGTCCGTGTATTGGTTGAAAAATCTCAAGGTGAGATGTACGACCTGGATGCAGTTCAAGGACCTTTTCTTGAAGAAGTTCTACCCACCCAGTAGGACTAATCAGATGAGGATAAAGATCACGAGTTTCTCTCAGGGACCCAATGAACCATTCCATGAAGCCTGGGACAGATTCAATGACTTAACGCAGAAATGCCCTTGCCACGACATTACAAAAGCAATCTTAGTCCATACCTTATTCTGTGGCATGACCACGAAGATGCAGGGGTTAGTGAGTGCCACCTGTGGAGGAAGCTATCTGAACAAGAACAAAGATGTCGTATGGAAGATCCTAGAGCAGATGGTGGAAACATGCATATCTCAGGCCACCAGGGCCTATCAGTTGTCTCCTTCAAGCCTATTAAACGAGACAACTAGAAGGATTGTAGCGTATCTGACGGACGACCTCATCCCCAGTATGGGGCTAATAGCTGACAAGTTAACCATGGTCGAGCATATTCGCAAGAGGGCCACTGACCTTGAGGCACTCTCACAATTGCCAAAACAAGTGGAGGAACTTACTGAGAAGGTAGCCAAGATACGGTTACCTGCCCCTTCTGAACCACCTATACCTGTACATAGAGTCCATCTTGTACAAGAGCATGCACTAGGGCCTCAGAGTAGCTGGGTAGAAGAGCAGACATACACTCAGCAGGAGCAGCACGTACCCCCACATGTGGAGATAGGATACGAGGAGCCTCCGCAGGTGTTCGAGATCAACGAGCTACGGTACAACCATGACCCCGTCACCAGACAGTTGGGGATAGGGAACGATCTGCCACACCAACCTTCCAAAATTTACCAGGAAAACAGCTTCGTCCCCACACCGCGCTTTGTACAGTCCCTGTCCGGATAAGGGTACCGGCCTCAGCAGCACCAGCAGCAGCGCACGTTCCACTTGGGCCAACAGGGCCCTCCACCAACTTCTCATCAGCAGCAGTACCGGCATGGCCAACAGGGACAATGTAGGAACTCGTCCTCGAGTGAGCAGCAGCAAGCCCCACCCACAAGCGAATTGGAGTCCCTCACCATGGCGATCCAGACTCTGACTAATAGGGTCCAACAGATTCAGAATGACTACCTGAATATGAGAACGAATTTGAATCGTGTTTCCCGTACCCAAGACTAGCAGATAGGGCCAAAGACCCCAATTCATGCTCAGGTTCAGGCTAACCCAAATAGCCTGAATCAGGGTCAGAATCGACCTTGATATCAGGTATACTATTCAGGTAACTCCTTATATGAACATGATATCCTTTCATACGATAATGTTAATCATATTCCCTCAAGAGTGGAAGGACCATGATCGTATCTGATCGGGCACATGTACCAGAGGAAGACGCCACCAAGTCGATACCTGAGGAGAACTTGGAGGCAGAGGAGCACCACCACCACCGGCAGAAGAAGAGGACTTTCGAGTCCTCAAAAAAGAAGGAGATCAACACCAGCAGTGAGTCCAGCGAGACTGATGAGGAGCACGCACCTCTATCTGAGGAGGATGTCCCAGCAGTCGTGGAAGACGCATCACCGATTTCGCATCAGAAATTTTCTTTTAGTCAGATTCAGAGTCAGAGTCTTGTACAGAACTCAGTTCCTCATTTCAATGAAAATCTTTCAGTCTCGAAATCTGAGTTAGCATCAATAATCCCTTTCCCCCGAGCTCTTAAGGATGGAAAGAAGAAAACTCGAAAAATACAAATAGATGACCCTGAGATGGTAGAGTTTTGCAATAAATACATTAAGGTCACGATCCCTTTTGATAAGTATGTGGACATGACACCTTCATTCCCGAAGTACCTTAAGGTGAGATGCATACCTACTAGGGTCAGCATGAAGACCAAAAGCCGTGTTGAGAAACACATTCTGTCAGTAGCCACTACTTGCACAATAAAGAATGTGTTTCCGAGGAAATGAAGAGACATGTATGCACATTATGTGGTGAGTCATGTCGATGACACTACGTTTGCACACACTCTCCTTGACAACGGATCCTCAATTAACTTGATGCCTACAACCCTCTATGAGAGGCTTAATCTCGGACCTCTTAGGAAATCCAGAGCCTTACTTCAGTTTGCAGATAAATCAACCAATAGGTCCCAAGGAGAATTGAGGAACGTTGTCATCAAAGTCAAGGGTTAGGAATACATGGTGGACTTCACAGTCCTTGATATGGAGACCTCTCAAAATTGGAGAGATGCCTAGATGATATTAGGAAGGCCCTTCCTCGGAACAACAACAGTCTTATTTGATTACAAGATCGAGAAGATCCAGTTCCAAACTCCAGGCGGAGATGAGGAACTTGAGATGAAGCAAACCAGATGGAAGAGGTCAGATTCAGAATCCAGCACCGAGTACTCTTCATCTGAAGAAGATTGTATTCATGTAGACATCATCGGGGCATGGAGATAGAACCCAGCTAGCACCGATGAGTCCCTCTCCTCCTAAAAAGATATTATGCCTGAGTCAGTTTGCGAGACCCTTAGAAACGAGTACAGCACAGAAAGTGCATCTCCCTACATCTTCGATGACTTAGAGGCCTAGTTGGGCCTGTCAGTCCTTCCCTCTTTAGGACAATCAGATGATGAGGATTATGAGTCAGATATGGCTTTTGCCGATTGCTTGGAAACCTTTGACGATCCGACTACAGAGCCGAATGAGTTGGTGGTAGCAATTTCAAGGACAGATCCAGCCACTACTAGCACAGAGCCAGATTCGATTAAGACAGACTTCCTTGATGATCACACCTTACATGAGCTCAAACCTTTACCCACAAAACTAAAATACTCCTTCCTTGCGGGATAAGAGAAGAAATATCCGGTCATTATCAGCTCGCGATTGACCGAGGATCAGGAATCTCGCTTGCTAGAGATCCTGGAGAAAAACCGCAAGGCAATAAGCTGGAGCATCTCCGATCTCCACGGGATAAATCCCGCTCTATGTTTGCACCATATCTACTTAGAGAATGAGGCTAAATCCTCTCATGAATTCTAACGTCGATTGAATCAAAACTTACGAGAGGTTGTGAAGAAGGAAATGGAGAAATGGTGCGACACAGGTTTTATTTATCCCATCTCTGATTCTAATGGGTTGCACCGATCCATGTTGTCCCGAAAAAGTCGGGAATTCATGCGATCACTAATGAGGACGGAGAGGAGATCATGACACGAGTACCCTCGTCGTGGCACGTCTGTGTGTATTACAAATGCCTAAATGCCACGACGAAGAAGGATCATTTCCCCCTACCGTTCATTGATCAGATCTTAGAGATATTAGCGGGGAAAGAATTCTTCTGCTTCTTGGACGGGTTCTCGGGCTACAATCAAGTAGCCATAGCTCCTCAGGACTAGGAGGAAACCACGTTTACATGCCCCTTTGGTATCTATGCTTTCAGAAGCATGCCCTTTGGGTTATGCATTGCTCTCGGTACTTTTCAGAGGTGCATGATTGTTGTATTCGCCGAAATGGTCGACGAATTCCTATAAGCCTTCATGGATGACTTCTCGGTCCACGACGATTCCTTCGATTCCTGTCTTAGGAATATGGATCGAGTCCTCAAGCGGTGTTGTGAGGTCACTCTGGTGCTCTCCTAGGAGAAAAGTCACTTCATGGTGATGGAGGGCGTTGTGTTGGGGCATGTCATCTCTAAGAGAGGAATGGAGGTTGACCCTGCCAAGGTGGACGTGATCAGACGACTCCAGCCACCAACCTACGTGAAACACTTGTGGTCCTTCCTCGGGCATGTTGGATTTTATCGAAGATTTATCAAGGATTTCTCTAAGATTGTTCGACCGCTAACTGAGCTTTAAGGAAAGGACATGGAGTTCATTGTTGATCACAAATGTCTTGAAGCCTTTAAGCAATTACAAAGGATGATCGTGGACATCCTGATCCTATAAGCCCCAGATTAGTCTCTTCCTTTTGAGATCATGATGGACGCCTCAGACTTTGCTGTTGGGGTTGTGTTAGGACAAAGGAGGGATGGTGTTCCGTTCACCATACACTACGCAAGAAAAGTGCTCAATACTGCTCAGCGTAACTATACAATTACGAAAAAGGAGATGCTTGTAGTAGTGTTCGCCTCGGATAAGTTCAAATTTCACTTAATTGGATTCAAGGTGATTGTGTTCACAGACCATACAGCGCTACGGTACTTAATGGAAAAGAAGGACGCGAAGATGCGTCTTCTTAGGTGGATTCTACTTATCCAAGAATTTGATTTGGACATTCGTGATAAACCTGGAAAGAATAACGTAGTAGTTGATCACCTCTCCCATCTCAAGGATCTTAATGCTTCTAATGATACGCCGATTCGAGACTCCTTCCCTGAAGAGTCGATTTTTGTTGTCGACTCACTCCCATGGTATGACAATATCGTGATCTATCTTGTCTCTAAGAAAGTTCCCGAAGATTGGCTCAAGAGCCACATAGACCGACTGAAGTCGGATTCTAGACATTACCATTGGGAGGATTCGATCCTTTTCTTTGAAGGATCGGATTGTGTCTGGAGACGGTGTATTCCTCAGGAGGAATATCGGAGTGTCCTTACTTTATGCCACAGTCTGGAGGCAGGAGGACACCACTCTGGGAAGAGGACCGCATGGAAGGTACTTCAGTGTGGCTTATACTGGCCGACTCTGTTTCGCGATGTGCTCACCTTTGCGAAGTCGTGCCCAGTATGCCAGCGGATGGGGGAATCATTGGTTCCAAAGATGAGATGCAGATGTAGCCTGTCATCATTTTGTGATGTCTTTGACGCTTGGGGCATCGACTTCATGGGACCATTCCCTATCAGCCACGTATTCGAATATATCCTTCTGGCAATAGATTATCTGTCAAGGTGGGTGGAGGCTATCCCAACCCGAGATGCAGACAACAGGACTGTGTGTAAGTTTATCAGAGATCACATCATCTCTAGGTTCGGGATCCTTAAAGTGTTGATATCATATGGGGGTAGCCACTTCGTGAACAGAGATGTGAAGAAGCTCTTGAAGGATTACGGCATTGAACACCGTGTCGCTAGTCATTACCACCCACAGAGTAATGGCATGACTGAGGTGTCGAATATGGAGGTGAAAACCATATTGCAGAAGCTCGTCCGCCCAGACAGGAAGGACTGGTCTCAGATCTTGTATCAAGTCCTATGGGCTTATAGGACAGCTTACAAGACACCATTAGGAACCTCTCCATTTAGGATGGTATTTGGGAATCCGTGCCATTTGCCCTTAGAGTTAGTGCACAAATCAGAATGGACAATCAAGAAGGTCAACTGGAATACACACCTAGGGCAGAAACAGAGAGAAATGGATCTGAATGAGCTTGTGGAAGTCAGAAATCGAGCATACGACAACAGTGTGGTGTATAAAGACAAAGTAAAGCGTTCGCATGATAAATATCTCAGACGAAAGACCTTTGTTCCTGGACAGAAGGTATGGTTGTCCAATACAAGGCTGAAGGTTTTCCAAGGCAAGCTGAAATCCAAGTGGACGAGCCCATTCGTAGTCCGTGTTGTGCATGATAGTGGATGTGTTGAGATCTCAGATCTTACAGATGAAGCACAGACATTCCTAGTCAATGGACAACTTCTGAAGAACTTCGTCGAACCCAATGAATAGTTAGTCCATGTTGATGAGATTGTATTCATGCGTGAGACAGATTCAACAGATACACATAGAGTCGTGCATGAGACCTTGCAGCAGTGAGCTCTCGCCATCAGCAGCATCTAAAAAGATTCAGACCGTGATCCTTGTATATACCCACCATTCATGTATATTGTTTTCCTCCCTCCCGCGACTCTAATCACTCGCCCCAGCTTCATATATTTCCATCTATGACTATACTTAGGATGACCAGATCCTAAGTATAGGGGGGAGAGTCACCTGAGTCCATTCACTCTTCACTGTACATCCTCGAGATCTCATCGATCCTCATACTCACTCCTGTCCTATACATAGGCTAACAAGAGCCTAAGTATAGGGGGGACCGAGGCCCATCATGTATATATACTCATCCACTTCCCCTCATGACCTCGTCCGCCCCGTTTTTTATCTTCGTCTACACTTAGGCTGCTAGAGCCTAAGTATAGGGGGGCAAGATGACTTCTATACATTTTTGTTCTTTTTGCTCTCTTACGCTTAGCACGAGCTATGTCTTCTTCCTCGCTTTTCGTGCTCTGAGGACATAGTACACGCTAAGTATAGGGGGTGTGTATATATTGCATATCTATTTTATCCATAGCTCGTACTTTCACATATTTTTGTATATATTGTGCAATAATTACGGGTGGGTAAAAATTGAAAATATTGTATACTTGTATAATACTTGTATTATGTAAAAAAATATTGAAAAGAAAAAGGGAAAAAAATTGTAAAATACATGTATACTTGTATATTATATAACACTTGTATAATTTGTATAATACTTATAAAACTCTTGTAAATTATTATAACATAGGAGATATACCAAATTTTGAAAAAAAACTCAAAAAAATAAACAAACAAAAAATAGGCTTCTTATTTACTCTTGCATATCATCCCTGCATTTAAAAAAAAGAAAAGAAAAAAAAGAGTCTTTCATTCATCTACAAAGCATGTCATCTGCATCTCATCTGCATATGTAGCATATGCAATGTGAAAAGCTAGTGGGTTCTAAACCAAGTTATGAATAGATGTCGAGGATGGATTTGATTTGATCTTAATCTACCTAATTTCAGAGGAACCTTATAGGAACTGGAGTTAAGATTTCTCAGGTCAAGTGACTTAATTCTTTGAGTCCGCAAGTCTATGTTCACATGTCATCTTGATTAGTCTAAGAAGAATATCTCGTGCACACGCATGATTCTTTTAGACAGTGACCTAACTTGGACAAGCACCATGCACATAGCTCTTCATAGATGAGGTGGTGAGGAGGTAGAATCCTTTATCTTGGAGTACCACACGGGTGGAAACATTCGTCCTCCTCTAAGGAGGGTAGTGCATCTCAACCTAGTCTGGTGGTGTTGACATCTAAGGGCGGGACGTTGTGGGTTGCAATAATGCTTCAAAAGAGGGATAGTCTACTGGCTCAAGAGGAAAAACTCCTGATGTACATGCTGCACCATGTATGTAGTTAGAAAAATGCAAAAACTCCAAAAAATAAGACAGGACAAAGTGAAAATAAAATACCTGTAGGAGTATATATATTAGCAAGAAGTCTGCAACTGGATGACTTGACTACACTGGTCAGGCATCCCGGGATAGGTAGCTACACTGGCTACCGTCCATTCTTTCTCCACCCCCTCCTCTTGAGCTGGTCGCACTTGAACTTGAAGGGAATACCCCGCTCCTCGAGGAAAGAGTTACTGGAACGGGGAGTTAGAGTTACCTTGTTAGAGGAGGCTGCTTCTTAGCCATTTCTGATGTGGAGAGCTATTTTACACTTACACAGTACAAGTAAGAATCATAGTCATCAGAAATATGTGTTTGAGGATTTGTTCTGACCTGACTATTAAGGTGTCTTGAATAGAAGACTTATGGAACTTGAAGTCTGTTAGGTCTTAAGTCCAGGTCCCCAATGAGCTTCCGACACACACTTAATCCAAAGGTCGAGTCAAGCTCCATTTTCAACTTTTGTTCATGACCTTGGTAAGGAACCCAAAATCATTTCACTCTTGCATTTCATTTTAGTTGCTCGGGGATGAGAAACATTTAAGTATAGGGGATTGATGAATCCGTGATTCATCCCTCTTAAAGTTGAAAATAGAGCCTTGTTCCCGAGTAATTAGGAGCACATTTCCACCAAAATTGCATAGCATTCATGCATGCATTGACAACATTTGCATTTTAGCATTTGCATCTGCATTAAATAAGAAGCCCAATTCACTCATCTGTATATACTTTACACTAACTATAAATCCCATAAATTCACTCTATAATGTATATATTACTGACAAATAATACAAGAAAAATACCAAAAATTGCTAACTTGAATAATTGCCCAATAAAACCCAAACCAAGTTGGAGACCTTGGACCTTAGAATGCACAAATCCCTCTCATACAGCATCTGATCTAGGTCTATTCACTTTTAAATTAATACACATTCATAAATCTTCAAAATGAGACTTGTTTCATTTAAATCGGAGCTCGTATGCAAAACTTGGGTTTTGGGCCCATTGTATATTATATGTATGTATATTTATACCCTTGTATTTTATTATTTTATTTGACCTCGTTTCCGTTTTTGGTCAACATGAAACTTGTAGATCTCATCGAGATCTACAACTTTCATGTTTTGAGTTTTTCCAAATTCGGCTATCTTCTCACTCTTATCTCACATTCTCTTTCAGCCGAGTAGAATGGGCCACGGGGTGCCCCCAGGCTGCGCCACGCGGCCCACTCCATTGCCCGCCATGCGCCCCCTTCCCCTGAGCCGTCTGATCATTCACACTCTCTCTAGATCTAGACCCTCCATTCCGCAACTCACCACAATCGTCCAATCTATCCCTAGATCTTATCCAGACCGCACGTCTCCACCTAAACCTTAGCCCGCCACGTGGTGCATCATGCACCACTCAATCTTCTCTAATATGCCTTCATCTCATCCATTCTTCTTCGCAACCGACTACCACCCTTTGATCAAGCCCTGAGTCCATCTCATCCGTCCGCCAGCGCCCATCTCTCAGCACACCACGTGACGCTCTCTACACCCTTTGATGGCGACACCCCGATCTAATCTCCGCCGTTCTTTAACGTCGCGTCCCCGTGATGCCACGTGGCTCGATCATGACCCTTCGATCTCACGACCAGGATCTAATCCTGGCCGCTCCCTCGTGCCCACCCCCTGATTGTTGGATCACTAAATCCAATGGCTGAGGCATCATCTCCTACCTCCCAAAGGAACCTCGCCTATGTCTCCCACCTCGCGACAGCTCTGCCCCCTTTATATTTTTGGCTCCACTCCAGCCACCCTCTCTTCCCCCTGTCACCTCCACGATGTCGCTCATACCTCCCTCATCCTCGTCGGCCTCCATGATCTCCATGACATCCTTCTTGGCGCTCCACGAAACTATGCCTCCCATCACCTGCACATCCACCTTCTCTCTATAAATCCAGCACCTCCATCCACTTTCCACCCCATCCGCCATAGCGAGAGGTGTCCTAGAGCTCCGAGCTTCTCATTGGTGATAGCAATTGAGTGTGTAAGCGAGCGACGACAGGCCTCCACCTCCGGCGAGAATCACGGCTATTATTTACCGTGTTGCAGCTCCTCCAGCGAGCTTCTTGAGCTCAGGCCCGCTACTGACCTTCGAGCGATGACTGGAGCCGCTCAGCGAGCCTCCAAACCCAGGTAGCTTCTCCCATTATTCTTTCAATCTTCATCTTCTTTCCTTTGAGTGTTCTCGCAATTTCTCCGCCTTCTCTGATCGAGTTCACCCTCCATCAACTATCCACCGAGCTTCTCCTTGAAGCTCTGGTCTTTGCGCATCCCTTCGTTCGTCCATACGACACCTCGCATCTCCTTCGACCAAAGCTCTGCCTTTACGACGGAGGAAGTCACCGGATCACCTTTTTCCCTACTCCCAAGCCTCACCACACACGCACGCATTCCCACGATCACGAGCACCATTTATTTTGGCATGATCTAACCCTGCGGGAGCTCCCTCTTCACTGGACGGAGCTTCGCCGGAGCTGCATTAGAGCTTTGACGTCTCCAGCCTTCGGACTTCCTCCGCTTCCTCCAAACATCCCGACAGCTTCTTGACACTTCCACGACCGATCCGAGCAAACCAAGAGCCATCGACGAGCTTCATCGAGCATGAGGAAGGGCAACGGAGTCAGAGCTACCTCGTCGGAGCCCCGCCAAGTCCGCCGCAGGAGGCGACGGACCGGAGAAGATAACGTACAGCTACCGTTGGATCATCTTGATCCAACGGTCCTCTTCACTACACGTTGCCCTGCGCCCACCACCGTTGGATCAGGAGGATCTAACGGACCTCGTTGTGCCACGTCGCCTCGCTCCACCAGTTAAATCCACCATTAGATCTTCCTTGATCTGAGGGAACCCAGCGCACCACGTCTCCATCACCAGCAGCCGTTAGATCTGTCTTGACCTAACGATCCAACACGAGCCATGTCACGCCCTCCGAGCCTCTTCCCCGACCCTGGGCTCGGACCACCCGAAGCAAAGTCCAAGCCTCTAGAGCCTCCCGAGCGTCCGTTCGAGCCTCCTACGCCTTCCGAGCCTGGCTCATCATGTGTCCCACGCGAAAGGTGTGGGTAAATTTCATCGAGGCCCCTGCGACTTTCAGATATTGCAATTCAGTCCCTACTAGGAGCGTCAAGTGAGGAGCACGTGTTCCAGTGGAAATTTTGCATCCATACCCCAACATCATAGGTATTTGCGCTTTAGTCCATGTATGCATGTTTTATTTTAAGCAATTTTTATTTTCTATTTTGCATTTTGACCCCTATCTTTGCATGCATATTTAGGTGTCCATATTTCATCATTTTTAATTTCTAAAAATTGCATGTTGTAGCTTAACTTGTCCTCTATCTTGTATAACGTTTCTTATTTTTAAGACCACCTTAAGTTTAATAATATTATTTTGGTGAAATTTGATATATTTTGCACAATGTGCGCCTTTTAATTAATATTAAATCCTCTGTTCCTCCAAACATACCCATAAAATCACATTAGACCTAGATTAAGTTACTCAACACTGTGCCCAAAAATTATTGCATTTGCACGCATCACGGGGCCTGAATAAATCAAACAGTAATTTGCCTAATTGATTTTTAATAGGTCCAATTCACATAGATTTTTGTGTTTATTAATTTTCCTGGATTCCTCTCACTTAGATCTATCTAGAATAATTTTTGTATTTAAAAATAAATATCTCTGGTATTTACTAAAATTAATATTACAAAAACTTCCCTGCATTCATATTTTGTTCATAGATAATCCATCTAGGGTCTAAAAATTCCAAAAAAAAATTATAGACACTTAGTTTCATTGCATTCCATCATCTAGCCAAGTTTCATTAATTTTGGACTTTATTTGATTATATTTCTTGATTTAACTTTCAAATTTGGCCTGATTTTACATTGTTTTTTCCTTAATTGCATAAAAAAGTGTAAAAAGAACCAAAAATATTCATCTGAAAATCTGAACTCAGGATTAACTAAAACTTTACCTAAGGAGATAGCTGTCTCCCTGAGTTCGACCTTGGGCTTGCCCAAGTAAAATAAATTCGCCGCTCGAAATTAGTTGAACATTAATTTGAGTGGTAATTTTGACGAAGTCTCGATTACCTGACTGCAATGAACTTAACATCTATTTCGATCGATAACTCGGGTGAATTAACAAGGGTAGACAAGGCATCATCAGCCAGCGACCGACGTACTCCTCCAGATTCGCGTGCTACTGCTGCTTCCTCCGCCCACCTTCATCCACTTCTTCCGCCGTCGATTCTCGAAGGGAGGGGCAGCACACCTTGGCCCCTCTCCTTTTTGTTGGTTGAAAGCTGGAAATGAAGAAAACCCTAAGAGATTTTGAAATAAAAAAATCGAGGAAAAATTCAATCAACCCTTGGTGTTTCCAAGTTTCTCAATAAAGCCCCCACCAGAGCTTCAAGTCACGTGCTTGGCACGTTTATTAGGTAAATTGCATTTTTTTCTGCATATTTATTTCTTGTTATTCATTATGCAAAAACTTTGAACATCTGCAAACTAGTCCCTGAATTCCAGACCTTTATTTTGCTGGCTTTTCTTTTTGAAATAAATGTTTTCTTTGATCAATAAAATTCACAAAAATCATGTTATGCTCCTGATGTGCTTATCTTTCTAGCATAAAATTTTCATTGCATTTTATCATCATTTTTATTAATAAAAAATAAAAAATAGTGTCCTTTTCTCTTCCTAAAATTTAGAACTTCATAAAAATTTAAATATTGATCCAAAAATTCTTAAAAAAATAGAGTACTTTTACTTTATTGTATTTTAATTTCTTTCCAAATTAAATGTATTAATTTTTTTCAAAACCCCAAAAAATGAAAAACATCAAAAATCTTATAAAAATCACAGAATATTCTACAAAAATCAAAAAATCGTGATTTCAGTTCTTATTTGTAGATATTTGCATATATTTCATCATAAAAATAATTGTCAGGAGTTTTGAGCACTTAAAATATTTTAAGTTGCAAATTACTCAAAGTTGTACACTGTTTCTCATTTTTTTATTGTTTGATTTTTAAAAAATACAAAAAACATATGAAAATTCTACAAAAATTTCGAAAAACATTTTAAAGTCTTTAAAACCCAAAAATATTTTCTTTGGATTTTTTCTGACATTTTTGATATAATTAAAAAATACAAAGAGTTTGGTGAGCATCTTTCTTATCTTGTGTGTATTATTCTTTATTTGAAAATAAAAAAATGTAAAACTAAAACTCATTAAAAATTTAAAAATCAGAAAATAAAAAATAAAAAAAGAGAAAAATTCCACAAAACCGAGGATAGTTTGCCTTTGAGATTCCTGATTTTTCTCTTAACTGATTTTTCGTCGATTGATTCAATAACCCTCGGGAATTGTAGCCTCCCTGAGTTTGATCATGTCGGCTATATATGTAAATAAGTAGCAAAAACATTTCTCTTGCTCCACATTATTTTCTGTAATTTTTTTTGCAGTGAGATAAGAAAAAAAATTTTGTTTATTGATGCTTGATTGGGTTGCAACGACATTGTTCATAATTAACTTAATTAAAACCCCTCGAAAAGGGTTATCAACAAAATGGCACAGTTGCTGAGGAAATAAAATAAAATTAAAACTCAAAAAACAATCCCGCTCAACAAAATGGCGCCATTGTCGGGGAGGCACAACGAGGGTAGTTATGTTTCTCTTCTGACCTGCTATTCTTGGTTGTATATATTTGTGTATATTTTTCCATATTCAATCCATTGTTCGTATTCATTGTTTCATTTCATTTATTTCTGCTTATATTTGATAATTGTGTTTCTTACACATTCTCTCTCTTTTTTTTCTTGCGAGGGCCCGTGACGTAAAGGAGGTGATCCTAGGAGAGCAGAAGCACCCAAGCGAAGTGGAGACTGCTTGATTCTTCACCAAGCCGCTTGATAGCGTGAGAGGAGGAGAAGAAGAATTGAAGGAGATCAAAAAAAGAGAGAGACTTTTTATTTTTTTTAGCATTTGAACCATTGTAAACAGACATTCATTATTTGTGGGGTCTGTTTCGTCAAGTGCCGGTGCACTTAGGGGACCTCACGGTTTTATTTTCATTGCCTTATTTTTCTTTGTTTCACGTGGATTTTGTGAGCTACCTATTGATCGCTTTAATTAATTTGCTTGAGCCAGATAATTAATTAAGTCCAAACACCCTAAACAAGAATTTCTATACCTATAGAATAGAGCATAATTGGACTTAGTCAAATTAACATGTTCTTGCCCATTAATAAAAGCTATTGTTAGGACGGTTGACTTGCATTTGCATATAGGTTAGTTTTTTTTTGTATTTCAATTCTGCGTGGATCACTTGCATGTAGAGTGTTGGTGACAAGGTACGCATCTCTAACCCTTGCATGCATCATTGTGTTTAATCACACATTGGCATTTCTGATATCCTTCCTTGTTTTCACTCATAAATAAAAAAGGAAATTGGACACTCGGTAGGCGATTCATAGAAAATATTCAAACCAAGTGATAACTGCCTAAAAATTGGGACAACTAAAATTACTCGACCCTAAAATAAATGTAAAGAAAAATCATTGTCTTGGGGAGAGTAACCATCTCATTGTATCCGTTTTAACATGCTCGCGTACACACTAAGGTTAGTGCCCAAATCCCATAATTTAACCTAAGTGTTTGTATAACTTTGTGTTTTCTCACCAAATCTAAAAATTGACAAGATAATTGATCGAACTTTTACAATCTTCACATTGCGTTGAGTTGGTGAACTGGGGGTTTTATTGTGTTTGATTGCTTGTGTGCATAGTAGATCCTTTTGCACATTCGCGTCTTTTTCTTGCATAACTTGACTTGACTATCGTGCTCTCCTGATCCCGTCTTTTGTTTCGGAGATGACCAACTGGAGTTATTTTAATCCGATCTTCACGGACTTCTTGCACTCTCCAGCCGATCCACCTTCCTTTTTCCAGGAGGACTTTCCTCCTGATTTTTGTGCATATCCATCTAACCCATTATTTCAGTAATCAGACGATGATTTTCACCCACCCTCATTCCAATCACGTGACCCTGGGATTTTGGAGTCACATTTCATGATTTCCACACTTGGGACCTTGAACCAGATGATGGAGCATATGAATTCGAGGATTACCAATCTATTTAACATAAATAAGAGCCAGAACGTTGCTCCACTGTTTGAGTATATGGATTCACTTGAGGATAATCATGAGAGCTTACAATCACCCAAAATACAAAAAAATGAGAAATTTTAAAAATCCAAAAAGATTCTGGGAGACACATTATTGATTCATTTTATTAGGAGAGGGCACCCATGCCAAATCATTTTTCCACACAGCCATTCACCACATGTCCCAACTTTGACCCTAGGGAGTCCACTATACAGACTGCTCTTAGCAATCCTCGTGTATATGCTGATTTCGATCTCCTCCCTTGTATGGAGGAGGTCCAAAAATTCAAAAAAAATGTTGACTGAACCAAAAGTGATGGCCACTAATCATGAGATCATTAAAGATCCACATCACCAGGCATGACCCATTTATCTGCTCCTCAACACAAAAAGAGAAAGCGGAGGCGCAGATCTGAGCGTCACATCTTGACCATGGCCACTGCCTACGCCATCTCTCATCATCCACATTTTAAGAAAGGGAACAATGCCACACTTCTTGTGAGTTGCTCCATATCTGACTATTCTTGTGATAACACTCTCCTTAATGGTGGTTCGTCAATAAATATAATACCCTTCTCTATGGTATAGTCTCTTCATCTTGGGCCTCTCAAGAAAACTAGGATGATAGTTAAATTTATTGATGGATCTATCAAGGGTATTCTAGAAAACATTGTCATTCTTATTCAGAGCATGAATTTCACCTCGATTTGTTGTATTGCCAATGGAGACCTCCACCCCTGTGGAGTACCCTCCAATCATCCTAGGATGGCTTTTCCTCGCATATGCAGGAGCCGTTATTGATTAGGATTAGGAGAGATTCGCTTCCGTTCTGATTCAGGGAGCGATGTGTTGATAACTACATCCATTACTGAATGGAGACTTGCAACCCATGAGAGCCAGCCTGTGTTAGCCAACCCCAAGGACTCTAACCTCGATGATAATATTAGATATTATTGATGTATGTTGGATGATAATGAAACCCAAGAATTACTCTTCAAGGAGGAAGACTCGTAAAGCATAGACCTTGGAGTTCCCCCTTTTGGTACGTGGCGATGCATTGATGACATCCGCAGGATTTACATGATAAACACCATAGAGAGGAAGGTGGACTCTGAGACTAGACATGGCGTACATGATTTGACTACTTTCACTGATGAGTCTGTTCCTATTCACCTTGATTTAGACGAGACCGATAAGGCCAAATTTTATTTGATTGCTTTTATAAAGGAATTTAGTCCTTTTGATAAAGATGATGGTCCAATGGAGGCTCGCCAGGATGGAACTGATCTTACTTTTTCTGATAATGATTTCGAGCCTTTTTACTTTGATATTTGTGAGACTTCCTAGTCAGGACATGACCACACTACTTCCACTAATTGATTCTTGCCTACACACTCTGAGACTGCTAAGGATACATTCTTGATCAATCCTGATCAGTTCATATCTAACGATAACTCCAATATCCACCTACACCTTGTTAGATCCATTCCTCAATGATCTCGCAAGAAGGTTCGTTTTCGACCTTCTTGACCTTTGTACATCCACTCCTTGTGTATATCATTTCTTTTCAATTCTTTCTTCTTTTGTTTTATCATTCACCCCTTTTTGTGTGTGTGTATATGTTATACTTAGGATGTGCTTTATCCTAAGTATGGGGGGGGGGGGGGTGAATGAGTTGTGTTGTTCATATTCGTCCTTTTCATCACTCTTGTTGTTTTCCTATACTTAGGGATACTCTACCCTAAGTATGGGGGAGTGATGTTGCTCATATCGTCTTTTCTTGAATCTGTACATTCTCCGCATTGTTTTTTCCCTTTTGTACAATATTCTATACTTAGGATTACTTGATCCTAAGTATAGGGGGGATCACCGACCTCTATTCTTTTCATTTTTTCTTTGAGTCGTTGTAGCATAGTAGTCTTTTCACTTTTCTATACTTAGCACGAGTTATATCTTCCTTTGATGTTTTTTTATCACTATGAGGACATAGTTCGAGCTAAGTATAGGGGGCGACGTATATATTGTATATATATTTTAGATATAACTCGTACTTTAATGTTTATTTTTGGGGATATGTACATAAATTCGTAAAATCCACGAGTGTGTGTATATACTTTTATTACCATTCAAAAACAAAAACAAAAATAAAAAAACAACAACAAATAAAAATACAAACAAAAAAACAAACAACAAGCAAAAAACAACAAAAAAAACAAAATAGAAACAAATAAACAAAACAACAAAAAAATCTTGTATATATTTTACTAACCCTTTTTTTCCTTTTTGAAAAAAAGACTACAAAACCAAAAATCCATAAAAAGTTGCATAAAAAACTCTTTTTGCATGTGCATCATTTTTCCTTTCTTTTCCAAAAAACCATAAAAAGTTCAAAATTAGAAAATTGTTTCAAAAAAATTACTTTCTTTTTGCATTATACTTATTTATTACATTTGCATGTGCATTTTTTCGGGATAGTATTGACATTTAAACTAAATTCTGGAATAAAATTGAAGAATGGAGCTTAGTTGGGCCTTAATCCAATTAATTTCAGAGGAACCTTATAAGAACTGGAGTTAAGACTTTTCAGGTCCTAGTGACTTAATTCTTTGAGTCCATAAGACTATGTTCACATGTCATCTTGATTAGTCAAAGTAGAACATTTAACAACACACGTTTGATTCTTTCAGACCGTGGCCTATCTTGGACAAGCACTCTACACGTAGCTCTTCATGGAGGAGGTAGTGAGGAGGAAGAATCTTTTGGCTTGGAGTAGCATACGAGGGTAGTACATCTAGGAATAACCTCTCGTCTTCCTCTAGGGAGGGAAGTGTGTCTCAACCTGGTCTAGCGATGTTGAGGTCTAAAGACAGGATGCTGTGGGGTTGCAATAATTCTTCAAAAGAGGGATAGTCTACTAGCTCAAGAGGAAAAACTCCTTATGTACATGCTGCACCTTGTATATATTTTCAAAAAAAGGAAAAAATGCAGAATCTCCAAAAGTGGACATGCCTGATTCAAAAGTAAAATGCATGCCGGAGTATATATACAAGGATTAAAAAAAGGAAATTAATAAGAGCTTCAAAGTCAAATATTTGTAAGCTTGTGATGAATCTCGTATTCATCATGCTAAAAATGGTCATTTAGGCTTTGTTCCCCATCATTAACTTGTAATTAATCATTAATAGAGCATTATAAAAAGCATTCATACATGTGTAAATAATATCTGCATTTCATCATGCATAATTGCATTAAAAATCCCAAGTGCAAATTAGCTCAAAAAGCCGCTAACTTCTCATATTTTTAATTAATTCATCCTAACTCTGATTGACCCCAAACCACCTCCATTGTGTAGATATTACTAACCTTATTAAATAAAAAATACAAAAAAATTACCAACTCCAATAAGTGTCAAATAATCCAAAGTCTAATTTCACATCTGACAGACTAAAACGAGCATATCTCCCTCCTACAGTATCCGATTTTGGTCTACTCACTTTTAAAGTACTCCATTTTCAAATACCTTCAAAAAGACTAATTTCGTAAAATTCGGAGCTCATATGTAAAAGTTGGGTTTTGGGCCTCTTTTGCGCATTTTGACTTTTTGCTATTTTTGACCTGAGTTTTTATGTACATAATTAACCCTTTTAATTTTATTTCTTTTTCATTTATATTCTTTTATTAAAGTTTTATTAAGCGACGCAAAAATCCAAATATAGATCAAAACTGAGATCAAAGAAACTGACCAAGTTCAAGTGTCCGTTGTTGGTCTATACAAAAGTTGTGTGTTTCTGACTTCTATTTTATTTTCCTAATTTCTTATCCATTAAAAATCCAAAAAAATAGATTAATGTGTAATTAATTTTCTTGTATTTTATCATATTTTTTCTTTAATTTTTATCCTCTCTAAAACCACCAAAAAATAGAAAATCCCAAAAACCTGGTTTTCTCTACACATGGAGAACCACCAAAAATACCACTTCTCACAGATGACCTCTTTTGCTCCCGAGTCCTTCATGAAAGTTGTAGATCTCGATGAGACGAACAATTTTCATGAAGAAAATTTTTCGATCCGAGGTCTCCTTCTATTTCTTTTCTAATTTTCTTCATCTTTTATTTTTGAAAATTTTTTAGGGGCGCCACATGGCGACACCTGGGCGTGCCACGTGGCACCCCCACGTTCTCTCTATTTAGACCGTCGGGTCACGTGCCAAGCACATGACCCCATCTTCTCCTTCCCAGCTGTTCCACCTTCGCCCCCCCCCCCCCACACCTCGTAACGCCACCCCTGCTCACTCCGGCCATTACGAACCTCCGCCGTTACTCGCCATCACCGCCCCCCCCCCCCTCGTAACGCCAACCTTCATCTTCTTCCTATAAAGCTCCCAGCCACCGGCCATCCACGACATCCTCCTTGCCCTTGACGGCTGGTGACAGCAGCCAACCGGCGTGATCCACGGGGCTCGTCCCTGTGCAGCTGCTCCTCCGTGAGCAGCAAAGCTTCTGGAGCTCGCTGGCTCCATTGAGGCGAGCATCGGAAGTGAGACCTGCTCCTCCCGCCCTCAGGCACCCTCGCTGCACACCGAGCGCCTCCGCCTTGACCCGCTCGCCCAGCCGCATCTCCGCCTCACAGACCGTCCGCGCGACGCCTCCTTCCTAGCCGCACCCGCCACCACTCGGTCGTGTGTCGGTCGAGCGCTCGAGCTCCATCTCCAGTCACCTCCGCCCTCACGCCGTGTGTCGGTTGAGGGGCGGCACCCTGCCTTGGCCGGTCTCCGCCACCACCTCTGTCGTGCATCGGCCGCCTCTCCACCGCACCTTGGCCCTCGCCCTCCGAACGCCTCACAGCCGCCCGCGCGGCACATCCACCTACGCGCCTCCGCCCTCTGCTTGGCGAGAACCGAGCTCCTTCGGCCGCCCTGCCTTCCATCACGACGCCCAGGCGCCGTTTGATCGGGCGACGGTGGCCTTTGATCCAACGGCCCTAGCGGTGCTACATGTCATCCCCGAGCCTCGGCCCCAGCCTCGAGGCTCAGGTCCCCCGAAGCGCCGCCAGATCGCCACATAGGTTCAGGCCTCCAAGCTTGAGCCTCGCCCCCCAAGCCTCCGCCTCGACAGCCTGAGCCTGAGCTTCGGCCCAAACCACAGGTTCGGCAGTCCGAACCTCAGGCCCGGGTCCCCGAACCACAGGCTAGACATCCGAGCCTCAGCGTCCGCCACCGAGCCTCAGAACGCACGTGCGTAGTGGAAAATTACAGAAAGGCCCCTGGCAATTTTTGAATTTGCAAAAATACCACTGCCAGGGGTAAATTACATCCGGGTCCCTCAAGTTTTTGTTAAATACAGATAAGTCCTCCCATGGACCTCTTTGCAAGAAAAACTTTATTTTTATTTACATTTTAATCCTTGGAATTTTATTTTAGCATATCTTTTTCATACGGACTCCGATTTTAGCGTATAATATGTCATTTTGAAGCTATTTTCATGCTCTTCAACTTAGCATACCTTATGAACAGATCTGAGGTTGTTTACTGTCAATTATTATTTGAGGAACATTATTGACTTTTGTATGTTAAGTTTGACATATTGTGTCCTTTTAAGATATTCACGATTTATTTCGCAGGGCTTTGATTTATACAATGATGAAATTGATCTCAGATATAAGGACTTATTTTATGCAAGGGTTAAATGAAGGAGACTGAGTAGATGTATTGACCTGTGGACTGCAACTTTTTGAGATTAAAATTAGAAATATTTAAAGATAAAATCACTGCAGGATTAATTTGAGATCTATTCACTCTTACTTGCATTAGGAATTAATTTGATACATCTTGCTGAATTTGATATTATTTGATCTATGATTTCATTTCGAGGATATTGATTATTTTTATTTGGATTAAACATCACTAAAAATCGCAGATCCTGGGCATAATTCTCTCTGTTTAATTTCTTTGCATCACTTAGCATCCTCTTCATTGCATTGTATATTCTCCCAACACATAAATTAATTAACATTAATTAATTATTTAATTTGATCTAAGACCACGCAACTAGGAATCACCGTTCCCTGTGTTCGACCTTGGTAAACTTGCCAAGTAAAATTATTCCACAACATTCAAAGTTTGTGGTATTTTGATCGACCGAAATTCGCTTCCTATACTACAATTAATCATTATTAAAGAGATGAATTTCACGGTCATCAGCTTGCAGCTGGATGACTTGTCTACACTGGTCATGCATCCAAGTATAGGTAGCTACACCTGTTACCATCCATTCTCTTCTCCATCTCCTCTTCTTGAGCTGGTTGTACTTGAACTTAGAAGGGAATATCCCTGCTCCTCGAGGAAAGAGTTGCTAGACCGAGGAACTAGAGTTACCTTATTGAGGGAGGTTGTTTCATTGCTACTTGTGAGATGGGGAGCTATATTTCACTTGCACCATACAAGCAAAGATTCATAATCACAAGAATTTGTGTATGTAAACTTGTTCTGGCATGATTGTTGAGAAGACCTAAATATGAGTCTTATGGAACTTAGAGACTGTTAGGTTTTAAATACATTTCACATTAAGGTTCTGCCACACTAATAATCCAAAGGTCTGACAGAGCTCCATACTACTATTTTATGAAGATAAGTTTAATACTCAATATTATCCCAATTTCTTTATTTTCCCTTTATTTTTCTTTTTCTTTTTATTCACTTATTCTTTCAAATAAGAGTTTGCTAAGGGACTAGCAAAGGTAAAGCATAGGGAGACGATGAATCTGCATTTCACCATCTTTATTAATTTATTTTAGCTTAAAATCCCTTATAAAACACTTGTATATAACACTAACTCCATATTCTTACTAACTTGCATCTGTGTGTAAATATTGTACATTTCTTACCATTTTAACCTAAAATAAATAAAGAAATAAAGGAAAGGAAAAATAAAGGAAATAAAATAAAAAAGGAAGATTGTATATATGTAATAGATAGAGGCTGACCCGAACCTCGAGAGAAGGTCAAGACTTGACCTGATCGACCAGGAATAAAGTAGGGGGAGATAGGGTCCTTAATCATAAAATCCAAAATAATGTGTGATTTGTATATTTGTATACTACTCTATTATATATGTACATAAATTAACCTCAAATAAAATAATTTTCAAAATAAAAGTTGTAAATAAAATGTGTCCTAAATAATAAAAATGTTTGCAAAATCAAATCATGTACAGAATAAAAGCAAACAAACTTGGAAAAAGCCACTTAGCAATAATTGAAAGACCAATTGTGGCTCCATATACACTCTAATTGAACCAAAAAACTCACTTCCATTGTATTCTAAATTACATTATCTTTAAAATAGCTATGATTTCATAATTTGTGGAGTTACGGGTGAAAAGTTGATTTTCTAAGGTGGTTTGTACAATTTCACCATTTATTTGTTCATATTATATTTTGTAAATATTTTGTAAATATTTTTGCTAATTATTTAAAAAATAAAATAAAAATATTAAAACAAAAAATTAATTTCCTTATTTGGCTATGTAAATAATGTACTATATGTATATAGTTTGTGTATATAGTTAATTTTCTTAAATAACTACCACAAAAAATAAAAAAATAATATTTAATTTTCAAATTAATAAAGTGACTAAATAAAAAATAGCTAGTTTTTGCAAATAATTTTAACATTAATCTTTTTACTTTATCTCATTTCTATTTTTTCTCTCTTATCTCTTATCTTCATCCAAAAATTCAAAAATTCAAATTTCAATTCCTTTCTTTTCTATTTATATGGCTCCCTCTCCATCATTTCAATTTGATCAATCTTTGCTAAGAGGAGCCCGATCTCCGAGAGACTTCTTGTCGCAGAAGGGTGCCTAGCCTTCAAGTCGTCCGGTGACAACGAGTTGGCCTTCGTCGAGGTGATCATGATCTTTTCCGCTCCTAAGGTTAGATACACATTTTCTTCTTATTTTTCATCTAGATTAATCTTAGTTTTATTTTTTGCATCTTTATTTCATCATTATTTTTTCTAGATTTTAAAAACCATCATGATTTGATTCGTCAACGATCTGATATTTCATCTCACTTTCTCGATCTCTACACGTTCGTTTCTACCTCGCATGATCTCTCACCTCCGACTACGCATGGTGGTCGGACATCTGGTTCCATCTGCCATTTTCCTTGGAACCGCACTCACCCACATCTTCCATTTTGATTTTTGGGAACGAGTCATCATGATTGCATCCTAATTGTTTATAAATAAAAAAATTTAAAAAAAAACATTTTTCCCTTCTTTCTAACATTTTTTTTGTAGGATAAATAAAAACAAAAATTATAAATAAATAAAATTACAAAAAAAATCTTCTTACAGCTTTCTGCTTTTAAAAAATAATAAATAAATAAATATTCTTTTCGTTTCTGTATTTACATTTAATATAAAAAAAGTCACGCGGGGCGGCCGTCGCCACCGCCGCCCATCCATCGTCGCTTGGGCTTCGTCGTAGCAGGTCGTATCACCGCCTTCAGATCTGAAGCCCCCACGCAGCAACTGCGAACTTCCACCATCCGCTGCACAAGCCGCACTACCTCGCCAATCCTTGTCACCAACAGCCGTGATTGCGACCTCCACGCTCCATTGTAGAACCCTCCGAGTGCCTCCGCCGAGAAGCCATGCTCCAGTGCCGAGCACCGCACCCCCGCCATCAGATTTGAATCCCCCACACTACAGCCACCTACGGCATCAAAGCCACTCACTCCGCCTGGAAGAAGCTCCCGTGGTATCTGCCATTCCCGCCACCACGTTGGAGCCCCCGCGCCGCTCCAACACCATCGCTCCTCCACCGTCGTTCACGAGCCATCAACGGCATCGACCAACGTACTCCTCCAGATTCGTGCACCACCGCTGCTTCCTCTGCCCACCTTCATCCACTTATGTCACCGTCGATTCCCGAAGGGAAGGGGTGGTGCACCATGGCTACCTCCCTTTTTCGTTGGTTGAAAGATGGAAACGAAGAAAACCCTAATAGATTTTGAAATAAAAAATTCTAGGAAAATTTCAACTCAGCCCTTGGTGTTTCCAAATTTCTCAATAAAACCCCCACCAGAGCTTCAAGTCACATACTTGGCATGTTTATTGGGTAAATTGCTTTTTTGCGTATTTATTTCTTGTTATTCATTATGCAAAAACTTTGAAAATTTGCAAACTAGTCCCTGAATTCCAGACATTTATTTTGCTTTCTTTTATTATTGAAATAAATATTTTCTTTGGTCAATAAAATTCCCAAAAATCATGCTATGCTCCTGATGTGCTTCTCTTTCTAGCATAAATTTTTCATTGCATTTTATCATATTTTGTTGTTATTAAAAAAACAGTGCCCTTTTCTCTTCCTAAAATTCAAAAATTCATGAAAATTTGAATATTGATTTAAAAATTCCAAAAAAATTAGAATAGTTTTACTTTATTATCTTTTAATTTCTATCCAAATTTCACGATTAATGCTTTTCAAAACTCAACAAAAAATTGAAAAACATAAAAAATCTTATAAAAATCATAGAACATTCTACAAAAATCCAAAAATCATGATTTTAGTTCTTGTTTGTAGATATTTTCATATATTTCATCATAAAAGTAATTACCAGAAGCTTTGGGCATTAAAATATTTATAAATTGCAAATTACTCCAGGTTGTGCACCATTTCTCATTTTTATCACTATTTGATTTTTAAAAAAATACAAAAACATCTAAAAATTCTACGAAAATTCCCAAAAATATTCAAAGTTTTAAAACCCAAAAATATTTTCTCTGGATTTTTCTTAGCATTTTTTATATAATTAAAATATGCAAAAAGAGTTTGGTTTGCGTCTTTCTTATCTTGTGCATATTGTTCTTTTTTTGAAATTAAAAAAAATTACAAAATTAAAAATCACTAAAATTTTGAAAATCAGAAAATAGAAGAATAGAAATAAAAAATAAAAAAAGAGAAAAATTCCACAAAAACCGAGGATATTTGCCTTTGAGATTCCTGCTTTTTCTCGTAATTATTTTTTCATCGATTATTTGAATAACCCTCAAGAATTGTAGCCTCCTTGAGTCCGACCATGTCCGCTATACAAGTAAATAAGTAGCAAACACATTTCTCTTGCTCCACAATATTTTCTTTAATTATTTTGCAGCGAGAGAAGAAAAAAATTTGTTTGTTTGTTGATGCTTGATTGGGTTGCAACGACATTGTTCATAATTGACATAATTAAAACCCCTCGAAAAGTGTGATCAACAATCAATAAAAAGTAGCACGTCCGTATAAATAGTTGTACATATTTTATACTTCTTGTGCCGAAGTTCTTTTTTGCAAAATTCTTTGTGAAAAATTTCTTTTCGTTTTCAAATTCTTTGAAAAATTGCATCATCATTTCTGCATTGTACATAGCATTTGCATAACATTTGCATATCATTCTTTAGAATTGAGTTTGATGATTGAACTAGTCTAATAAAGTCAAAGATTGGAGCTTGGTTGGACCTTACTACACCTAACTACACTGGAACCTTATGGGAACTAGGTTTAAGGTACTTCAGGTACATTGGGACTTAATTCTCTGAGACTTAGGGCTGGGTTCAAGTCACTTCAACTGACTAACTAGAACTTTTCAAGAAGCACGCATGACTCTTGTAGGCCGTGACCTAACTTGGACACTTTCACCTTTCACTTGGCTCAACTCAGCTGGGGTGGTGAGGGGGTTGGAGTTGCCGGTCTGAGACGTACACGAGTGGAAACATCCATCCTCGTCTAGGGAGGGAAGTGCACCCTATCTTGGTCCCGTTGTTATGAAGCCGAATGACAGGAGAGTGTGGATTACAATAAAGCTTCAAAAGAGGGATAATCTTCTGGCTCAAGAGGAAAAATTACTTATATAAATGTTATTGTAAATAGTATGTTGGAAAAAAAAAGAAAAAGAAAAAAACTCCAAAAAAGTGGACATGCCTGAAAAAAAATAAAATGCATGCTGGAGTATGTACACAAGTTGTATAGTCAATAACCAAGCTTGAGAGTCAAAGTTTTACCCTGTGAGCCTGCAGTTAGATGACTTGACTATACTGGTCATGCATCCTGGGATAGGTAGCTACACTGGCTACCATCCATTCTTTTCTTCACCTCCTCCTCTTGAGTTGGATGCCACTTGAACTTAGAAGGGAATACCCCCCCCCCTCCAGGATGACAGAGTGCTGGATTGGGGAATCAATGGGTTGTCATTCTGGAGAAGTCGGTCCCTTTATCATTTTAGTTGGCGGGAGTCACTATCACTTACATTGTACAAGTCAGCTATATAGTCATAAGGGTTTGCGTATGATGTAGGCTAGTCTGACCTGGCTACTGAGGTGGTTTAAACCCAGTTCTGTGACTCTTGAAGGCTGTTGTGTTTTAAATTTGGTTCCCGACCAGGTTCTACACACATTTTCACATTAAGGCCTAGCTTGAGCTCCAAACTCTGATTTTGTATAGACAAGAGTAACAACTGAAAGCAATTTTATTTACTCTTTCTTTTTCTTTTCTTCTTGATTCTTTTTGCACTGATTGCATAAGTGTTTGCTAGGGACTAGCAAAGGCAAGTATAGGGGGGTGATGAATCTCCATTTCATCACCTTTATTCTATCATTTGGCCTTAAAAACCCTAGCTAATGCATGTAAATAACATCAATTTGTACAAAATAGCATTCATCATTTATAACAATTGTTGTGTAAATAATATTGTTTTTAATGCCAAAATTATAGAATAAATAAAAGAAAAGAAAAATAATAAAATATTGAAGATATTTTATGACCCTAAACCTCGAGACCAAGTCAAGAATTGAGTTGTTCGATAAGGAATACACTAGGGGGGTAAGGATCAGAAATAGAATAAAACCCCAATTCTTTTATTCATTATTTATGCATTTTGACATCTATTTTATTATTTATTATTTGTTTATCAAATGAAGAAACTTTTTACATAAAAGTTGTATATAATAATGTAAATAAAATACAAAATTGAGTTTGTATAAAAATAATACACAATGTTCATTTTATACACAAAATAAAAAGCCAAAATCCCAACTTCCTAGACTCATTTTTTCAAATAAAAACTAAAAACATACCAAAATCATCTCTAATTGTATATAACTTTTCACAATCTATTTAATGGTGGTGGTTTTATATTTTTTAGAGTTACTGCGTGAAAGTTAGGTTTCTGACCCCCTAAAAAAAAGGGAATACGAGAGCCGCTAAATAATGGTCTGACAGATCGGACTCACTGTCGCTGGGGTGACTACTCAAGCCTTCACGTTCGTCAACAATTAACCCACACAATCAATCAAGCAATCAAGAGCAAGGATTAAAATTTATTTATACCCTACTAAGAATGTATAATGGCAAGCAAGTAGGGGTCGAACACAGGAAGCAACGGAGTAAAGCAAGTAGACAAGAAGTCAAGCCCTATGCCTAGTGAACTACTTAGCCAATTGGGGATTTTTGTGGGTTTTTTATTTTATATATTTTTTGTTTATTTTTAATTTTAAATTTTGTATTTTGATTTTTTTTAATTTTGTATTTCCTTTTTATATTTTACATTTTTGTATTTTCCTTTTTTATATAGAATATATAAACAAAGTAAGTAAGGAGAGGAATAATGTATTTATAAAAATAGGTAAAAATACTCAAAAATCAGGAAATAAAATGTTTTTGGGCTTTTTATATTTTTCTAATGTTTTTATGATTTTTCTATATTTTTTCTTAATTTTTTGGTATTTTTAAAGTCAAAAATACTAAAAACGGTGAATAAAATAAAGATCTGAAACTAAAATGGAGAAATAAAATATCACACAGTAACAAAAATTCTCCAAATTAATTTTTAATTAAAGATAATAAAATAAAGAAAATTCAGGAAAGAAAACACAATTTTTAGATTTTTATGAATTTTATAAATTTTTATGAAGGTTTTTAGAGTTTTTATTATTTTAGGAGGTTTCTTTAACATATTTTTATAATGATTTTTGGACTGAAGTTAACACGCTAAAATAAGTAAAATTTATTTTTTGGGGAACTTTCTAAGGTGTTTTTATAATTTTTATGGATTTTATAATGCAAACATTGCTGAAAATAGTTGTTTTTGATTTTTTATAAATATCAAAATGCAATAAATATGCAAAATAAAAATATGCCGTGATTCTACAATATAGCAGGAGTTTATACAAATTTTTGTGGATTTTTTACTAATTTATAGATGCATGAAACAAATAAAAGAAACAAAAAGAAAAATCATGCTGGCAGGGGTATTGTGCAAATATGTCAAAGTTCAAGGGCAACAATGCAAATTTTCCAGAAATTAGATAACTTAATTTAAAACTCTCTGGACCAATTAGAAATACACAGAGTTTAAAGCCCTTCCCCGCAAAATCGCCAGGGACCACATGCGCGAGACACGTGACCTGGCAGGGGCACAACTACAATTATCTAAAAGTCTTGGGCAAAATTGCAAAATATCCAGAAAATTTATAACTGCAATAAAAAGTTTTGGTACTACACATAATAAGACAAGGACCCGGGGGTCTCCACGCAAAATTGCCAAGTCATGTGCGTAGCGCACGTGACCTGGCGAGGATCTAAATAGAATATTACCAAACTTCAGGGGGCTGATAGTAAATTCTACAAAAGCTTATAACGGCTGAGCGAAGTTTTAGAACTAAATCCTAAATACAAATTTTGCGGGGAAAAATATGCAAAATACCCCGCCTTAGGCGCTGATGGACGGTGGGATTGCTCCCACTTATCCATGTGTCGATGCCTAGGCGTCCTATGACGGTTCGCGAACGGAGGGCTGAGATTAGATCTTGGCCCTGGATCTGATGGTGCTGGCGATCCTCAATCTGACGGCTGCTGCACTTCTCCAAGAACAGCCATGATTTGACGGCCTAGAGCGCAGGAGAAAGAACAGGGAAGAGGGCTCCGATCAGCGAGCTTCCCCGGCCTCGCCCCTCGTCCTCTGACATGAGATGGGGCTTAAAAGTGGTCCAAAGTTCTCCTGCATGTGTCCTCTGTCATCTGGGGTCTTCAAGGCACTCCGGCGAAGATCGGAGCTCACCAGCGGCGTCGGCGGAGCGCAGCGGCCACAGGTACCTCCGGCGTGGCACAAAATTCAGCCCCAGATGCGTTGTTGAACCTCAGACCTACAGGGAAAGCGTGAAGAAGTCGAGGGCAAAATGCCCCGACTCCATGGAGAGTTGAATGGTGAAGGAACGTGTGAGAGGAACGGTTGCGGGAAGGTAGCTGGAGGTGCGCTCCGACGATGGAATGGTTGGATGATCTGATGATTGAAACGCTAACTTAAAGATAGGATTGTGATCCTATAACTGCTAGGAACCTAAAGATACAAAACACACGAAGGGAAGTTAAGTAAAAATGCTCACCGGAAGTGCACCACGGCTAAGTCGACGGGTTGGCTCCGGCGAGGTGGATCGAGCTCGAATCGACACCGCGAAGGCTCCTGGAAGGTGGGTTCGACTCCTGCTATCACTAGGAGGAAGCTGAGCACCCTAGGGTTAGGTCTTTTTGGTGGAAGAGCGATCACCTTTTGTAGGGTTGATGAAGTGTCGTCAAAGAACGAGGCGCACGAGGCGGAGCAGTGATCCAAAGCCCAATATTTCATCTGGGCGTGTATCACCGATCTTCGAGGATAAAAAGTCACGATGACCATATTGCCAAAGGATACAAGACGTGATCTGCAAAAATCCTCGAAGATAGCGAAAAAAGCAACGTCCTAACAATCTATAGGAGGAGGTCAGACAGTTGACCGGAGGTCAACTGTCAGACCAACCTGGTTGGTCCACGTGGACCAACCAGGAAAAATCCCCTAGAAAATACTTCAAAAATCATTTAAAAATAGTAATTGAATTTATTAATTTTAGGTTATTAAATAAAAATTATTTATTATTTTATAAATTATTTTATGGTAATTTTTATTTATTTTTTTGAGATTATTAATTACAAGTTACCTTTTATACCCTTTATAGGTAAAATCTTCTATATATTTTATTATTCTATTTTTATTTTGTGAATTTAATTTATTTTTTTATGTTTATTATTTTATACATTTATAAAACATTTTTATACACTTAAATATATTTTTATTTTATTTTTCTGATGTATTTTGTACACTTAATAAAATAGAAGTGTTAATAATATAGGTATATGTACATGTATTATACCTATGTAAGTTATATACAAGTATTTTATTTTGTATTTTCTTTAGGTTTTTATTCTAATTTTTAATATGCATATTTATTATAAATAATATTTATGACATTATAAAAATATAAAATTATAAAAATAATGAATAAATAATAAAATGAATATTTTAATATGTTCAAGTATACAATAGGAGTCCAAAACTCAACTTTCAAACCGTAGCTCCGCTAAATGCAAAACCACCACCATTAAATAGCTTATTTTAAATTATATACAATTAAAGTGAGTTTGATGCATTTGGAGTTTTTATTTATGAGATATGGGTCTGGGAAGTTGGGATTCTGGAATTTTATTCAGATCATAACTTTTTATCTATATCTTATTTTTTAGTGAAATCAATTTTGTATTTTTATTTATTTAATTATCTACAACTTTCATGTTCACAGTTTCTTTATTTGAGGTATAAAAAGTGGAACCAAAAATAGGTCCCAAAATGAATAAAGAATGAATGAAATACAAGGTATTTTGATTGTATTTCAGCCCTTATCTCCCCCTACTTTATTCCTTGTCGACCTAGTCATTTAGATGCCTAGGTCTCGGGGTTTCGGGTCATAAAATATTTGCAATATTTTATTCTTTTTCTTTTCTTTTCTTTATTCTATAATTTTGGCTTTAAAAACTGCATTTTATACAATATTTACACAATGATGCATGGATGCTAAAATACCTAAATTAAGCCTATTTACACGCATTTACTAGGGGTTTTAAGGCCAAAATGATAGAATAAAGATGATGAAACGTAGATTCATCACCCACATTATATAATAGACCTGATTAAAATATTCAATTTATTCATCCTTCATTATTTTTACAAATTTATATTTTTATAATTTTGTAAACATCATTTATAACATACATGTATATTAAAACCAAAATAAAAATAAAAAGAAAATACAAAATAAAATAAGTCTATGCGAAAACATAGGCAAAATATCTATGTGATTACTTGTCTATAAATAAAAGTATATTTCATTATTTATTCTTTATATTTTTATTGTAAATATTATATATATATTCTATTAAGAATATAAAACCAAAATAAAACTCAATAAAATACATTAAAATAAAAATATGTATATAAAACATAGGTAAAATACCTACAGATATACCTATAAAATATACCTATCTATTTACTTAAGTGTACAACTAAAATCATAAAAATAAAATAAAAATATATTTGTATACCTGAAAATAAGTTGTAAATATATAAAATAAAAGAATAAATAATAAAAGAAAATCTACAAAATAAAAATTAATTAGCCAAAATACAAGTAAAAATCCTTTTAAGTACACTATTAAAATTAACTACTAATAAAATACACTAAAAATTTAAATAAAAATCATTATAAAATACTGTATTAAAAAATAAACATTTTTATTTAATAATAAAAAATTAATAAAATCATTTAGTAGGTTTAATTAATAATTCAATAATTGGTTAGCTTGTTTTGTCGTTTTGCACTAACGTAGACCAATCAGCATTCAGCCTTTGTTGACTCCAAGTCAACTATCTCCCCCATTTCCAGATTAGACACGACCTGTCCAATCCCCGAGTTTCCACCCTTTTCCCAACCGCACCATCCATCCATCGCAGTCGATCCCTTCTTACGAAATGATCATTGATCATTGTACATACACGGCATACCCTTTAATCACTTGTATATACACCCAAATCCATGGTTTTAGCCAGTCAATAAGGGTGCCACGTTGAGTATATAAATAAAACACTTTCGCCTCCATCGATTCTTTGGTCACTATTTTGAGTCTAGGATCTCTGATCTTGTGTCTAGTCGAGTTCCTCATGACATGAGGTACTTCTTCGTGGTCGGACCGAGCTCCAGGAGGACGAGATGCACCCACGGCCGCCGGCTCCGACGACCATGCTCCCTGGTGATGAATCCACATTTCATCATCTTTATTTTATCATTTTGGCCTCAAAAACCCTAGCAAATGCGTGTAAATACCCTTAATTCCAGCATCTTAGCATTCATGCATGTGCATGTAAATAGTGTATAAAATACTGTATTTAAAGCCAAAATTATAGAATAAATAAAAGAAAAAAATAATAAAATATTGTAAATATTTTATGACCCGAAACCCCGAGACCTAGGCATCTCGATGAATAGGTCGACAAGGAATAAAGTAGGGGGAGATAAGGGCCAGATACTTATTCATTTCATTCAATCTTTATTCATTTTGGGACCTATTTTGGTTCCACTTTTTATACCTCAAATAATGAAACTTTATACATGAAAGTTGTAGATAATTTAATAAATAAATATACAAAATTGATTTCACTTAAAAATAATGTACAGGTAAAAAGTTATGATCTGAATAAAAATCTAAAATCCCAACATCCCAGAACTGTATCTCACAAACGAAAACTCCAAATGCAGCAAACTCACCTTTAATGTATATAAATTAAAATAAGCTATTTAATGGCAGTAGTTTCGCATTTGGCGGAGCTACGGTTTGAAAGTTGAGTTTTGGACCCCTATTGTATACTTGTACAAATTAAAATATTCATTTTATTATTTATTCATTATTTTTATAATTTTATATTTTTATAATTTTGTAAATATTACTTATAATATATTTGTATATTAAAATCAGAATAAAAACATAAAAGAAACATAAAATAAAATGCATGTATAGATATAATACATAGGTATAATACCAATACTTATACCTGTACAATTAATACTTATATTTTATTAAGTGTACAAATATATCAGAAAAATAAAATAAAAATATATTTAAGTGTATAAAAATATCTTATAAATTTATAAAATAATAAACAAAAATAATAAAATTAAAAACACAAAATAAAAATAAATTAATAAAATATATAGATAATATACCTATAAAGGGTATAAAAGGAAACTTGTGAAATTATACCTCATAAAAATAATTAAAAATCATATTAAAATATTTCATAAAATAATAAACATTTTTTATTTAATAATCAAAAATTAATCCATTCATGATGCTCCTTCTGCAACTTTTGTTCCTCGATTATCCTCCTTTCACGCCCTTGACTTTCCTCGGGCCGGGGATCAACGATATCGTGGATCTCCCTCGATCTTTGGAGCACCAGAACCACATGGTCAAACCCTTTATAGTGCACCCCCGACTTCCATTTGAATTGGGAGTCCCTTTGGTCCACCTCTCTTCGTCCCTTTCGAGCTCCACCAGGTCCTGGAGGTGACAGCTCCACCCTGGTGTCGTCAGCCAAGGCGAAGGAGGTCAAAGGCATCTCCACCACCTCCGGTAAAGCTCGCCGTTGAGGTACACCACCCTCTGGCTCCAGCCATTGAGGCAGCCCTATTCCCTTCTCGTTTCCCTTTTATTTTCATTGCATATTCTTCCCCTTAGTTTTAGGATCAAATCCCCCACGAATCTTTCATTTTCATCGATTGAATCACCCTCACGCTCACCTCGCCGGAGTGCTCCTCCGACCGACCACCGTACACCGCCGTCCAAACACCATCTCCACCTCCGCGGGGTCCAGGCATTTTGCCATGGACCCTCTCACGACTTTTTGCAGGTCAAAGCTCGTTGACTCGAGCCTGGGAGCATTTTTGCATCTCGCCGGAGCTCCGTGGAGCTCTCCAGCTCCGCCGCCCTCCCTCGCGAGCCTCGACCGTCACCGAGCCCTTTTGAAGCTACCTGGAGATAGCATCGACCTCCAGGAGCCCCCAGCCCTTTTTGAAGCCTCCCAGATCGCCGGAGGACGAAGCTAGAGCTCGGAGAAAGTCGCATCGTCGGTGCTCCTCCGCTGTTCTTGCTCCGACCTTCGGAGCCGTTGGATCGAGGCTGAGGATCTAGGTGATCAGCCACCATTGGATCAGCCCCTGCACCGCACCATCAGATCTTCAGCCAAAGATCTAATCATCGCCGTCCAACGTGTAGCGTCATCGGCCGTCAGCTCTGTGCCACGTGTTCAAGTGAATCGTCATCGGTCGTTGGATCGTGCGCATAAGGAGTATTTTGCATCTGACCCCCGCACCATTTTTGTATTTCTATTTAGCCCATAAACTTTTATTTACAGTTTAAATACTTTTGTAATAATTGCATCTAGGTCCCAGAACTTTGGTTATTTGCATTTCAGTCCAGTCCACGTCACCTCACATGATCTGTGCACGTGGGGTGGGGTGATTTTGCACCAGACCCCCCGCAACTTTGTCTATTTAGTTTTAGTCCAGGAACTTTTATATCATGTGTAATATTTTTGGGTAAATTGCATAGTAGCCCCTGGGAGTTTTGTATTTTACATTCAGATCCTTCCCAGGCGCGTGCCAATCACGTGCTTGGTTGGGTTATTTGTAGGTGTGCCCCTGCGGGTTGTGATATTTGTATTTAGTCCATTAAATGCAATATTAAGTTGAATATTTTGTGTGAAAATTGCACTTTGGCCCCTGTATTTCCTGATATTTGCACTTATACCCCTGCTAACTGTGTGATTTTTATTGGTTGTTTGAGTTTATTTCGTGCATCATCTTAACTCGAAAAATTACCAAAAAAATACCATAGGTTCCTGTTTGCTCACTTATTCACGCTATATTTTTACTTTTCCTTTTTATTGCATTTTATATTTATTTAAAATCAAAAACATGCATTTTAGCTACTGTTTGCATTAGAAAATACCAAAAAATATCAAAACTCCTTGAAAAATTCTATTTTCTATGTTTTAGTGTATTTTAACTTTTATCCAAAAATCATTAAAAATTTCAAAACAAAAACCTTAAAAATTAGAAAACCCCTAAAAACTTCATAAAAAATCCTAGAAAAATCCTAAAAATGCAAACTTAGGTTCTGTAGTTTCCTTATTTTATTTCTTTCATTTTAAAATTAATTTAAGGAATTTTGGGTATTGTTTAGTATTTTTAATCCTCATTTTAATTTCGGCCAGCATTGTTATTCACTGTTTTCTAGTATTTTGACATTTAAAAATATCAAAAACATTCATAAAAATTCCCAAAAATCACAAAAATAGTAGAAAAATATAAAAAGCCCAAAAACATTTTATTTCCTAATTTTTAACTATTTTTACCTATTTTTATAAATGCCTTATCCCCTCTTTTCTTATATTGTATATATACTTAATTATTGAAAAAGAAAATATAAAAATATAAAATACAAAAAGAAAATATAAGATCAGTAAACTAAAATCAAAATATAAAAATACAAAATTAAAATTAAAAAAATAAAAATTAAAAACCCACAAAAATTGCATACTTGTAGACACACATCACAATCACATTTTGCACAATTTGCTTGATCTATCATGTGTGCTCCCTGTGTTCGACACTCTACATACTTGCACTATACACATTTCTTGTAGAGTTAAAATAAATTTGACTCCACATTTGCTTCTCTTTGTTTGATTGATTTGATTGTGGGTTCATTGTTGATTAATATGGGTTTTGTGAGCGATCGCCGCAGCGACATTGTGATCCCGCTTTGTGTGGACTATTTAGACCCTTGCCTAACCCGTGTTATCAAATGGCACCGTTGCCGGGGAACAACAGCACGTAGTTCGGGTTTTTGCTTGAGCTTGTGATTGCTTGTCTAATTTTGCAGCTTTTAGTTTCGTTTATTTTATTTCCTTATTTATGATATACATTGTTGAATTGTCTGACCACTCTCCCTGATTGGATTTCATACGAGGTACGCGGATCAAGGGAGGAGCCCCTCTTGGAGCACCTTCGCACCCACGTGAGGCGGCTTTGGCTTCGCACCAAGGCGGACTTGGAGGGAATTTTGATGACAACTCTTTAGCACTTATTTTCTTGTATTTATTTTGTAATTTAAGTGAGTGAGAGACCCATCTTATTGTAATAATACAGGTACCTCCGGACTTTGGACTCTCGAGCCTAATTTCCAGGTGTTTGTACACCTGGGGGCTCACCGCGGCTTTTGTCGGTTTTTCATCACATTTTTTTACTTTATTTTTCAATTTTCGATTTTATTCATTTTTATGTGATTGGGCCCTTAGTAGTATGATCTGCTTGACGATAGTAAATTAGGTCCAAACACCTAACAACCTTTGCATGTACCTATAGTGCGCTTTGGACTTAGTTTCAAATTTTAAACAGTCGCCTCATCATCTTCGAGCCTTCGTGCCGTGAGCCCACCCTGCCAAGCGCTGCTCCTGAACTCGATGTGTCGAGAAGAGGAGGGGTGAGCCTAGACCGAACTCCTGGATTGAAGATCGGTGACCGACTTGTGGTGCTTCACGCTAATAGAAATTTCTGAACTTGGGGCGATTACATCGGCCTGCATTTGCATATAGATAGGTTTCAATTCTGGTGAGCATCTTTGCATGTAGAGTGCTGGAGGCAAGATGAGCATTTACGCTTTAGCATACATCATTGTTTTGCCTCTTGCATTGCTTTTCCGACTCTCCGTCTGATTTTGATCACCTAGGTGCTAAGTAAAATTGACTCCTCGATAGGCTCGTGCATTCTCATTAAAAATCCAAAAAAAGTGATAACAAATAAAATTGGGACTGCTAACATTACTCGACCCTAAAATCAACCAAAAAGAAAAACATTTGTCTTGGGGTGAGTAATCCCCTCATTGTCTTTGTTTTACATTACTCGCGCACACACTAAGGACTAGTGCCCAAATCCCATTTTAGCCCCCTAAGTGTGTATGCAATCTTTGACTTCTCACCTAACTCTAAAACAGACAACATAAAAAGATCGTATTTATGGTCTTCATCGAGTTGAGTAGGTGAATTGAGGGTTTGTTTTGTGTGAGTTTTCTTGTGATTGCTTGTGTGCATACTAGATCATCCCTACGCATTTGCGCCTTCTTCTTCGCTCTCTTGACTTGACCTTCGTGCTCCTCCGAATCATTTCCATTCGTTTTCGAGATGGACCCCTGGAGCGCATTTTATCCGGACTTTGCGGATCCCTCGTTCACTCCAGTTGGTCCACCTCCCTTTTATCAAGGGGATCCTCCTCCTATTTTATGGAGACTCTTTGTCATGTGAAAGCGGGGCGTATCAATTGCTTGAAGTTAGATCCTCAGTTTATTGGAACGGGATCCCGCTCTTTCCCGAAGAGGTTAGAGCTCATGTTCAAGCGGACAGGGGAGCGAGAAGCTCGGCTGTGACAAGGGAGCAGGGGAGTGTGGCGGTCCCCCTAGTGCACTCAACTCGACATCTTTTCATAGATGCCGATTTTTGCATCGCTTTCGTCAAACCGCTATCTAGTTGGTCAGCGAAATAGGAAGAAAGTCGACGCCAACTATATATCCGGGCCGGGCACCTGACCAGGAGCATGATCGCGTGAAACCTCCTCAGTTCCTGTAGCAGACCCACTGGGAACCTCAGTAGTTGTGGCCTCCCCTAGTTCCCGTCAGTCAAGAGCGAGTGATTAATACAAAAAGATCGACTTGCACTTGCATTTGAGAAGTCTCTCCTTTCCCTCGTCTGAGCCAGTCAGTTGTTTCCAAGTCTTAGACCTCTTCTTTGCGAGTCAGGAAGGGGATCAGCCATGATTTTTGTACATACCCGCCTCAGCCGCAGTATCACGACTCGGATCTCTACCCACCTCTACCTCCACCCGTATATTATCCACCTCCATCTTCACATCCACCCGAGTCTGACCTGTTGGAGTCACCTCCCTCGACCTCCATGAGTGACATTTTGATCCTAATGATGGAGCACACTAACTTGATGAAATATTATCTTGCCATTTTGAGAGAATATCAGAGTAATGCTCCTTTCGTCGAGTATACGGATTTACTTGTGGGTGATCATGGGAGCTTGCAATCGCCCAAAATACAAAAAATAAGAAAAATTTAAAAATACAGTAAGAGTTCGGGAGACCTTTGGTTGACTCAGACTCTGAGGAGAATGCCTACTTGCCAGACCCTTTGACCGCAAAACCTTTCACACACTGTCCCACCTTTGACCTCGAGGATGCCGTTGTACAGACTGCTCTTGGCATGCCTCGTGTATATGCTGATTCCGACTTCCTCCCTTGTACGGAGGAGGTCTAAAAATTAAAAAAATTATTGACTGAACCTGAAGTGGTGGCCACCATTCATGAGATTATCCGTGCCCCACTTCAACAGGCCATGACACAATTATCTGCTCCTCTTCCCAAGAAGAGAAAGCAGAGGAGCAGATCTGAGCGTCATATTTTGACCATTGCCCACGCCATCACACACCGCCCCATTCTTAGAAAGAAGAACACAGCTACCCCTTTCATCACTTGCACAAACTCTGACTATACTTGTGATCACACTCTCCTACACTCTCCTGGACGACGGTACATCCATTAGCATATTACCCTTCTCGCTGGTACAGTCTCTTCACTTAGGGCCTCTCAAGAAAACCAGGATGATCGTTCAGTTTGCTGATAGATCTATCAAGAGGCCAAAGGGAATACTTGAAAACGTCGTCATTTCGATTCAGGGCACGAGCTACAATGTTGACTTTATCGTATTGCCCATGGAGACCTCCACAGGGGAGCCCTCTCCAATCATCCTGGGACGACCATTCCTCGCCTCTGCGAGGGTCGTTATTGATTATGGATCAGGAGAGATTCGCTTCCGTCCTGTTGACGAGAGCGAAGTGTTGATCACCACACCCACAGTCGACCAGAGACCTGCACCTGATGCACCTTCACCGATTATAGCTGACTCCGCCTATGACCTATCTGATGATATTAGAGAAGTTTGCTTATTGACCGCTGATGAGACCCGAAAAATCCTCCGAAAAGGGGAAGACTCAGAAAGCATGGACCTCGAAGTTCCTCCTTCTGGTGTGTGGCGATGTGTTGATGAAATCCGCGGGATCTACGTGATCGATACCATTGAGCGGAGGGCAGATACCAATACTAGACAGGACGGACCTGGTTTGACTACTTCCACTTATAAGTCCGTTCCTGGTCACTCTAAAGTTATGATGATTGAGGTCGGTTATGATGCTAGCCATTATTTTCAGAAATTCTGGCCTCTTGATGAAAAAGATGATCCGGGTGAGATTCTTGAGGACGAACAGAGTTCGATTTCTTCCACTGATGATTTCGTTCCTTTTGGTTTTGACCTGGTGACACCTCGCAGGACAACTCTGACTATACTTCTTCCGAGGATGATGAGTTTGTCCCATTCTACTTTGATATCAGCGAGACTCCCAAGGCCAGACCTAGTTGTACTTCTTCCACTCGCCCGTCTGCGCCTTCACACCATAGGACCACCAAGGGCGAACGTAGCCATAATACTTCCATAGACCATTTCGTCCCTTTTCGATTTGATTCCATTGAGGGCCTTTACCCTGTCGACCCTGATCGTCTTCCGTCCACTGTGGACCCCGATGTCGACTTGCACCACACTAGTATCTATCCCTCAGCGGTCTCGCAAGAAGGTCTGTTTTCTACCTTCTTAACCATTTGTATATCCATATCTATGGTATATTCTTTTGTCTTCACCTCTATCCTTCTCCCGTATTGCTCGTCTACCCATTTCTCGTGTTTGCCTTACTTAGGACGTACTTTGTCCTAAGTATAGGGGGGTGGACGAGTCGAGTGTTCAGTCGTCATGTCGTTTCATTACTCCTGTTGTTGCCTATACTTAGGGCTTATTTTACCCTAAGTATAGGGGGAGTGATGTGTATATCCTTCTCTATCTTCTTCCATCGTCTGATCTCGTTTCCATTTTCATCTCTTTTCTTCTTTTCTTCTTTTCTTCTTTTCTTCTTTTCCTCTTCTATCTTCTTTATCTACCGAAAAGGTGTCACCCCTTTTGTCAGTCTTCTACACTTAGGACGTACTTTGTCCTAAGTATAGGGGGTGTGCACCCCGAGTTTCTCTATTCTTTGATCCTCTCCATTGTCTCCTCTTCTTGTCTATACTTAGGGATATCTTACCCTAAGTATAGGGGGAGACAATCTGAGTACGATCTGTTCATTCCCACCCTTGACCCTCCCTGCGTTATGTACAGTCTGCTATACTTAGGATTATTTGATCCTAAGTATAGGGGGGACGGTCAACTTCTCATTCATTGATTCAGTCATTCATTTATTCTTCAGATTTTTCTATACTTAGTACGAGTTATGTCTTCTCTTTTCTTTCTGATCTATGAGGACATAGCTCAAGCTAAGTATAGGGGGGTCGTATATACTGTGTATATACTTTAGCCATAACTCGTACTTTCGTATTTTCTTAATAATATGGCTAATAATGCTTTTAAATTCATTAAAACCCTTAATAAAAAAATGGGATTATTCCTCAAATTCTTTTTGTATGTACTGATTAATAAATCAGGTGAAAATGTTTTTTGCAAAATGTTTGAAAAATAGTTCGAAAATCCTTGTGAAAAATCTTTTGAAAACTATTTTGAAAACGTTTTGTTACATGTTTTCAACCTTTGTAAAAATGTTTTGTTTATAAAACTTGTTTTCTTTATGTGAAATAAAATGTTTGAAAAATGAGTTGCAAATGGTTTGAAAAATGGTTGCAAAAATATGTGAAAAATCTATATATACTGTTTGGAAAATCTTTACAAAATGATTTTCAACTGTGTGTACATGTTTGTAAAACCCGTTTTAAAAAATTATTTTGGACTATAGTTTTCAAAATTGTTTGGAAAACCTTTCAAATAAGTTTGAGGAATACATACATCACACCCAAAATTCACTATACATATACCTATAAAATTGACCACTTACCCTGTAAATTCTTAAAATCCCCTTCTTGTAAATATAAGAAGCATCCCCGTGTAAATATTTGTACCTAGCTTTTAGCCAAAAATCTTTTTATTTTCAAAAATACCAAAAACATTTGCAAAATTAAAATCCAAAAACATTTGAAACATCTTTTTGAAAAATACAAAAAATGCATATGCATCATCACCTTTTCAAAAACCCATAAAAAGTTCAAAATCATTGAAAATTGCATCACAAAAATATTTTCTGCATCGCATTGCATAGCATGAGCATTTTTCGGATTTAGTTTGATAGTTGAACGAGTCTAAATAAAATCCGGAGATTGGAGCTTGATTGGACCTTAAATCTACCTAATAACAGGAACCTTATAGGAATTGGGTTTGAGGTACTTCAGGTCTAGTTGACTTAATTCTTTGAGGATCACGAGACTTGGTTCAATGGATTCTTGACTGCCTAAGTAGAGTATTTCAGAGCATACGCACGACTCTTCATGATAATGACCTAACTTGGACACCTGCTCCTTTCACATGGCTCAACTCAGTTGGAGTGGTAAGGGGGTTGGATTTGCCGGTATGAGACGCACACAAGTGGAAACATTTGTCCTCCTCTAGGGAGGGAAGTGCACCCCATCCCATCCAGTGATGAGGAATTCTAAAGACAAGAGAGTGTGGGTTGCAATAAAGCTTCAAAAGAGGGATAGTCTACTGGCTCAAGAGGAAAAACTCCCTATGTAAATGCTGTTGTGAATAGTATTTCAAAAAAAGAAGAAGAGACAGGCTTGTACAAAAATAAACGCCTGTAAAAGTATGTGAATATGTTGTATAGCCAATAAGCAAGCTTGAGTTCCAAAGTCATATCATGTGAGACTGCAGCTGGATGACTTGACTACATGGGTCTTGCATCCTAGGATGGGTAGCTACACTGGCTACCGTCCACTCTTCTCTTCACCCCCTCCTCTTGAGCTGGTTGCCACTTGAACTTAGAAGGGAATACCCCGCTCCTCGAGGATGGAGTTATTGGATTGGGGAATCATTGGGTTATCGTACTGGAGAAGTCAGTCTCTTTGTCATTCTAGTTGGGGAGAGACACTATCACTTAAACTGTACGAGTCAGAATCATTTGTGTAAGGGTTTGTGTATGAGTTGAGATATTTCTGACCTGGCTATTGAGGAGACTTGGGCAGAGTTTTGGGATTCTCAGGGAATGTTGGATTTCAAATTCGGTTCTCATTAAGGTTCTGCACGCACTAAAAATCCAAAGGTCCGATGTAAGCTCCAAACTTTGATTTTGTGAAGACAAGTTTGATAATTAAACTAAATCCAATTTCTTCTTTTTCTTTTCTTTGTCTTTCTTTTCTGCACTTATTGCATAAGTGTTTGCTAGGGACTAGCAAAGGTAAAGTATAGGGGGATGATGAATCCACATTTTATCATCTTTATTCAATCATTTTGGCCTCAAAAACTCTAGCAAATGCATGTAAATACCCATAGTTCCAGCATCTTAGCATTCATGCATGTGCATGTAAATAGTGTATAAAATACTGTATTTAAAGCCAAAATTATAGAATAAATAAAAGAAAAAAATAATAAAATATTGTAAATATTTTATGACCCGAAACCCCGAGACCTAGGCATCTCGATGAATAGGTCGACAAGGAATAAAGTAGGGGGTAATAAGGGCCAGATACTTATTCATTTCATTCAATCTTTATTCATTTTGGGACCTATTTTGGTTCCACTTTTTATACCTCAAATAATGAAACTTTATACATGAAAGTTGTAGATAATTTAATAAATAAATATACAAAATTGATTTCACTTAAAAATAATGTACAGGTAAAAAGTTATGATCTGAATAAAAATCTAAAATCCCAACTTCCCAGACCTGTATCTCACAAATGAGAACTCCAAATGCAGCAAACTCACCTTTAATTGTATATAATTTAAAATAAGCTATTTAATGGCAGCAGTTTCGCATTTGGCGGAGCTACGGTTTGAAAGTTGAGTTGTGGACCCCTATTGTATACTTGTACAAATTAAAATATTCATTTTATTATTTATTCATTATTTTTATACTTTTATATTTTTATAATTTTGTAAATATTACTTATATTATATTTGTATATTAAAATCAGAATAAAAACATAAAAGAAATATAAAATAAAATACATGTATAGATATAATACATATGTATAATACCAATACTTATACATGTACAATTAATACTTATATTTTATTAAGTATACAAAATATATCAGAAAAATAAAATAAAAATATATTTAAATGTATAAAAATATCTTACAAATTTATAAAATAATAAACAAAAATAATAAAATGAAAAAACAAAATAAAAATAAATTAATAAATTATATAGATAATATGCCTATAAAGGGTATAAAAGGAAACTTGTGAAATTATACCTCATAAAAATAATTAAAAATCATATTAAAATAATTCATAAAATAATAAACTTTTTTATTTAATAATCAAAAATTAATTAATTCATTTTCTATTTTTTATCGATTTTACAAAATAATTTCCAGGGATTTTTCCTGGTTGGTCCACGTGGACCAACCAGGTGCCGGCCCCAGTTGACCCCGGTCAACTGGTCGTCCCCCACCCCTGTAGCTCTGACAGACCTAGTTTTTCTTCCGCTTTGGTGGATTTCTCTAGGTCGCCCGTTGCATCCATTCACGATGCTCCTTCTGCAACTTTTGTTCCTCGATTATCCTCCTTTCACGCCCTTGACTTTCCTCGGGTCAGGTATCAACGATATCGTGGATCTCCCTCGATCTTTGGAGCACCAGAACCACATGGTCAAACCCTTTATAGTGCACCCCCGACTTCCATTTGAATTGGTTTCGTTATTCATCTAGGTTAATTGCAGTTAATTTCACGTTTTTAATTTCATTGTCATTTTTTTTTATTTTAGATGGTAATTTTGAATCGTAGATCATTTTTCTATCACATCCAATACGATCCGATCCATTTTAAATTTTCAACCGTCACCTTCACATCTCGTTCTATCTGCATTCCTATTCTATCTCGCATTATCTATCACCTCTAGCCTCATACGATGGTCGGAGCCACGGTTCCCTTCCATCACCACCGACAGAAACCCTTCGCCCACTAATTCTTGTTTATTTTTTTAACCGAGTCATCATGCTCGAGTCAGTTTTTCTATTTTCTTTTATTGGAGGTACAAGAATTTCAGAAAATAAGAGAAAAAAATCAATTATTGTTCTCTACAAAAAATAAAAAAATAAAAGTTAGGTCGGCAGACGCCACCGGTGAGCTCTTGATCTGCCGTAGCCGACATCCACCTCTGCCTGGCCAGCCCCTCCATCTCCACCTAGAGAGCACATCCCCTTCATCATCGATGACTACCGCAATCTGCTTGAAGCCGCAGACCCATCCGCCGATGCCATCACTCTTCCGTCGGAGGCATGCTTCGCCCCGTCTCCTAGAGAAGCTAACACCACCTTCCTTCAACCTCTGCCTATGTAGGAGCTCCATTGACAAGCCACCGTACCGTCATGAAGCTCACCACACCCACCGACCACCATCCAGATCCTCCTCCAATCGTAGCTCCCCATCGACAACTACCTGGAGGAGAGCACGTGCCACCACCAGGGGCGTGTGTTGCCCCTCATCCCACACGAGGCCTGCCACCGACTGCTAGACCACGCACCACCCCATTCCTCTTTTGCAGGAAACGTAAGAACAGAACAAGGAACTCCTAAATTCAAACCCTAGCAGAATAAAAAATAAGAAAAATACCACGCAGCCCCCTGGGATTTCTACAAATTGCATTAAAGCCCTGTCAGAGCCCACGCACATGCGTTGCATGCACCTTTTTTGGTAGAATTGCAATATCTGACTCATTTTTTTTATTATCTTTTATTTTCAAAACATTAAATAATTGTGATTCAATCCCTGTGTTTCTAGACTTCTGTTGTACGATTTTCTTGTTAAAATAAATGTTATTTATGTTCAATAATTCTAAAAAAAGTTAGACTACTGATCTATGTTTGTTCATTATATAATTTTTTTCATTGCATTTTATCATCAATAGTTATTATTAAAAAAAATCAAAAACATTGTATTTTCCCTGTTTGAAAATCGAAAAATCATAAAAATTCAAATATTGCGTAAAGAATTCTAAAAAAATAGATTAGCTTCCTTTTTGTGTAGTTAATATCATGTCCATTTCTTGTGCATTAAATATTTTTAAACCTCAAAAAAATGTAAAATATCAAAAATCCTAAAAAAAGACAAAAAAATGTAGAAAATTCCAAAAATAGTGATTTCAATTCCTAATTGTAGATAATTTCTTATAGTTTTTAGGGAAAATAATTAAATAAATTTTGATTTCATTTCATATTTTTAAATTGCATAACAGTCTTGTCTGTTCACTATTTTCAGTATTCCTTATTTTTATTCATTATGAAAATACTAAAAAATCTAAAAATATCTAAAAATTACAAAATAGTAAAAAATCATCAAAACATAAATATATTTTATTTAGGAAATTTTGATCATTTTCATCATATTTTAAAAATCTAAAAAATGTATTTCTTTTATGTATAAATTTGTTTAAAAATTTATGTTTATGAAAATTAGAAATTTGCAAAACTAAAAATCATTAAAAATTTGAACTTCAGAAAAAAAAATACAAAAAACCATAAAAATATAAAGATAAAAAATTCACAAAAACTAAGATAGTTTACATTTGAATTTCCTTTCTCTTCTAATTGATTTTTCAATTATTAGATTAACCCTCGGGAATTGTAGCCTCCCTGAGTTCGATCCTGTTTGTTATACAGGTAAAATAAATAGTAATTTCTCTTGCTACATTTTTTAAATAATTTAGTTTGAGAGTAAATATTTTTGTTGAGGGATTCTTTGGGTTGCAACGACAATACTTGCATATTTATTAGTTATCAAAAGCTCGAAAATCCCTATTCAACAATAGCATCTTTTGTTCTGCCTAAATTTTTTGGATTCTTGGAAAAGTTGCCCTAAGATGCAGTCCAAATTTTGCAAAGATTCTCACATGATGGACGCATGCGGGTAAATAAGTTCGTCTAAAAGAGATTGCGAAGGGAGTTGCGGATAGGTTGTTGGAATATTGGCACCTTATCTGGAAAATTGATGGAGATTGTTGACGCAATGGAAAGAAGGAAGATTCATATTTTATGTCTACAAGAGATAAAATGGGTTGGAGAGAAAGCAAGGGAGATCAAGAAGACATGCTTTAAGCTTTGGTATTCAAGTAAAGATAAGGGCAGAAATGGTGTTGGAGTGGTTGTTCATAAGTATTTAAATGATTGCGTGGTTGAGGTGCAAAGATACGGGGATCCGATTATGTTGCTAAAAGTGGTGCTCGAAGAAGAATTTCTGAATATCATCTCAATTTATGCACCACAAATTGGCTGAGATGATAGGATTAAACAAGCTTTTTGGGAGGATTTGGATAAGATTATGCAAAGTAACCCACAAAGAGAGATGATTTGCCTAGATGGAGATCTTAATGAACATGTGGGAAAAGACACTTCGGGATATGCTATTGTTCATGGAGGACATGGCTTCAGGGATAAAAATGAAGAGGGAAAAGTCTTTCTGGATTTTGTAATAGCTTATGATCTTTTCATTGCAAATACTCTATTCAAGAAGAGGGAGGAACATTTAATTACTTATAAGAGTAGCTTGGCAAAAACACAGATAGACTACTTTACCATGAGAAGAATAGATAGGTTGTGTTGCAAAGACTGCAAAGTAATCCCAGGAGAGAGCCAGACCACCCAACATCGCTTGTTAGTCATGGATGTGCAAATAAAAGGGCTAGTAAAGAAAAGGAGAGTTTCTAAGATCACAAGAACTAGATGGTGGGATTTTCAATTGAATCAATCAAGCTTCAGGGAGAAGGTTTTAGAAGACTTATCTTGGGATTGTAATAGAAGTGCTAATGAGATGTGGGAGGCGGTAGCATCTTGTATCAAAAGGGTAGCCAAAGAGATGCTGGGCGAGTCAAAGGGAGGAGCTCCAGGCCAAAAGGAGGCTTGGTGGTGGAGTGGAGGGGTGCAAGAGAAGCTCAAAATTAAAAGAGCTTGCTTTAAAGCTACATCTAAGGGTAGAACATATGAGACTGTCACAAACTACAAAATAGCTAAGAAGGAAGCAAAGAAGGTAGTAATTGAAGCTAAGTCAAAACCTTATGAAATTCTGTACAAAAATCTCAATTCTAAGAAGGGTCAGAAGGATATATTAAGGCTGGCTAAAGCAAGAGAAAGAAAGACCAAAGATCTTTCTCGAGTGAGATGCATTAAGGATGAGGAAGGTCACATGCTTGTTACTCAGAAGGATATAGAGACTAGATGGAAGCAATACTTCCATAAGCTTTTCATTGGGGAGGGAAATAGAGAGACTACTTTGAGAAATCTAGCTAGCAGTGAAAGTTACTTGAATCGTGCAAGCTACATATGAAGACAAAGGAAGGAAGTAGAGGAGGCTTTGAAGGTTATGAGACATTGGAAAGGTGTAGGACCCGATGACAATCGTGTAGAAGTTTGGAGAGTTTTAGGTGAGCGTGGTTTGACTTGGCTTACAAATTTATTCAATGTTATTTGGCGAAGCAAGAAAGTACCTGAAGAATGGAGGAGAAGCATCGCGGTGCCTCTTTATAAAAACAAAGGAGACATTCAAAATTGTTCAAATTACAGAGGTATCAAGTTGATGAGTCACACTATGAAAATTTGGGAACGTGTTATCGAAAGAAGGTTGAGGTAAGTTTCAAAAGTAAAAGAAAATCAATTCGGATGCATGCCAGGTCGCTCAACTATTGAAGCCATCCACTTGCTGAGGAGAACTATGGACATTTACAGAGCTAAAAGGAAGAACCTCCATATGATCTTTATTGATTTAGAGGAGGCATATGATTCTGTCCCACGGGAGATATTGTGGAGAGTTTTGGAGAAGAGACAAGTACCTATCCTATACATTAACCTCATAAAATATATGCATGATAGGGCTTCATCTTGTGTAAGGATACAGTCTGGAATACTGACTATTTTGATATCAACACTAGTTTACATCAAGGTTCAACTTTGAGTCCATTCCTTTTTACTTTGATTATGGATGAGTTGACAAGTCGCATTCAGGATGAGATACCTTGGTGTATGTTATTTGCTGATGATATTGTGTTGATTGATGAGACTAGAGATGGAGTAAATGAGAAGCTTGAGGCCTGGAGACATGCTTTGGAGACTAAAGGATTTCATATAGGTAGGTATAAGTCTGAATATATGGAGTGTACCTTTAATGGAAGCAATGGTAAAGGAATCGATGTTAAGATTGGTGATGACAACATTCAGAAGAGAGATTCTTTTAGATACTTGGGATCTATTTTGCAACATGATGGAGAAATTGATGGAGATGTTACAAAAAAAATAAACGCAGGTTGGATAACGTGGAGAGGAGCCTCTAATGTTCTCTGTGATAAGAAAATTCCTTTGAAAATCAAAGGAAAGTTTTACAAAGCAGTGTAAGATCTGCTATGCTTTATGGATCTGAATGTTGGCCTGTGAACCATAGACATGTACAAAGAATGGCAGTAGCAGAAATGAAAATGCTAAGGTGGATGTATAGACACACACGTAAAGATCGAATTCAGAATGATGCCATCATAATGAAAGTGGGTGTAGCTCTGATCAAAGATACTATGGAAAAATCGTTTAAGGTGGTTTGGCCAAGTCCAAAGAAGGTCAGCTGATGCACCAGTGAGGAGGTGTGAGTTTTGGAATGTTGAGCCAGCTAAAAGAGGGTGTGGAAGGCCTAAGAAGTGTTGGAATGAGACTATACGAAGGGATCTTAGTTTTTTTGGATCTAAGCTCGAGAATGACCCAAGATGGATCTCAATGGAGGCAAAAAAATCCATGTAGCCGACCCTACTTAAAGTGGGAAAAGGCTTCGTTGTTGTTGTCATGGAAAAGTTGTGTCGGTAGACCATTACTCATCCGAAGAATTATCTCAATCCATCTCCAGGATTTAGATGCCATTGTTACCGAAAGAAGTGGGTTAAAGTACCGGTGACGGTAATCCTCAAGAATGGTTCCTAAACCACCCTTGACGAAGCGGCCTTACATTGTCCCGACTTAGACTCCAACATTTTTCAATAGTCCATCTGAGTTAAACAAAGTGCTAAGTGTGAGGTCTCCAGTCATGTTACTATCTCAAGAGTCGTATGGATGATATGAAGGGTTCTATTTAGGCACATTGAATTGATTCATGAACATAGTCTTGTGGAACCTAAAGAATTAAGTCAAGGTTACCTGAAACATCTCCACTTCCAGTCCTCAATGGGTTCCTATGAGATTAGGTATATTAAGGTCTATCCCAAGCTCCAATCTTCGGACTTTACATAAACTTGCTCAATTGTTTATATTATTTCAAAAAAGCGAATGCTATTTACAAAGGTAGAAAATCTTTTTGTGATGCCATTTTCTATTTTTGAATTTTTTATGGATTTTTGAAAAAGTTTTTGCAAATTTTTATGCAAATTTTCAAGAGATTCTGCAAATATTTTTGGTATTTTTTGAAAACAAAAAGATTTTGGCATAAATAGATAATATGTATAACTATTTACACTGATGTGCCTCTTTTTATTTACAAGATTTAAGAGTTTAAGGAATCTACAGGTTGAATGTTAGTTATTTTTATAGATATGTATATGCAATTTGTAAAGAATTTGTTTGAAAGATGCATATATTCCTCAGACTTCTTTGAAGGTGATTTCACAAACAATTTTAAAAACTATAGTCCAAATAGTTTTTACAAATAATTTTTACAAATATTTACAAGCATTTGAAAACTATGCAAAGATTTTTCAAACAGTATATATAGATTTTTCAAATATTTTTCATCCATTTTCAAAATTATTTGTAAATAGGTTTTCAAACAGTTTATTTCACACAAAGAAATGAAATTTCTTCAAACCAACTAATTTTACAAAGATTGAAAATATTTTGCAAAATATTTTTCAAATAGTTTTCCAAAGTTTTTTCAAATAGATTTTCAAACTATTTTCCGAACATTTTGCAAAGCAGTTTTACTCGATTTATTAATTAGTATATACAAAAAGAAACTGAGAAAGAGTATGAATCTTTTTATTAATTAATTTAATGAATTATATATGTATATGTCTATATAGTATTTTAGCCATATTTATTAAAAATACGAAAGTACGAGTTATGGATATATTATGTATGCAGTATATACGAACCCCTATACTTAGCTTGAGCTATGTCCTCATAGATCAGAGAGAAAGAAAAGACATAAATCGTACTGAGTACAGAAAATCCTAAAGAAAAATGAATAAGGAAAGAAGGAAGAAATTAATGAACGTGAAGTCGACCATCCCCCCTATACTTAGGATCGGATAATACTAAGTATAGCATATTGTACACAAGGTAGGGAGGGTCAAGGGTGGTAATGAACCAATCATACTCGGACTGTTTTCCCCTGTACTTAGGGTAAGATATCCCTAAGTATAGAAAAGAAGAAGAGACAATGGAAGGGATCAATGAAAGAATTCTAAGATGCACACCCCCTATACTTAGGATAAAGTACATCCTAAGTATAGAAGACTGACAAAAAGGGAGACATCTTTTTAATAGAAAAGAAAATGAAAATGACAAGAAGAAAAGAAGCAAATATGAAAACTTAAAGGAAGATTTTACGAGTAACATTATCTGAATCTTCTGATGCTGCTAAGGTTGTGGATGATCCTTCGATGCATATCACGCGGACAGAATTGACAACGGCCAGGAAAGTGCCATGCTCGCGGTAAGGCTTCAGTAACTAACCGTTGACACGAACGGTTCTGCGTTAGGAGACAATTTTGATATCACAATACTTCTGTTGTCACACACTTCTTCATTACGAATGGCCCTATCCATTTACTCTTTAATTTACCTGGGAAGATCTTCAACTTTGCATCAAATAGCCATACTTTCTGTCCAGTCTCGAAGGTCTTTCGTCCGATGTGCCGGTCATGCCAGCATTTAACCTTCTCCTTGTACATTAATATGTTATCATAAGGCATAGTCTCGGAATTCCAGGAGCCTATTTAGATCCTCTTTCCTTTTCTGACCACCTTTCTGTGAGTCCAAGTTGCAGATGTTAATTGTCCACAATGATTTGTGGATTAATTCTACAGGCAGATGACACAGCTTTCCGTACACAAGACGGTAGGGCGACATGCCCAAAGGAGACTTGTAAGCAATTCTGTATGCCCAACGGCTTGAGTCCAAGAGTTGGGACCAACTTTTCCTATCTGGCTTTACAAGCTTCTGGAGGATCGTCTTGATTTCTCTATTTGATAACTCAGCCATGCCATTGGTGTAAGAATGGTAAGGAGATGCGACTCGGTGCTTGATGTCATAGTCCTTCGTTAATTTCCTGACCTCTCTATTAATAAAGTGACTACCCTCGTCTGATATCAGTATCTTTGGGATCCAAAACCGCGAAATGATGTTCTTTTTCAGAAAGAGACAAACTGTACGACTATTTGTGGCTCGAGAGGGGATAGCTTCATCCCAACGACTCACATAGTCAACGACAAGAAGGATATTCTCGTATCCTTTACTGTTAGGGAAGGGTCCCATGAAGTCAATGCCCCAATAATCGAATACATCTGCTATCTGAATGAACTTCAGGGGCACGAAATCTTTTAGATGTAAGGGTTCCTTTCCGTTTCTAACAGTCAGTGCAGAGCTTAACGAATGCTGCGGTATCGTTAAATAGTGTAGGCCACCAGAGGCCACACTGCAATACTTTTGTTGTTGTTCTATCTCAGAGTGGTGCCCGCCAGATTTGAGCGAGTGACAATGCTCGAGGGCACTATGATGTTCAACCTGAGGGGTACACCGTCGTCAAATACAATATGCTCCTTCCCTGAATAGAAGTAGGTCTTTCCATTGGTAGAAATGGATAATAGAAAAGAACTTATCCTTTTTTATTTTCATCCAATCTTGTGGAACCACACCAGAGATGAGGTAGTTCACAATATCAGTATACTAAGGGAGTGAATCCACGACCAAAATCGACTCGTCCGGAAGGTGTCTAAGACGAGTGCATTGCTCAGTGGAGGCCCTTGCCGCTCAATTCTGGAGAGGTGATCTGGTACCACATTCTAAACACAGGCTTGTCTTTGATTTCCAAATCGAACTCCTAGAGGAGAAGGATCCATCTGATCAATATAGGCTTTGGATCATTCTTCTAGTGTAAGTATCGGATAGTAGCGTGGTCAGTGTAGATGGTGACTTTCGATCCAAGAAGATATGATCTGAACTTCTCAAGGATGAATACCACAACCATCAATTCTTTCTCTGTCACAATGTAATTCCTCTGAGATTCATCTAGTGTTTTACTGACATAGTGAATGGTATAGGGCACATTGTCTTTACTTTGTCCAAGAACAACCCCAACTACAAAGTCTGATGCCTCCATCATGATCTCAAAAGGAGAGATCAATCTCACGGCTGTAGGATGGGAGCTTGAATGATAAGCTCCTTCAGTTGGTTAATGAAAGGAGAACTTGCTGATCAACATTGAACTTAGTCTCCTTATACAGTAATTTTGTAAGAGATCGGGAAATGCAGGTGAGGTCACGAATGAATCTCCTGTAGAATCCCACATGCCCTAGAAATGACCTCTCATTTCTAACTATCTGAGGCGGCTATAAATTGGCAATCACACTCATCTTCATCGGTTCGACTTTCATGCCACATTTGGAAACAACGTGGCCTAGCACAATACCTTTTGTGATCATGGAGTGACTCCTTTCCCAAGATAACACAAGATTGACCTCACGACGTTCCTGAAGTACTCTGTCTGGGGTTAGTTCGCTGTTGATGATGATCGGATACATGTTCTCTACACCCGCAAGGAATGCATACTTAAGGCCTATTGGAAGTGGCTTTAATTCAGGTTCTAATCTGGCTTGCTTCTCGGCCACTTCGGAAACTATGCTGATTGGAGGAGATCTGTCTGAACTTTGGAGGTAGTGATGCTCACATCAGTGACTTGTTATTCATCTGACAATGCTAAACAGATATGCAATGAATTCATCGTGTTTGGGTTGGAATGAATCATTTGTGTCAAAGAGATGCATCAACGAATTAGATTTTGTCTCCCAAGTGCCATCGTAGCTTGCGTCGATTGTGCTTTCCCAGTCCTACTCAGGAGAGAGGATTTCTAGGGTCCAAGTGTCCTTCAAAGAGAGGTTGTATCTCTGATCTTTGTAAGGAAGTCACGGTCTTCTTCAGGCAGTGTGGCGTGACTTTCATCAGATACGACTTTAGGCTTGCTGACCATGTCTATTGTAACCTTTTGATTGCTCGAGTTGAACGTGATATTGCCAGCCCCGTAGTCAACTACAGCCTATGCAGTTCGCAGGAATGGTCGTTCAAGGATAATGGGGTTCTAGAGTAATGGTGCAAGGGAGACTATATCAAGGACCACAAAATCAACGAGAAATTGCATATCCTGCACCTTTACCACAACATCTTCCAACAGACCTCGAGGTCGCTTGATGGATCGATTAGCGAACTGAAGGATCGTGTGTGTTTGCTTCAACAGACCCAACCTGAATTCTTGCAATAATGATGAGGGTAAGAGGTTGATGGAAGAACCACTGTTAAGAAGAGTCTGCTCGAAGACTTGGTCGAATATCTCGCATCTGATTAAAGACGCTCCTTTGTCTAGCTTCTTTTGCGGGAGATTGTTGATGGTTGCGACTGTGGCCATGGTAAGGACATGATTCTCTACCTATTGACATCTGTCGTTACGCATTGGCTGAAGCTTGTTTGTATGTGCCTGATAACACGGGTTTTGCGAGGGTCACAATATGATATGTATAGTGTCGCTGAAGCGACCGCTCACAGAACGTCAGTTATACAGCAATTAACCCACAATAAAAGAATAAAACAATTGATTCCCAAAAATGTGAATTAATATTTATTACTCTACCACAAAATGTACAGTGACTAAGTATGTAGAGGTCGAACCACAGAGAGGGTATAATATATAAATATATATGTATACCCTTAGAGGGTGAGTATATAGCATATAATACATATGTATACCCTTAGAGGGTGAGTATATAGCATATAATACATATAAGATAAATAATATAATTAGGTAATATATATAATTTATAGAATATAAATATATAAATATATATGTATACCCTTAGAGGTTGAGTATATAGCATATAATACATACAAGATATATATATATAAATAGTAAAAAAAATTCTCTTTTTTTTTAATCTTATATATGAATAATGATGTATATACACATATATAGATAGATAGATAGATATATATATTTTTTCTTTTTTTCTAGGGAGTACATATATATATAAAGGGGTGCTATAATATTTATAAAAATATACAAAAATAGTCAAAAATCCAGAGATAAAGTCTTTTTTGGTATTTTTATGATTTTTTACTTTTTTGGTGATTTTTGGGTATTCTTCAACTTGTTTTTGGTATTTTTAAAAGCTGAAATAAAAGAAAACAGGGAAATAAGTACTTGTTGTAAGTAAAATAGGAATTAAAAATAGAAAACAGCCATAAAATGTTTCCACACTATTTTTCTAATAAAGATAATAAAATATAGAAGTAGGAACTGAGTTTATATTTTTCTGATTTTTCTTTGATTTTATACATTTTTTTGAAGTTTTTGTGTATTTTTGAATTTTTAAGGTTTTCCTTTTGACATTTTTAGGGATTTTTGGACTGACACTAAAATAGGTCAAAATACACACTAGGGAATTTTTTTGGAATTTTTCGAGGTCTTTTAATATCTTTTTGGTATTTTGTAAGTTAGACAGTAAATAAAAGGCATGTTTTTGATTTTTAATAAATGCAAAAATGCAACAAAATTAAAATCCAAAAATATGGCGTGCAAGGGTACACTAACAGGAGCTTATGTCCATTTTTGCAAAATTTTTCAAATTAAAAAGAGGCACAAAATAAATGGACAAAGCATTCAACAATATATGGCCTGGCAGGGGTATTTTTGCGATTAAAATATTTATCAGGGGCATCCATGCAAAAATTACAACATAAATAAACATTTATTTTTATTTTCGGGGCCATTTTACAAATACTAAAACCCGGTGAGGTTTAAGTGCAAAAATCACGCGCCTCACGTGGGTGCTGCACGTGAGGCGCGGAGGGACTAATATGTAAATACATAAACTACAGGGGGCAGACTGCAACTTTTACACTTTATTTACAACGTGGCATTTTATTTTTGGCATTAAACTATAAATACAAAAAGCGGGGGGAGGAGTTTGAAATTTACCCCCTAAGGCACTTCATCCTGCGATTGGTCTTCGCCCACTCATCCACGTGTCGCGCATCTGACGGTGGATACCGGTTCGTCGATGAAGGGTTTGGATTAGAAGCTCCTCGCGGATCTGACGGTCGGCGCGTGTCTCCATCGGACGTCTCCTATGCGATCTGGGTCGGGCCTCCTGATCTGACGGTGCTGGAGCCCCCTGGAAGAACAGGGAAGAAGCTCGCCCCCGGCGAGCTTTGATCGAGAAGCTTGTGCTCCTCCAGGGCTCTCCCACATATCTGAGGTGGTCTGCACATAGCTGGAAGCCTCCCGCGTCAGCCGGGGTCTTCTCATGGCTCCTGGAGGTCCGAGGCGCTGGGACGAGGTCGGGGAAGAACGGGACCTCCAGGAACCTCTTCCTGGTTTGATTCGAGCCTAGATGGGCTTCTTTCGTCGCTGGACCTGCATAGGAAGAACCGGGGGAGCGAGGGCTACCTCCTCGACCCCGGGTTTTGAAGCTTTGCAGCGAGATGGAGTGAGGCGGAGGGGCTCCGGCGTACGGCGGAGGGGGAGCCCCGATTCGCGAAGACCGGAGGCCCTCGGTTGGACAAAGGCAATGGATCGATGGAGAATATGATGAGGAACGGGATGGGGTGAACGAGGCGGTCGGACACAGTCAAGATCACAGTGGAGAAGTCGCCGGAGCGGAGCTCCGGCGAACTTTGAAATTTTGATTTTAAGCTACGATAATTAACTAAAGGCTAAACTAACAACGGGAATGAAAAGCTAACATTAAAACCTAACTAGAAGCGATAAAGGAGCAGCTCTTATACCTGGGGGCCACCAGGGAGCAGGACGGACGCCGGAGCTCCGCCGCGTCAAAATTGCCCTTCCTCCGACCGATTCGAGGTGCTGGATCACTCCCCCTGTCACGAGGAACGTCCCAGGAACGAAATCAAGGCTTTTGGATGGGTTAAAATTGGCCAAATTTGAGGAAGGGAGCGGAGCTTCTTATTTATAGACATTGGCATGGTGCCTTATTGACCGGCGATTATTGCATGATCCAATGAGTATCAAATTGATCCAAATTATCGGCGGGTATCAGTGATCATCAGAGATCATTTCTTGTTAAGGAAGCGAGCTCGATCGATGGATGAGATGCCCGTAAAAAAAGGATGAAATCCGGGGAAAAGATGGTTCAGAGATGCCAGAGCTTGGATGGGACAGTTGACCAGGCGGTCAACAAGGGCTGGCGCCCCATTGGTCCAGGTCGGCTGCTAGAAGACAAAATAGGACTCCTTATTCGAAATTGATTTATTTAGCCTAGTAAATGATTTTATTATTTTTTTCTTATAAAATAAAAAAAGTGTATTATTTCATGTAGTATTTATTTACGATTTTTATTGAATTTTTTGGAGTGTTTTATTATAGTTTTAATTTAATATTGTGTGTATGTATGTATTTACATGTATTTTTGTATATTTGATTTTTAATTTGTTTATTTTCTTTTATTATTTTATTGGTTTAATTTATAAATTTATAATTTATTTTTGTGAGTATGGGGGTATTTTTATTTAATTTTTATGAGTTTATTTTCATTTTTAAATAAATAGGTATATGTGTATGTAGGTATACTTCTTGGTATTTTACTTATGTATTTTGTGTACTTAATTTATTTAATGTATTTTCTTGATTTTTATTTTGGATTTGCATTTTTAGTAGGTTATATGTATTATTTACATTATTATAAAAATATAAAAGAAGAGAAAAATTAAAGAGTGTTTTCCCTTTTTATTTATATACATTCTTGGTCATAGGTATTTTGCCTACTAACTTGCATAGGCTTATTTTATTTTATTAATCCTTTTTAGTTTTATTTTAATTTTAGTATATACATGTATTATATACATTGTTTACAAAATTCTAAAAATATAATTTGATAAAAATAATGTCCAAGGAATATAGTGAATATTTTAATCAGGCAGGCTGCAATGGGGGCCAAAAACCTAACTTTTGCAGATGGACTCCAAAAATTATGAAACCAATTTTATTAAATAGTTCTTGGAAAGCTATATACAATTAAAGGTGAGTTTGGTTGATTTGGAGTTTTTATTTGCAAGATATGAGTCTGTGAAGTTGAGATTTTGGCTTTTTATTCTGTATATAAAATGTGCACTGAGTATTATTTTTAAACAAACTCAATTTTGTATTTTTATTTACATTATTATCTACGACTTTCATGAACAAAGTTTCTTTATTTGATGAATAAATAATTATGTACAAAATAGGTGTCAAAATTGCATAAATAAATGAATGGATAAATGAGGTATTTATTATATACTGGCCCTTATCTCCCCCTACTTTATTCCTTGTCGACCAATCCCATGCTGGCCTTGGTCTCGTGGTTTGGGTCATAAAATATCTTCAATATTTTATTCCTTTTTCTTTACTTCTCTTTATTCTATAATTTTGGCATTAAACACATTATTTAACGTATAATTAATACAATGAATGATGAATGCTATTATGTACAATTTGATGCTATTTACATGCATTTGCTGGGGTTTTTAAGGCCAAAATGATAGAATAAAGGTGATGAATGGAGATTCATCACCCCCTATACTTGCCTTTGCTAGTCCCTAGCAAACACTTATGCAATAAGTACAAAAAGAATAAAGAAAAGAAAAAAGACAATTAAAGAAGGATAGAGTGAATAGGGGTGCTTTCAGTGCAATGCATGTCTTTATAAAATCTGAATTTGGAGCTCCTGTCAGACCTTGGGTGTAAATGTGTGTAACCTAGTCGGGAACCAGCTCTAAAATACAACAACCTTCGATAGTCATAGAACTCAGTTCAACCCACCTCAATAGCCTGGTCAGAACTGGTCTACATCATATGCAAACCCTTATACTATGAAGCTGACTTGTACAGTGTAAGTGATAGTGGCTCTCCCCAACTGAAATGATAAAGGAACTGACTTCTCCAGAATGACAACCCAATGATTCCCCAATCCAACAGCTCTTTCCTCGAGGAGCAGGGTATTCCCTTCTAAGTTCAAGTGGCAACCAGCTCAAGAGGAGGGGGTGAAGAGAAGAATGGACGGTAGCCGGTGTAGCTACCTATCCTGGGATGCAAGACCAGTGTAGTCAAGTCATCCAGCTGCAGGCTCACATATTTGTCTTTGGAACTCAAGCTTGCTTATTGACTTTGTACATACTTTGCAGGCATTTTTTTTTCAATCATACTATTCACAGCAGCATTTACATTAGGAATTTTCCTCTTGAGCCCGTAGACTATCCCTCTTTTGAAGCTTTATCGCAACCCCCAATCTCCTGTCTTTAGACCTCATTGCTATTGGACCAGGTTGGGGTGTACTTCCCTCCCTAGACGAGGACGAGCGTTTCCGCCCGTGTGCGTCTCAGACTGGCAAATCCAACCCCTCACCACTTCAACTGAGTTGAGCCGAGTGAAAGGTGCAATTGTCCAAGTTAGGTCACGCTCGTCAAGAGTCATGCGTGTGTCTTGAAAAGTTCTAGTTAGTCAATTGAGGTGACTTGAACCCAGCCCTAATTTCTCAAAGAATTAAGTCTGTATAGACCTGAAGTATCTTAAACCTAGTTCCCGTAAGGTTCCAGTGCAGTTAGGTGCGGTAAGGTCTAACCAAGCTCCAATTTGAGACTTTATTGGACCGATTCAATCATCAAGCTCACTCAAAAAGAATATGAATGGTATGCTTATGCTATGCACAATGAATGATACAACTTTTCACAAAGATTTTACAAGAATCAAAGAATCTTTTTACAGAAAGAATTTTGAAACTAGAAAGCTTGACACATACAAAGGTATACACAATTATTTACACGGGCGTACCGCCTTATTTACAAAAGGTATGTATTTTCAAAAGACTTTACAGGTTTTAATGGCGTACTTTATTCATCTTGTACAAAAAGAATTTGATGTATTTGATTTACAAGTGTTTGTAATGATGCTTTTATTTCTCAGATCTAATTTTGAAAGTAATTTTCGCAAACTATAGTACACAATAGTTTTTGCAATCATTTATACACATTTGAAAACTATTTTTGCAAAGATTTTTCACACTATATATACATTTTTCACAATAATTTTGACAAGCATTTTTCAAAACATTTGCACATAGGTTTTTCAAATCCTTTCTTTCACACAAAGAAAAGTTTTGCGTCCAAATAATTTTACACAAGTTGAAAACATTTCACAGCAAATTTTTCAAATAGTTCACACTATTTTTCAAATCATATTGTATATGTATCTAACCTGATTTATTAATCAGTATATACAAAAAGAAGAAAAATTGTATTTGTTGTACAATATGGTTTGGCTCTTATAAGCTTTATTCGGGATTATTCTTATCTTTGTATGGGAGATTTTTGTGCAGACTCCTCAGACTTATTCAAGAATCATTTTCACATGAGTTTTAAAAACTTTAGTCCAAAATAATTTTGCAAACATGTACACTTATTTGAAAATGATTTTACAAAGGTTTTACACAGCATAGATAGGTTTTTCAAAACAATTTTGACAATCAAGTTTTTATAATCATTTGCACACTGATTTTCACACATTTTGATTTCACTCAAAGAAAATAAATTTTACACACAAAACTAATTTTCTCAAAGGTTGGATACTTGTACACGCTATTTTCAAACGATCTTCAAAAGATTTTTCAAAGAGAACAATTTGCCGAAAATGCTTTTCCTGACTTAATAATCAGTACAAATACAAAGAGTCTGAGGATCTCACAATCATCTTTTATTATTATAGAATTGCTTTATATTTTATTTTTGGGGTGATATATTTTATTTTTCAGTATGAGTTATTGCTTATAGTATATACATGGTATATACGACCCCCCTATACTTAGCTTGAGCTATGTCCTCATAGGTCGAAAGGAAAAGCAAAGACATTGAGTATAGACAGATCTAAAGAATCTTTATGAATGAATGAGAAGTTGATCGTCCCCCCATACTTAGGATCAAGTAATCCTAAGTATAGCAGATTGTACAAAAAGCAGGGAGGGTCAAGGGTGGGAATACACAGATCGTACTCAGATTATCTCCCCCTATACTTATGGTAAGATACTCCTAAGTATAGACAAAAAGAGGAGACAATGGAGAGGATCGGAATGAAATGAAAAACTCGGGGTGCACGTCCCCCCTATACTTAGGACAAAGTACGTCCTCAGTATAGAAAACTGTCTACAAGGGCGGCACCTTTTTGATACAAAGAGAAAATAGAAAAGGAAAAGAAGAAAATAAGAAAATAAGAAAATCAGATAAACAGTGGTTGGAGTACATCGTCTGAATCTTCTGATGCTGCAGCTGTTGTGGAGATGTCATCATATTGCACGAGCTGGATAGAGTCAACAACGGCCAAGAATGCATCTGGTTCTAAGTAAGGCTTCAGGAGTTGGCCGTTGACGACGAAGGACTGTGCGTCAGAGGACAATTTTGATATTGCAATACTTCCATTGTCACGCACTTCACAAACTCGAAATGGCCCTGTCCACTTACTCTTTAATTTACCCGGGAATATCCACAACTTTGCATCAAATAACCACACTTTCTTTCCAACATCGAAGGTCTTTCGTCTGATGTGCCGGTCATGCCAGCGTTTCACCTTCTCCTTGTACATCAATGTGTTATCGTATGCATAGTCTCGGAATTCCAAGAGCATGTTCAGATCATCTTTTCTCTTTTGACCACTTTTGCGTGAGTCCAAATTACAACTGTTGATTGCCCATAAAGACTTGTGAATTAATTCCACGGGCAGATGGCACGGTTTTCCATATACAAGACGATAGGGTGACATGCCCAAAGGAGACTTGTAGGCGGTTCGGTAAGCCCATAGGACCGAGTCCAAGAGTTGAGACCAGTCCTTCCTGTTTGGCCTAACAAGTTTCTGCAGGATAGTCTTGATTTCTCTGTTTGATAGCTCCGCCATGCCATTGGTCTGAGGATGATAAGGAGATGCGACACGATGGTCGATGCCGTACTCCTTCGTTAACTTCTTGACCTCTTTGTTAATGAAGTGGCTTCCCCCGTCTGATATGAGAATTTTCGATATCCCGAACCATGAAATGGTGCTCTTCTTGAGGAACTGGCATACTGTTCGGCTGTCGGCGGCTCGAGCAGGGATAGCTTCAACCCAACGACTCACGTAATCGATGGCAAGAAGGATGTGCTCAAATCCTTGACTGTTAGGGAAAGGTCCCATGAAGTCAATGCCCCATGCATTGAAAACATCTGCTATCTGAATGATTTTCAGGGGCATTGAATCTTTGGCAGTAAGTGTATCTTTCGGTCTCTGACAGTCAATACATCGTTTGATAAATTCCGTTGCATCCTTGAATAAAGTGGGCCACCAGAAGCCACACTGAAGTACTTTGGTTGCCGTCCGATCTCTAGAGTGGTGTCCACCATATTCGAGCGAGTGACAATGCTCGAGGACACTAAATTGCTCCGTCTGAGGAATGCACCTGCGCCAAATGCAATCTGCTTCTTCCCTGAATAGAAGAGGATCTTCCCATTGGTAGAATCGGATGGTCGACATGAATTTGTTCTTCTGATTTTTCGTCCAATCTGCTGGTGTTACCCCAGAGGCGAGGTAGTTGACTATATATGCATACCAAGGAAGAGAATCCACTGCTAAGATGGCTTCGCCAGGGAAGGTTTTTGTGATAGGTGCATTGTTCAGAGGAAACTCATGCTGCTCTATTCTGGAGAGATGGTCTGCTACCACATTCTGGACTCCAGGCTTGTCCTTGATTTCCAAATCGAATTCCTGGAGGAGAAGGATCTAACGAATCAGTCGTGGCTTGGCATCCTTCTTCTGCTGTAGGTACCGGATAGTAGAGTGGTCTGTAAAGATTGTGACTTTTGATCCCAACAAATAGGATCTGAACTTCTCTAAGGTGAAAACCACAGCCAGCAATTCTTTCTCTGTCACTGTATAATTTCTTTGTGCTTCGTCTAATGTTCTGTTGGCATAGTGAATGGCGTAGGGCGCTCTGTCTTTCCTTTGCCCAAGAATAGCCTCGACTGCAAAGCCTGACGCATCGGTCATTATCTCAAAGGGAAGAGTCCAGTCAGGCGACTGTAAGATTGGAGCCTGAGTGATGAGCTCCTTCAACTGATTGAAAGCAAGGAGAACCTGCTGATCAACAATGAACTCAGTCTCCTTGCACAAAAGTTCTGTCAGAGGTCGGGCAATGCGGCTGAAATCCTTGATGAATCGCCTGTAAAATCCCGCATGCCCCAGGAATGACCTCACATTCTTCACTGTCTGAGGTGGCTGAAGATTTGAAATGACATCCACCTTCGTTGGGTCGACTTCCATGCCACGTTTGGAAATGACGTGGCCCAGCACAATGCCTTTAGTGACCATAAAGTGGCTCTTTTCCCATGAGAGCACTAGATTGACTTCTTGGCATTTCTGAAGCACTCTGTCTAGGTGCTCAAGACAGGAATCGAAACTATCACCATAGACAGAGAAGTCGTCCATGAACACCTCAAGAAAACTGCCTACCATTTCGGCGAAGACTGCTAACATGCATCTTTGGAAGGTTGCAGGTGCGTTGCACAAACCAAAGGGCATTCTCTTGAAGGCATAGGTGCCGAACGGGCAAGTGAAGGTAGTCTTCTCTTGATCCTCAGGGGCGATCTCCACTTGGTTGTACCCGGAGTACCCATCCAGAAAGCAGAAGAACTCCTTGCCTGCTAATCATTCCAAAACTTGATCAATGAAGGGCAAGGGAAAGTGGTCCTTCTTGGTTGCTGCATTAAGACGGCGGTAGTCAACACACACCCGCCAGGATGTTGGTACCCGAGTGGAAATTTCCTCTCCTTTATCATTTGTAACCACGGTAAGCCCAGATTTCTTTGGAACTACATGCAGTGGGCTTACCCATTTTGAGTCGGAGATAGGATAAATGAAGCCTGCATCACACCATTTCGTTATCTCCTTCATGAATACGTCCCAAAGGTTAGGGTTCAGCCTTCTTTGGAATTCGCGGGACGGCTTGGCATCTTCTTCTAGATAGATGTGGTGTGAACACAAGGCTGGATTTATCCCTCGGAGATCTGATACGCTCCAACCAAGTGCCTTGCAGTTCTTTTCTAGAACCTCGAGAAGACGAGATTCCTGATCCGGATTCAGCCTGTTGCTGATGATGACCGGATACATTTGTTCTTCACCCGCAAGGAAAGCATACTTCAGGCCTGCAGGAAGTGGCTTGAGTTCTAGTTTTGACCTATCCACTTTATCTGTCACTTCAGAGACTATGCTGTTGGTGGGATGTATTTCCTTGAAGCTGTTACCATCCTAAACATTCTGCCGAGATCCCAGTAAAGTGCCGAACGGTTCTGTGCTAAGCTGATCGTGTTCGGTCTGGAGTGAATGCTCAAAGAGATGCGCCTGCATCTGAGAATATGTCTCCCAAGAATCACCGGAGCAAAGGTTGACTGTGCTTTCCAAGTCCTCCTCGAGTGTGAGGATTTCTTGGGTCCAAGGATCGTCCAATGACAAGAATGAATCTCTGATCTCTGCAATAAAGTCACAGTCTCCTTCACAAGCTGCCTGGCTCTCATTAGTCGTGGCATTTGGTTCTCGGTTCATGTTTATCGTGATCTGCTGGGTGTTCGAGCTGAAAGTAATCTTGCCAGACCCGTAATCAAGCACGGCACCTGAAGTACGAAGGAATGGTCTGCCAAGGATGATAGGGGTCTGGAGCAGGGGTGCAGGCGAATCCATATCAAGGACTACAAAGTCAGCTGGAAATTGCATGTCCTGCACTTTAACAACAACATCTTCCAAAAGACCTCGCGGCCGCTTGACGGATCGGTCAGCGAACTGAAGGATCATGCGTGTCTGCTTGAGCGGTCCCAGCCCAAATTCTTGCATTATAGACGAGGGCAGAAGGTTGATGGAAGATCCACTATCAAGGAGAGTGCGCTCGAAGACCTAATCAAAAATCTCACAACTGATCAGAGGTGCTCCTGTGTCTTGCTTTTTCTGTGGGAGATTGCTAATGGCTGCAACAGTGGCCATGGAGAGAACGTGTTTTTCTACATCTCAGCGTCTGTTTTCCTGCGTTGAGCGACGCCTGTTAGTACATGCCTCTTTCAGTCCTTTCTTCACAGCTGGCATGTATTCCACGGCCTTCAACAAAGGAATCTCAACAGTCAATTTATCTAGAATTTCCAAAACACCTGGATCAGACAATGCCTTTTTTTGTTTTGCAATTTTTTTGGATTTTTGTATTGCATGAGGAAAAGGAATATTTATATCACTGGCAGGAAAATGAGAGTTCTTATTTACATCAAAATCATCGCCCATAGAATGTTGTACATCCAAACTACAAAAAGGAGTACAAGCTGTGTCTTGACATGCTGGTGCTGCAGGGCGATCAAAAAGTGCAGCGTCTGCTCCGTCGGCTGGCGAGGGATCGGCTGTGGCTGGAAGCTTCTCCAATGCTGGCGCGGCTTTGCTTCGGCTGCAAACTTCTTTTTGGTGTTTTTGGTTTTGCTGATTTTTTTGTATTTTCTGCTGAGGCTGCTACTGAAAATGCACGACGGCTGGATTGGCTTCTCCTTCTTCCTCCTCACACGTCCCTGTAGCTGGCACGGCTGATGCGGAAGATGACGATCCACATGTTTCTTTATTCACCCCACTTGTGGTAGCAGGCGGAGGTAAGGCCCTACCGCTCATGAGAGTAACAGCATTAGAATAAACAGTAATATCATTACCAGACACGGACTGGACATCACATTCTACCTGCTCTTTCTTCTTGAAATTGTTGGGGTTGGCTTCGACCTGAGCCGGAATGGTAGTTCGGGTGGCGGTCAGGTCATCAAGCCGCTTAGTCATATCCGCTAGCCCTTTGACAAGTTGGGCCAGACAATCCATGGTGGGGTTCGCAGGGGGTATTTCTGAAGATTCAGCGTGCAGACCACGCTGCTGTTGGTTGGATGGGTGTGGAGGTTGTTGCTGGTGATTCTGAGGTGGTGCTGGAAGTTGAAGTTGTTGGTATGAGGGAGGAGGATACTGCTGGTATTGCTGAGAGGGGGCAGCCGCGTACTGGTGATACGACTGTGGGTGGCGGTACTGCGGCTGCTGGTACGGATGATTTTGCCTCCATTACTGTGCAAACTGGGGAGGCTGCTGGTACTGTTGGTGAGGCTGAGAGGACTGTCCAAAGCGACCACCCTGAGGTTGGTGGTATTGCCGATTGGCAAATGGCTGACCCTGGGGTTGTCCCGGAGGACGGGTCGGCTATGCATCATTAGCCCATACCCCGTTCACTTCCTGAATCAGGGGTGGTGGTGGGAAGACTGGATCAGATCCGGGGAGAAACTCTGGCTGGTACACGACCATCTGCTGCTATGGCGGGCCCTAGTCGGGCGCCTGCACGTAGTACACGTGCTGGACTACCGGTGGCTGCTGGCTCGGCTGAGGTTGATGCTGCGGTTGCTGCTCGTCCTTCTTCTCAGCGGGAGCTTCCGATGGTGTAGCCGACTGAACAGAGTTGATGGTGCCCACCAACAGTTCAAGGTACTTATTGATCTGATCAAGCTTGTCTAAATTCTGGGTCCTCTTCTCGATCACAGCGAGTTTCTCGAGGTCATGTGATCGCTTCTCAATGATGTCAACCTTAGAGAGATGGCCCCCGATAATACTGAGGTTGGAGCTCTCATCTCTCTCTGCCTCCTTGGACGCTGTCATGTGTACTTGCTTCTGGAGGATCTGGGGTTGTTTTTGATACGCCTTGGATGAAGAGAGGGTGGCCTCTCCTTCGACCATTTCTTCAAATATCTGCCAGACTCCGTCTTCATCCTTGTTAAAATGTGAGCCCCCACATGCTGCGTCAACGAGCCTTTGGCTTTCAATGTTCAGTCCCCCGAAAAAGTGCTGGACCAAGCTGGTCTTCGGGATATCGTGATGGGGACACTTCTCCTGCAGGTCAGTGAATCTCTCCCACGCTTCATGTATCGACTCATGGGGTCCTTGAGAGAAATTATTGATACGGGCTCGTATCTGGTTGAGCCGACCTAGAGGGTAATATTTGTGCAGAAAGGCGGACTTCAACTCCTCCCAGGTCATCACAACCTTCCCCAGATGATTGACCCAATAGAGGGCCTTGTCCTGTAGGCTGAAGGGGAAAGCCATCATCTTGACAATGTCCAGAGGGACATTGGGATAGTGAATCGTGCGGCAAATGCGGGAAAATTGCAGGTGAATGCACGGCTCCTCGCTAGTGTTTCCATGAAATGCAGGGAGAAGGGCAATGAATTGGGGCTTCAGCTCAAAGTGAGCGTGTACCGGTGGAATGAGGATCCACTCGGTCATCTGGCTGTCTCCTGGATTGTATGTTTCTTTAAGTGTTGGCTTTGGTGGTGGTGGAAATTCTAGATCATCATCTGCACCACCACCTCCACCTCCACCTCCCCTGCCTCCTCTGCCTCTGCCTCCTCCTCCATCGTCTCGGTTCATCATATCATTCAACATGTCCTGGAAGGCTGTCTGTGTGAGGGCCTGCTCGGTCAGCTGTTGCTGGATGGCCTGGATAGATGGCAGTAGCTGTGCATTGACTTGATTCTGATCTGGCACCTGTCCCTCTGGTTGGGGTGGCTGCTGACCCTTGCTCTTTCCTCCTGGAGCCATGTCAGGGTCTGAGTCGGATGAGATGAACTCCGAAGTAGTCTCCAGGGCTCGCACTGTCTTCTATCTGCATAATGAGATAGTCCTGATCAGACCGCTTGCAATTAATGTTCAGCTGCCGTGATGAAGCTGGAATTCAGGTCAACCCCAACATGTTGTGAATGGAAAAGGATGTAGACTGTAATCAACTTCCATTCACAACGGCGAAAGTGGGACAAAAGTGATCCCAGTTTATTGGGTGGCCAAGAGAAAGGTAGAAAACGAGGAGTCTGGAGATCGATCCGCAAAGTCCGGATCGGGTTCTCGGGAATCGCCTCGAACTTATTGGCGGAGTTGAGTCCATGGAATCGATGTGGGTGTCGGCATGGTCCTGACGGAAACCATCCATGGATCAACTTCGCGAAGTACAAGAGAAGATCGAATGTTGGATGGAAGATACGATGGTCAACGAGGAATAAAAGGAGTGTAAAACAGTAGAGAGTCTCGGTTGAGCGGGGTGGTCATAGGGAAGAAACAAAATGTGCGCAAAGGCGCGAGACTTGATTTTTGAACCTTAATCTAGATCCATACAAACACAATACAAAATCGGGTTCACCAACTCACGCCATGTGAAGCCGTGAAAGCTCGGCTATTTATTATCTTTTCATTTTTAGAGTTGTGATTTTCAGGCATATCTTATAACAAGTCCTTAGTACGCTACACTATAGGAGCGAGAGTACTGCCGGAAGAGTATCCCGTACTTGTCCTCCTCCTGTGTAACCTGTAGTCTGTACTTTTTGGAGTCCTTGTAACCCTTCCTGGATCCCTACTCAGCCAAAGAAAAGAGAGAGGAAGCCGATAGGCGAAACCAATACATCGGTTCTCGCTCGCAACGGAATCACCCGTGAGCGTGCAAGAACCTACTCGGACGCAGGACAATGAGACAGACACCCCCGTGAAGGCGTGGCCTATGCTCAATACTTCGGACAGGGTCGATGCTCTACACAACAGAGAGTCATCACTGGTGACCAAGCCCTACTCGCCTACGTACGATAGAAGCGCCATTACTTCGGAAATCCAGGCGATACACAAGGCAGTTGCAGACTGGATTTTTGGCTTTAATCCTTAGGGGGTCGCACTCACTCAAGGGAGTAGGGTTTTGGTCCCCCTCCAAGGTACCTGAAAACAATGAGGGCTTTATGAACTCGGTACAATGATAGTCCATTACAGATTTTAATTAAGGTCAAAGTTTATTTAGCAGTCCCCTTGTTTTAATTTTTGGGTTTTCACTTTTTTTGAGTCTATTTCATACCAGTGCCTAACATTTTTGTAGATTTTCATTTAAGTCCTAGGTGCTCAAAATCAGAGGGAGATAGCGGAAAAGCCGTGCAAGTGGTTCCATGATGGAAATCTCACCATTAAACCGAATGATGCATGCTGAGTTAGAAGACTTACAGTACATCCCAGCTCTCTCCATGCAGTATGCAAAACAGAATTTTTAAACCTATCTACATGTCGGTATGCAAGGCACAAAATCGCCCTAAACATTAGCTGCTATTAGCGTGAAGAACCATAATTCGCTCATTTATCTCTAGCCCGAAAGGACTGGTCTTGGCTCACCCCTCCCCTGCTCAACACACTTGAGTTTAGGAGAAAGCGCTTTACAGGGCTCGCGGTGGCACAAGGGCTAAGAGACAAATGAACGCCTTGTTTAAATTTGAGTAGATCCATATGAAGTAGACTATAGGAACATGCATTCTTATTAATGTGTGGACCTAGCTACCGAGTCAAGCAACCTATATCTAGGGGCTCCAAGCACACAAAACAAGGTAAAAGAAAGGCGGAAAGCTCAAAACTTCGGAAAACAAAGAAAAGAAGGCGATGAAAACTCGAAAAGCCGCGATGAGGCCCCCAGGTGAACAATCACCCGGGCACTGGACCTCATTGTGAAGAGTAGAGTCATGTTTAATTACATGCCAAAATTATCTCTCTCTCACCATAAATTACAAAAATAATCCTAAATATTCTACACCTATCTAATCCCCAGCTCCTTGCTTCCTTGATGCTCTCTCCAGATGGTCATGAGGTGAAGACCACCCTCCTCCAAGCTTGGCTGCCTTGGCCTCCTAAGAAGCCATCCTCGCGTGGCAGGCTCTCGCATCAAAGTCACAAAAAGATTGAATTAGAATAGCTCAACAAATCAAATAGAGCAGATATAAAATAATCACAATAAATGAATCAATCAATAGAGCATGGTGATTAATGACAATAAAAATAGCTGCTCACAAAATCAATGATGAATAAAAAATGTACACAAGAATGACAAAATAAATTAGGCTATGCTCATTGCTCCCTGGCAACGGCGCCATCTGATAACACGGGTTTTGCGAGGGTCACAATAAGATATGTATAGTGTCGCTGAAGCGACCGCTCACAGAACGTCGGTTATACAACAATTAACCCACAATAAAAGAATAAAATAATTGAGTCCCAAAAATGTGAATTAATATTTATTACTCTACCACAAAATGTACAGTGACTAAGTATGTAGAGGTTGAACCACAGAGTGCAACACAAAATGCAATAGCCTAAAATGTGCATGAACCACAGAGTCATCCATGTGTGAAGCCTATTTTTGTGGGTTTTATCTTTTATATATTTATTATTATTATTATTATTATTTATTTTAATAATATAATTAGGTTATATATATAATTTATAGAATATAAATATATAAATATATATGTATACCCTTAGAGGGTGAGTATATAGCCTATAATACATACAAGATATATATATATATAGTAAAAAAAGATTCTCTTTTTTTTTGAATCTTATATATGAATAATGATGTATATACACATATATAGATAGATAGATATATATTTTTTTCTTTTTTTCTAGGGAGTACATATATATATATAAAGGGGTGCTATAATATTTATAAAAATATACAAAAATAGTCAAAAATCCAGAGATAAAGTCTTTTTGGTATTTTTATGATTTTTTACTTTTTTGGTGATTTTTGGGTATTCTTCAACTTGTTTTTGGTATTTTTAAAAGCTGAAATAAAAGAAAACAGGGAAATAGGTACTGGCTGTAAGTAAAATAGGAATTAAAAATAGAAAACAGCCACAAAAATTTTCCACACTATTTTTCTAATAGAGATAATAAAATATAGAAGAAGTAGGAACTGAGTTTATGTTTTTCTGATTTTTCTTTGATTTTATACATTTTTTTGAAGTTTTTGTGTATTTTTGAATTTTTAAGGTTTTCCTTTTGACATTTTTAGGGATTTTTGGATTGACACTAAAATAGGTCAAAATACACACTAGGGAATTTTTTTGGAATTTTTCGAGGTCTTTTAATATCTTTTTGGTATTTTGTAAGTTAGACAGTAAATAAAAGGCATGTTTTTGATTTTTAATAAATGCAAAAATGCAACAAAATTAAAATCCAAAAATATGGCATGCAAGGGTACACTAACAGAAGCTTATGCCCATTTTTGCAAAAATTTTCAAATTAAAAAGAGGCACAAAATAAATGGACAAAGCATTCAACAATATATGGCCTGGCAGGGGTATTTTTGCGATTAAAATATTTATCAGGGGCATCCATGCAAAAATTACAACAAAAATAAACATTTATTTTTATTTTCGGGGCCATTTTACAAATACTAAAACCCGGCGGGGTTTAAGTGCAAAAATCACGCGCCTCACGTGGGTGTTGCACGTGAGGCGCGGAGGGACTAATATGTAAATACATAAACTACAGGGGGCAGACTGCAACTTTTACACTTTATTTACAACGTGGCGTTTTATTTTTGGCATTAAACTATAAATACAAAAAGCGGGGGGAGGAGTTTGAAATTTACCCCCTAAGGTGCTTCATCCTGCGGTTGGTCTTCGCCCACTCATCCACGTGTCGCGCATCTGACGGTGGATACCGGTTCGTCGATGAAGGGTTCGGATTAGAAGCTCCTCGCGGATCTGATGGTCGGCGCGTGTCTCCATCGGACGTCTCCTATGCGATCTGGGCCGGGCCTCCTGATCTGACGGCACTGGAGCCCCCTGGAAGAACAGGGAAGAAGCTCGCCCCCGGTGAGCTTCGATCGAGAAGCTTGGGCTCCTCCAGGGCTCTCCCGCGTATCTGAGGTGGTCTGCACATAGCTGGAAGCCTCCAGCGTCAGCCGGCGGTCTTCTCATGGCTCCTGGAGGTTTGAGGCGCTGGGACGAGGTCGGGGAAGAACGGGACCTCCAGGAACCTCTTCCTGGTTTGATTCGAGCCCAGATGGGCTTCTTTCGTCACTGGACCTGCATAGGAAGAATCGGGGGAGCGAGGGCTACCTCCTCGACCCCGTATTTTGAAGCTTTGCAGCGAGATGGAGTGAGGCGGAGGGGCTCCGGCGTACGGCGGAGGGGGAGCCCCGATTCGCGAAGACCGGAGGCCCTCGGTTGGACAAAGGCGATGGATCGATGGAGAATATGATGAGGAACGGGATGGGGTGAACGAGGCGGTCGGACACAGTCAAGATCATAGTGGAGAAGTCGCCGGAGCTCCACTCCGGCGAACTTCGAAATTTTGATTTTAAGCTACAATAATTAACTAAAGGCTAAACTAACAACGGGAATGAAAAGCTAACATTAAAACCTAACTAAAAAGCGATAAAGGAGCAGCTCTTATACCTGGGGGCCACCAGGGAGCAAGACGGACGCCAGAGCTCCGCCGCGTCAAAATTGCCCTTCCTCCGACCGATTTGAGGTGCTGGATCACTCCCCCTGTCACGAGGAACGTCCCAGGAACGAAATCAAGGCTTTTGGATGGGTTAAAATTGGCCAAATTTGAGGAAGGGAGCGGAACTTCTTATTTATAGACATTGGCATGGTGCCTTATTGACCGGCGATTATTGCATGATCCAATGAGTATCAAATTGATCCAAATTATCTGCGGGTATCAGTGATCATCAGAGATCATTTCTTGTTAAGGAAGCGAGCTCGATGGATGGATGAGATGCCCGTAAAAAAAGGATGAAATCCGGGGAAAATATGGTTCAAAGATGCTAGAGCTTGGATGGGACAGTTGACCAGGCGGTCAACAAGGGCTGGCGCCCCATTGGTCCAGGTCGGCTGCTAGAAGACAAAATAGGACTCCTTATTCGAAATTGATTTATTTAGCCTAGTAAATTATTTTATTAATTTTTTCTTATAAAATAAAAAAAGTGTAGTATTTCATGTAGTATTTATTTACGATTTTTAATTAATTTTTTGGAGTGTTTTATTATAGTTTTAATTTAATAATGTGTGTATGTATGTATTTACATGTATTTTTGTATATTTGATTTTTAATTTGTTTATTTTCTTTTATTATTTTATTGGTTTATTTTATAAATTTATAATTTATTTTTGTGAGTATGGGGGTATTTTTATTCAATTTTTATGAGTTTATTTTCATTTTTAAATAAATAGGTATATGTGTATATAGGTATACTTCTTGGTATTTTACCTATGTATTTTGTGTACTTAATTTATTTAATGTATTTTCTTGATTTTTATTTTGGATTTGCATTTTTAATAGGTTATATGTATTATTTACATTATTATAAAAATATAAAAGAAGAGAAAAATTAAAGAGTGTTTTCCCCTTTTATTTATATACATTCTTGGTCATAGGTATTTTGCCTACTAACTTGCATAGGCTTATTTTATTTTATTAATCCTTTTTAGTTTTATTCTAATTTTAGTATATACATGTATTATATACATTGTTTACAAAATTCTAAAAATATAATTTTAATAAATATAATGTCCAAGGAATATATTGAATATTTTAATCAGGCAGGTTGCACAATGGGGGCCAAAAACCTAACTTTTGCAGATGGACTCCAAAAATTATGAAACCAATTTTATTAAATAGTTCTTGGAAAGCTATATACAATTAAAGGTGAGTTTGGTTGATTTGGAGTTTTTATTTGCAAGATATGGGTCTGTGAAGTTGAGATTTTGGCTTTTTATTTTGTGTATAAAATGTGCACTGAGTATTATTTTTAAACAAACTCAATTTTGTATATTTATTTACATTATTATCTACGACTTTCATGAACAAAGTTTCTTTATTTGATGAATAAATAATTGTGTACAAAATAGGTATCAAAATTGCATAAATAAATGAATGGATAAATGAGGTATTTATTGTATATTGGCCCTTATCTCCCCCTACTTTATTCCTTGTCGACCGATCCCATGCTGGCCTTGGTCTCGGGGTTTGGGTCATAAAATATCTTCAATATTTTATTCCTTTTTCTTGTCTTCTCTTTATTCTATAATTTTGGCATTAAACACATTATTTAACTTATAATTAATACAATGAATGATGAATGCTATTATGTACAATTTGATGCTATTTACATGCATTTGCTGGGGTTTTTAAGGTCAAAATGATAGAATAAAGGTGATGAAATGGAGATTCATCAGTGCCTCCTTCAAATCTTTCTTTACAGCGGGCATGTATTCCATGGCTTTCATCAACCGAATCTCAACACTCAAATTATTAATAATATCCACAATTTGGGAATCAGTAAATGCACTTTTATTTTTTCATTTTTTGGATTTTTCTATTGCATCAGTAAAGGAATATTTATAATGTTGAAATCAAAAGTAGTGTTCTTATATAAAATAAAATTCTTGTCCACACAAATATGTATGGATGGATCAAAAAAGTGTACATGTTGGAGGTGAAGATTCTGCTGCAGTTGGACAAGAAAAAGGTGCGGTCTATGCTCCATCGATTAGTGTTGGATTGGTTGCTGCTGGCTCCTCCATGGTTGGCGTGGCTTCACATTGATTACGATCATATTTTTGGTCTTTTTTATTTTACTATTTTTTTGTTCTTTTTATTGGTGGAGATGGGGATGGATGGCAGCTGGCATGGCTCCTCCTCCTTCTTCTTCCTCACCTGAACCTGTAGCTGACGATGATGATGCAGAAGATGACGATTCACCTGTTAAAGCTTTATTCTTCCCTTGGCTTGCGGCAAATGAAGACAACGTCCTACCGCTCCTGAGAGTGACAACATTAGAAAAAAATAAAACCATGATTAGCTGACTCGACAGGCACAGACGGGACATCACATTCCATATGCTCCATCTCTTTAAAATTATTAGGATTTGCTTCGACCTGTGTCGGAATAGGAGTTTTAGTGGCGGTCAGGTCATCGAGCTTCTTACTCATCTCTGCTAGACCCTTCACATGTTGGTCCAAGCAATCCAGTGGGTTCAACTGCCTCAAAAGTTTCAGCGTGTAGACCACGTTGTTGATGGTGGTTGGGAGGCTGAGGCTGGGACTATTGATGTTGCCGTGAAGGAGGAGGAAGCTGATACTGTTGATATGGAGGAAGGGGATATTGTTGTTGCCGCTGTTGTCCAGCCGCGTACTTGTGATAGGGCTGTTGATGGCAGTATTGCGACGTGGATACTGTTGTGACTATCTCTAGTTGCCTTCATATTGTGGAGACGGGTGATTTTGGTACTAATGCTGGGGATGAAAGGACTGTCCAGAACAACCAACCTGAGGTTGATGGCAAGGTCGGTAGGCTGGTGGTTGGCCTTGATGTTGCCTGCAGGATGGATCTTCTGTGCGTCATTGCTCCATACACCATTGACTTCCTGATTCAGTGGTGATGGCGGAAATGCTGGATATGAAGGGAGAAGGAAGTCTGGTTGGTAGACCACCATCTGCTACTACGTCGGGCCCTACTCGGGTGCATGCATGTAGTATACGTACTGGATGGTCAGCTGCTGATGACTCGGTTGAGGCTGATGTGGTGGTGATGGTTCGTCCTTCATCTCAGCATGAGTCTATGACGATGGTGTTGCCGACTGAACATAACTGATGGTTCTCACCAGCAGCTCCAACTGCTTGGTGATTTAGTCCTGCTTGTCTAGATTCTGTGTCCTTTGTTCGATCACAACGAGCTTTTCAAAATCCTATGACCGCTTCTCGGTAATGTCAACTATTGAAAAATGGCCCTCGATGATATTAAGGTTGGATCTCTCATCTTTCTCTGCCTCACGAGCTGCTACCATATGAACTGACTTTTAGAGGACCTGAGGCTGTCTTTGATAGGCGCGTGATGAAGATTGGGCGGCCTCTCCTTCGGCTATTTTTTCGAAAATCTGCCATACCACGTCTTCATCCTTGTTGAAATGAAATCCTCCGCACGGAGCATCTACTAACCTTTGACTTTCCACATTCAGGCCCCCAAAAAAGTGTCGGACCAAGATGGTCTTTGGTATCTCATGGTGGGGGCACTTCTCCTGCAGGTCCGTAAATCGCTTTCAGGCTTCATGGATAGACTCATGGGTAGCCTTAGAGAAGTTGTTGATCCTACCTCGCATATGGTTGAGCAAGATGCATTGACGTAAGCCTACAACTGTCCATTAATACATACATGATAGGGAATAAGAGTTATAGCCAAATAAAATTTAAACCGAAAGGATTGACCAAATGCAGTCTAATTTACAAAATGGCAACAATATGGTGAAGAAACTAAATAGAAAGTTTCCCAGTTGTGATGCAATTAGAGCAAATTAGCTTATCTAACTAAATGTATCATTGCTTGGATGTGATGCAATGTTTTAATGATCTAACCAAATAATATGACTATGCAATGCCACAATCCACATCCTAAATAGTAGTATTAAACATTTTACTCTTAGAAATACTTGCTGCAACCACCACATGAAACAAGAAGAGAATACAACTCTGATAGAAATTAAATTTACTAATTGATTTCACCAAAAGATGAGATGGTGTACTGACCTTGTCTCTGAGATGAGAAATAAATAAATCAATTTAATAAAATTGGCCTTGTAAAACAAAAGAAGGGCGATTACAAAATGGATGAATGACAAAGATGGAATTATTAAACAGTAGGTTTCTTTGGAGAAAATGATGCATGATCATTAAAAAATAGGGAATCTTAATGATATTCATAAGAAGCTGCAGCTGAATGGCATCCGAATAGAGACTCGAAATTTGACACCAAAAAAGGATGGCTTTAACCGGGACTCTCTAACCAGTGGCCAACCTCCGAGCTTGAGGGTTGCAGGAGGGAGATGTAGCGCTCCGCGGGGGGAACCGCAGTGGCTTCGGCTAGGAATTTGGGCGCAAGAGGCTGGGAGTCGATTGGGGTTAGGGAGCGTGTTGGTGGTTGGCTCTGTCGGAGGGGCAGTGGGGGTTCGAAAGAGGTAGGGCTGTGGTTGGAAGGCTGTGGACAACGTATATTTACTAGGGAGAAGATGGGTTGTTGGAAGGTCGTGGACAATGTATATTTACTAGGTAGTGTTACCATCTCCCTCGGTAGCACTACGAGCAAGATGCATTGAATAGCCTGATTTTGTATAACAAACAACCTCTGTGTGTCCATACTTGTGACAATACGTACATTGAACGGTGTTGCGGCTTCGTCCCGCTCCAAAGCGACCACAACCACGTCCTTGGAAGGAGCTGCAACTCCCACGTCTAGACGGGGCAACCAATGCAGAGATCTGTCCATGTACCTCCATAGTAGTGCGAGCAGTAGGGATGACAAGTCGACTGAAGGTACTATAAGCTTCCTCAATGGTGGGAAGGACTGCATCATTGATCATCTGGTCGTGAGTTGTAGCGTAGCCTAGATCAAGTCCCGCAAGAAATACCAACACCACCATGTGATGTTCCTTCTGTTTGGGGCAGGTACACCGTGGAATACATGCATTATATTGTTCAAATAGGGATTTCAAGAGAGAGAAGTACTCAGGTAGCGGACGACCTGCTTGCTTCATATTGAGCATCTCAAAATACGTCTGATACATTCTGCTTGAGTACTTCTCCTGACTATATGTGGCTCATCTGCAATCCAAAGATGACGCTTACCATGATCAAAGAGCTGACCACTCCATCATCTTTTGCCCAAGTGTTGTACTTTCATGTTTTTTCAGCAAGTTATGGCTATAACAAAATATATTCCTTGGTGTATCTACGTACGATCATGAGGAACATACGTGGTCATTTGGGATAATTGGTCTTGTCCAAATTTGGAATCAAACCAAATGAGTGTAGTCGGTTGCTCCCTCCATCATATCCCTGAGATGTCACTTCAGATTGAGACCTCTCGAATTATAGTGTAGACATGCTGAAGAAGGATATAAATACCAATAAATAGGAACTTGATTACATTATATTAGCAGAGTCTAGATGGTGGTAGTAGAATATTGATGTAGTGGTGAGAAGGAAAAGAGGAAAAGAAAGTTTTTAGAAAATGACGGTTGCGGGGGGGGCTTCGATGGGTGGCTGCGGGTGTAGTGGGGTTTGATGGGCTTTTTTTTAGATGGAGGGCAGCAGAAGGGAGGGCACGGAGCGCTCTGGTGATGGCGACACTGGTGGGGCGGTGGGGTGACAGTCCTAATCGACTTACATGAAACATTAGTCAGAGGATCCCTAGCACAAAAACTCGTGGACAACCCCACCTGATCACTTGTCCTCTGAACCTGCAAAAGAATCAGAAAAAGATTTCGGCCGTTGTATCGACCAGGTGAGTTTTACCAGAAAAAATTAATTTCGAATTAATCTTCTTTATTTTATTTATACTCCTAAACTTATGTATAGCGGTTAAGTACGGGAGTGTCGAACTCATGGAGGCAAACTGTCTAATCTAGGGGAAATCGGTGGGAAAATCTTAGGCAATAGGATTTCCTCATTTTTATTTTATTTTTAAGGATTTTCTGGATTTTTATTTGAATTTTAATGATTTTTATATTATTTTTCTAATTTTTTTATTATTTTATGATTTTTTTATTATTAGAAAATGTTTTAATTTTTTATTTGGTTTTTATTTTGTTGTTTTTATGGTTTAATTTTTTTTATATTTTTATGGATTTTTAAAGATTTTCTTATGATGTTTATGGAGTTTGATTTGTTTTTAATGCGAAAAATGAAGTTTTTATGTAAAACTGTAACGTTTTTGTGATTTTCAAGATTGAAAATTTTGCGAAAATATTTTTATTGTATTTTCTGTAAAAACTAGATGAAAATACCTTCAAAACGGTATGTGGTACATTTTTAGGGGATTTTTATTGAGTTAGTTATGAATTTTTTAATTTTTTGTGCATTTTATATTTTTTTATTGATTTTATTATTTAATTTTTGTTTATTTTGTTTTATTTTTTTAAAAACGTATTTAATACTGTATATTACGTAAAATATAGTATTTTGGAGTTTTTTTATATTTTGGTTATTATTTATTAAGTAGATTATATAGTATGATAGTTATATACAAAAAGGGGGTATATGTGTTAAAATACTAGAAAGTAAGGTGTCCGTGTGAAATGTTGAAACTGGAGGGACTTTCTCGCAAAAACTCATCAAGTTTCACATGGTCTCACGTGCAAGCTTCATCACCAGGGTACGCGTGTACGCACGTGAGGATTTCACCAGCAGCTTTCGTAATATCCACCCGTGCACATGATAGTTTCTAATCAGAACCTGTGCATGAATATGCAAAATTCTAGAGGTTAATTCACAAATTACACCAAAATATCTCGGCCTGTTCACGTGCATCGCGCATGCTCGCGAAGAGCGGTGGTGATCGGCGGTTCTCCGGATGAAATCCCAGCCGTCGGTTGAAATCTGATCGGATAGTGCAGAGGAGTTTTGGAGAAGCCGATGTTCTTCCTTCGTACGAAATTCTAGACAACGATGAAGATCTACGAACGTTTTGAGTCGGGAATCTGATCGACTGCAGATCTCGTAGGCGGCAGATCTGGACACGGCAACGCTACGCTTCGTCTCAGATTTCTTCAGATTATAGTTTATCGAATGGCTTGTTTAATGATGTTTCTGAGGCTTCAGATCAGGTCCGACAGTGTCGTTTTATGAATGGATCGTGATGCTCTGCTAATGCGACTCCAGAAGAGGCTTCTTCTGCAGCTGACGCTGTTCAAATACTGATGTTAATCCCTACGTGCTCCAGCTAAGAAGATACCTGCAAATAGTAGATCTCCCTCTCGATTCGAAGTGAATCGGAGATACACTTTGTGAAAATTTCTGGTCCCGATCAGAATATTTGATAACGTGCATATGATGGATTGAACCTCATCAAAAATTAAACCCACTCACACATCAAACATGGAGTGACGGTCTCAACATCCTTAGTTAATCACATATTAGAGATTCAACTTATGATTTTCTATTTAAACTTAGGATTTTTTTTAACAGAAATCATTTTTGAATCTATCCTACAGTTTTGACATCAATGCTACATTATAAGCAACATGTTCCGAAGCAAATTCCAGTTGGACTTTTCCTCCGATTCAAACGTGTGCAAGCTCTGTTTAATAGATGATTCCACTTCAAATTACAGTTCAAATGTTTGAAACAAACATATTAGTAATGGAATCCGGAAGAAGGCGATTGACATGGAATCTAAACCAGATCCGTATTGAGTGTGCAGGCAGTGCGAAGGTGATTCAGAAGCAGTTCGTGTGTAGTACGGGAAATGGATAATGTGCGGCTGAGATGGATAACTTTGATTTTGATTTGCAGAGAAATTTTGGGAGAGGAGATGAATTGAGGGGAAAAGTGGATCGGGTTAAGAGGAGAATCGGAGATCGTGAATCTAATTACAACGGCAAACAGAGAGGTTGGAAGGGATTGAGTAGGCGGAATGGGATAGAAGACGAGAGAAGAAGAATAGAAACGGAGATAGACGAGAATCGGAAAATGCAGAATACAGAAGAGGAGAACCTGGATATGGAAGACGGAGATATGGTTGCCGCCTGGGAACACAGGGACTCGACCGAGCTCCTGCGGTCCTTGCCTCAACCAGCGGCAGCACAGGGAGGCTGCACCCGGCGGAGCGAAGCTCGACGACGGTGCGGATCACGCCGTCCCTCCTCCTTCGCTCGCTCAACGACGAGAAACACCCGAGGACTGTCACTCCTGGATCGAAGGTGGCGAATAATGGCGGATGGAATCAACGTAGGGGGTGAAGGTCTTAAATAGGCAAGGAGAGATGGCGTCACCGGAGGTGGTGACGGGAGCTCGAGTGGTTTGACAACGGCCGGCCAACGGCCAAGCCGTTGTGGGAATTGGGCGGTTGGACGGTGGAGAAGAAGAGAAGAGGCCGAGGGGGTCGGTTGTTGCGTGAGGAAGAAGGAAACCGTCGGGGAAGAAGAGGGATTGGGAAAGGTGGAGAGAGAAAAAGAGGGAAGAAGAAAGAGAAAAGGGTAGGAGATTTTTTTAAATAATTATTAAAAAAATCATAATTAATTAAATAAGCACCGAGAAAAAAATTTAAAAAATAGCTATCGAGGCGCCCCCTCCAAATCGGCACCTGAGGTGCCGATTTGGGCAATACCCGTTGGTCCTCACTCCAAATCGGCACCTCAGGTGCCGATTTGGCAGGGGCGCCAACGGCTATGGCCCAAATCGGCACCAGAGGGCAGTTGGAAATTTGCCAACGGTCCCCTCCTCCCCCATTTCTTATATAACCCCCCCCCCCCTGCATTCCATTCTTCTCACAATTTCCCCCTCTCTCCTTCTTCATCTTCTCCCCTTATTCCTCCTCTCTTATTTCACTCATTCGGTTTTCTGAAGTGGGATTTCTTCTCTCGATCTGCTAAACTTATTCAAGTAAGAATAAGATATTTTTTTGTATTTTTTTGTGCATTTTTTGCAGGGTTTTATCAGTGAGGACGCTATATACATCGGATACTGGATTATATTATTATCTTTTGGATAACATTTCTTGTAGAAGACACGCATCTTTCATGTAATTTTACTCAGGAAATGTTTTAAAATTTAACAAGTAATTAGATGTGCAAAATTGATACTTAGTTAAAATGTATTTTAAAATAATTTTTGTTTATATTTAATGGTAAATCATTTGTCTATGAAGTAAGCTAAAGATGTTGAAAAATAGTAATTGTAAATGTAATATGGATTTTTTTTAATGTCAATTACATTAGACACTTTATTAGGAGATTTTTGTAATAATTATTAAAAAAAATCGAAAATAATTAAATAGGGGACATTAGACATTACATTAGCATTTCATTCATTTAGATTTAAAAGTGCACATATTCATGTTAAAATTACTGTCATTTAGATTTGGAATCGAGCGCCGAGAGGGTCTCTATACAACGCTGGCAGGACTCACTGTGGTGAGCACCGATGAGTCCCCAAGACCGGACTTTTGGATTCCATATCTGAGTGATTAGTATATCAATTAAATTATCAATTATTAGAGATAACATCCGACTGAAATGTTAATTAAACTAATTGTTACATCTGATTATTAAGTAATTATTTTATGTAATTAAACTAATTAAATCATTATTTTATTCGTATAGATGGCCTCCAACACCGCTCATGTCTTAATATATTGGGGAGGATCGATTGATGTCTCTGATGACCACGTAGAATATATTGGGGGTAATAAACGGATGGTTACATTACCATGCCAATTAACATACATTGGCTTACTGTCTCGAGTCTCTGAAGTCACTGATCTCCCGCTCGACCAGTATATACTTACATTAACTTGTAAGTGGTTGTATGAGGGATCAACTTTCTTTGCAGTACCGATTGACGATGATGAATCAACATTAGCAATGTTGAGTTCAATCGTCGATGTGAGATTTATCCATCTTTTTGTACAAGCTACTCCCTTTAATATGGAAAATATGTCGTCATCTTCGAGGTAAAATTAATCACATTCAAATTATAGAATAATTTCACCATTTATATTTAAACTGACAAAGATTTAAATTAATCAGGTCAACAAATGAGACCATGTTTGAGGATATCGAAGGGTCATCACAAGTAAATGTAGAAGATGATTTAGTGACAGAAATATCCGAAGAAAATGAGGAGTCCGAAAATGACGAGCTAGAAAATGATACTCAAACATTAGAAGAAAATGAGGAGTCCGAAAATGACGAGTCAGAAAATGATACTCAAACATTAGAAGAAAATATCGGTGTTAATACTTGTCATGATTTTGGATATGGTTCGCTAGTTCTAGCCGTAGGTATTGAGGAAAGGGGGAACTCATATTCTGCTAATAACGATGATGCTGAAGAAGAACCGATGGAGGAGTTACCTCACGTTTTTTATCATGAAATTGCAGAAGCAAAAGATGTAGTATTTGTAGAGAGTCAATCAGAATCCACCAATGATTCCAGACTAAGTTATTGGTTAGGTAGTTATAAGTCGAAAAGGGATCTACAATACGATTTACAAAAATGGAGCATGGAAAATCATGTGCAATACAAACCCAAGGCGTCAAACAAGAATATTTTGACGGTTGTTTGTATTTATGATGATTGTGGATGGCGTTTACATGCATCAGAAAGAAAATCACGAGGAGATTGGTACGTTTCAGGATATAGGTGGAAGCACACATGCAGAAATCCTGTCCTTTTAGTAAAACATCGTCAATGCACTTCTGTTTTTGTAGTGCAGTATATTTTATCTTCTTTTAAAGCAAAAGTTAGTATGACCCCAGGAGCGATAATGTACAAGATAAAGGACGAGTTGATAACTGAAATCAACTACATGACATCTTGGAATGCTATACGTCGTGCAATGGATATGTTTTATAGAAATGAGGTTGACTCATATCGTGATCTTCTGATATTCATTCGTGCTTTAGAACGACATAACCCTGGCACATATACGTGGTTCAAGACACTAGAAGGCCAAAACGACAGCACTATACATTTTCAGAGAGTGTTTGTAGCGTTTGGAGCGTGTCGTAGAGCGTTCAGATTTTGTCGACATGTTTTGTCTATTGACGGAGCACATCTATACGGGAGATACGCCGGTCACATGTACGTAGCCACAACAATTGACGCCAATAATGGCCTTTTTTCCGTTGGCATTTGCTATTGCTGAAAAGAACGAGAATATTTCGGCATGGGGCTGGTTTTTGAATTTATTAAAACAAATTATCGATCGTCGGGACATCTGTTTTATAAGTGATCGATTTCCTGGTCTAAAGAATGCTGTACGTGGTTTATTTCCACCGAAAGAGGGATTCACGCATCGTCATTGTCTCAGACACATGCGTGCAAACATGCAGAGAGCCGGTCATAGAAATCGTACAGTTCTAAGTCTATTCTACGCTGCTGGACAAGAACCATGTCAGAACAAGTTCAACAGTATGATGCGTGAAATTTTCATTCTAGATAGAAGTGCTTTCGAGTGGATCTGATCTCAGGACAATGGCGATCAGAGATATTGGGCATTAAGTTTAGATGATGGAAATCGTTATGAACATATGATAACCAATTTATCTGAAAGTTTTAACGGTGCCTTTAGAGGAGCACGTGGTTTACCAATTATTTCTCTCATCCTAACAGTATTCCTTAGAATAAATGGCTATTCAATGATCGTCATGAGGAGTCGGAAGGAATGACTACATATTTACTAAGAAATATGAAGAGTTGTTAGAGAAACAAACCAGGGAGGCAAGAGCATGTCACGTTGAAATATTTTCGTTAACTCAATTTCAAGTCCGTGATCGTGATGGATTTGCACATGAAGTCAATCTAAATGGCCGAGAAAGTGAGTGCATGTGCGGGTTTATGCATATGAAACACTTTGTATGTCCACATGTTATTGCCGCATCTTCAAATACTCGTACTCACGTAGATAACTACGATCTATGTTCGCAGTACTTCTCCAGCGATTTTTACTGTCAGGCATACAACTTCTACTTTCATCCCATACCTGATAGACGTTATTGGGAAGAAGAAGATGCTATTGTTATGTTACCTCCAAAATGGGAAAGAGAATTGTCGGAAGACCTGTGCAGGGAAGAATTAGAAATGAAATGGACAAAATGTGCGTACGACCGAAATTATGTAAAATCTGCAAGCAACCAGGACATAATAGATTAAGTTGTCCACAGAGGACATAGGCACACTTGGATTTGTAAGGGTAATTTAATTTCATTGTCAATATATCATTTTCTTTACAAATATATAGTTTTTTTTCTTAGCATTTGTAATTATTAATGTAGATGGCACAGATGGATAGGTTTCCTGGACCAGTAGATACCTCAGTATTATATATGCAGAATGACCATCGATCATCACAACCCACTAGTTCGGTAAGTCCTTTTTATAATTTTTTAAATTTACTAGGTCGGTAATACTATTTCTTATTTTTTATTCAATATATTTTACAGATTCGATTTATAGAGCATAATGAGTTACTGAACTCCATTTCTGACAAGAAGAGTGGCGTAGTAGAATGATTAATAGAAGCGTCGCGTTTTTCATGTGTGGTGAACATGAGAAGAGTCCAAATGGATCCATCATTATTGACCAGCTTACTAGAGAGATGGAGACCTGAGAGTCTGAGACACACACATTTCACCTACGCTTAGGGGAGGCTACTATTACTCTTCAGAATATGGGATTAATTAGTGGTTTAAGAGTTGATGGTCTACCTGTGACTGGTCCAGATTCTCCGCCTGGTGGATGGGATGCAGAGTGCATGAGTTTGTTAGGAGTAATACCTACTCGGATAAAGAGTGGAAAAGTGAAGCTGTCTTGGATACGCGACGTCTTCTTTAACACAGAACATCCGTTGCAAGGTATTGATGACGAACAACAAGCGACCCGTGTGGTTAGAGCACTCATTTTTTATCATATAGGATGTAGTGTACTTGCATACAGCAGCGGAGATATGGTGCCTCTAAGGTATGCGTTAATGATTGACTGTATTACATTATTAATTGTTGTTGTATTCTTGGGTTTGAATAATTTTTTAGGTACCTATTACACTTACGTGAACTGCAAGAATGTGCTCAGCTGGCTTGGGGTGCTGCTGCTTTGGCGCATATGTATTCAGAACTCGATAAGGGTGCAAAGATCGGCACGTCTAGGATATATGGTTTCTTCTCAATTTTACAGGTATGTAGAGTACCCCTACACGTCTCAATTTGGTTTATTTACATCTTCTAATATTTTCAATTACATGTTTAGGCATGGGAGCATGTACATATTGGACGGCCGATAGTACATGCTGGTGCTCAGATAACTGGAGGTTCATTAGCGTTGAAGTGGATAGGAGTGCGCAGTTTTAAAGAGAACGTGCATACGGCAACATTAGCATTCTATCGTAACGAGCTCGATACACAAGAACCTCATCAGGTAAAAAAACTTTAATGCTCATATTAATTTTAAATTATTGTAAACTACAATATATAATTTTTTTACTAAAATAGAGATGATTTGGACACCATACACTGAAGTTGAGATATCACAACTGCATCCTATCTGCAGAAGTGGCCATCCTGTATGGATGAGTCGAGTTCCACTTATTTGTTACGATCTTGTAGTGATGCACCTAACTGATCGTGTGATGCGACAATTTGGGATGCGCCAGCACATTCCTGTTTCCGTGGAGAGGATAAACGATGTATCTAGATGTAACAAAATCCGAAGTGGGGACATCCTAAACTGGGCTACTATACATCGACAGTAGGTGGATCGTTGGGAGCACAGGGAAGCCGCAGTTGTTCATGAGCACCCGGATTCCAATACCCGGACGAAAAAAGTAGCGGCTTCGGGCCTCCGGATTTTTTAGTATTTTGGCTTTATTATATTTTTATATTTTTATATACAATTTTAGATGACTTTAGGAAAAAGAATTAAGTTAATATGATTTACGATTATTTAATTAAAAATCGGGGAAGTTTCTACATATAGTACATATAGACAGCGGGTCCAAAAAGCCGAAACTCACCGGTTTTATCCAAATATTTTTCTGATATTTTTAATAAATAGTATTATGTACAAAATAGATTTTAAAAGTGAGCTTGGTAAATTTGGAGTTTTCTATAAATAGATATGAACCTCAGAAGTCGACATTTGCGGCTTTTCCGGTTCATTACGCTTATTTTATTTTAAAACCGAAATATTTTTCTAATATTTTTATAAAATAATATATATTTTTGTGAACAACTTTTACAAAAGGAGTATTTTGACTTGGAGTAATTTTGACGATAAATAAAATAGGTGAAGTATTTACATGGTGAAAATGGGTAAATTATATTTTTGGTCTTGATTTTCTGAATATTTTTAAAATTATGATCCTTATCTCCCCCTACTTATTTCTTTTATCGACCCGGTCAATATTGACCTGGTCTCGGGGTTAGGATCAGTCTGTATATTTTCTATATACATCCTTCTTTTATTTTTCTTTTCTTTTATTTTATTCTTTTATTTTGGTAAATTTAAGTGTTAATTATATAATATTAATATTTGTTGTTAGAATGTTAATTAAATGGAATTAGTGGATAATTACATATATTTTACCAAGGATTTTAGCCAAAATGAAAGAATAAAGCGATGAATCACGGATTCATCATTCCCCTATACTTTACCTTTGCTAGTCCCTTAGCAAATACTTATTCTGTAAATAAGTGCAAGCAAAAAGAAAAAGAAAAAGGAAAATAAAAGAACTTAGAACATGATCATTTCTTTAAACTGGTTTTCACTTCACCCAAAATTTGGAGCCTGGATTCAGACCTTTGGATTAATAGTGTGTCGGGACTCTATTAGAATTAGGAATTAAGCCTCGACAACCTTCGAGTTCCACAAATCCTTATCCAGGTTCACCTTAACAGCCAACTCAGATCCACCTATCCATCACACAAACTTTTCATCTTTGAAAGCAATTTGACTGTGTGTGAAAAATTCTAGCTCTTCCCGCTCTAGAGAACCGAAGAAACCGTCCATCCAGCTACACACTCCCATTGGACCCTTGTCCAGCAACTCAGTCCTCAAGGAGGGAGGTATTTCCTTCTGAGGTCAGATCGTGTTGTGTCCACAATCGAGTATAGAATGAAGATAGGAAGAATTGGAAGAGATGGAGTGCGATCGGTGTAATCACATCTCCTGTGAAGCCTGGCCGGTTTAGCCAAGTCTCCACGAAGACATGCAGGCTTTTCTGAAGCTCAAACCATTGTGGTCGTTTTTTTGGTATTTGATGTATTCGGCTTCTTTTTGGTAGTAGTGATTGTTGCACTGCATAGGTCTTTTATGCACCGACGGATATAACATCTTTTCATTCCGCCCATTTTTTAGGGTCTTGGAAAAAATTGTGCCAGCAGATCCTTCCCTCATCCGAAGCTTTATTTCAACCCCAATCTCTCCCGTCTTAAGACATCATTACCACCAGACAAGGATGGAAACACACCACCGAAATGGATTGCCCTTCGCAACCCCAGGCAGGTCGAGCTAAGTGCAAAGTGCATGAGCTCAAAATTTGTTCAAATGAAGAAGAGTTCAACGGATGACACCAGGTGTCCTACTTAGGCACTTTCAAGCTGAATTCTGAACACGGTCTCATGGAACCCAAAGAATTAAGTCAGAAAGACCTGAAGAGTCTCAATTCCTGTTCCTAATAAAGTCCCTTTGGAGTTAAGTGGATTAAGGCATAAATCAAGCTCCATCTCTCGGACTTAGATCCATTCGGTTCAAGAATCAAACTTGTTCTGAAAAATGCTAATGAATGCAACAATTTTTTTATGAGGTAGATTTTTCGGCTTAAGTTTTTTAAATGATTTTTAAAGGATTTTACAAATTTTTATAGAATTTGAACTTTATAATTTTTAGGGGTCTTTTTGAAAGAGTTAGTGAATTAATTCAATTTATACAAATTTTACACGGATTTTCTGTGTATTTTACAAAGGATTTTATACAAGTTTTATATACAATATTATATAAGATTTATACAAGATTTTATAAGGATTTTATTTTTCAAATTTTTAAGGATTTTATCAGAGACTTTTACAATATTTTTTAGATACAAATTTTAACTGTTTTTTTATAAAATATTTTTACGGTTTTCTTATGGCTTTTAAAAACCCAAAATATATACCCGTACTTTTAAGAAGCCTTATTATTAAAAATACGAGAAAGTACGAGTTATGGCTTCTAAAGTATATATAGCATATATATACGACACCCCCTATACTTAGCGTGAACTATGTCCTCATAGTGACCAAAGAAGCGGCAAAGGAAGACATAACTCGGGCTAAGTATAGATCGGTGAAAAGAATCTATACTACAATGACACAAAAAAATAACAAATAGAAGTCGATCATCTCCTCTATACTTAGGATCAAGTGATATTAAGAATAGCAGACTCAAAAACCGAAGATGATCGAGGTCAAGAGAATGTACATACTCAATGGCTCGGCTTGTCCCGCCTATACTTAGGGTAAAATATCCCTAAGTATAGAGACGAAAATCAAAAGGTGAGGGACAAGCGAGGGAGCAGACGAGACAAAAACCGACGACAATCAAAAGGCGGTATGAGCGAGATCACCCCCCTATACTTAGGGTAAAGCACACCCTAAGTATAAGAAACTACAGGGGTGATCGAATAGGACAAATGAAAAATACAACAGTGTCTACACCCCCTATACTTAGGATAAAGCACATCCTAAGTATAGGACAATCTAGATGAACCTAAGGGTGTAAGACAAACGAAAAGAACAAAGAATGAAATCGAAAATATATACAAGGTGATCGTTGAAAATCAGATATGAGATGCAGAGTATCAGAATGAGAAGAGCATCTCATACAAAATGGATTGGGGAAACTGATGAATCTTGTATTCATCACTCTAAATCTCATTTATTAAGCTCAAAACCCTCAAAATCAACAGCATTCTTGCATCTATTCTGCATAATTAGCATCAGTGCATGATTTCATAAGAATTGCATTTTAGCACAAAAATCTGCACCAAAATAAGAAGCCAAAAATCCAAGCTAAAAGTGATCTATAAATATCCTAACTTCTCAATTTTTTAACCCATTCATGCTAACTCTGAATGACTCAAAACCACTTCCACTGTGTACATATCACTAACAAGAATAAAGGAAAAATACAAAAAATAACTAACCCAAATAAGAGGACCAAAAACCTAAATCCTAGTTTCAGGATTTTCGGACTAAAAGCCCTATATCTCCCTCATCCAATGTCCGTTTTAATCTTACTCACTTTTGAACTAATGTACATTCAATTACCTTCAAAACAAGACCAAGTTCAAGTGAATCGGAGCTCAAATGTGAAAGTTGGGTTTTGGGCCTCTTTTGTACATTGTGTATTTTAACTATTTTTGACCTAATATTTTATGTACATATTTTATTAAGTAATAAAAATCCAAAAAATTAGATTAAGGTGTCTTTATTTATCTTTGATTTTACCGTAATTTTTTCGGATTTTTATCTGATCTTAAAAATGACATAAAAATTACAAAACCCCAAAATTAAGGTATTCTATGTACATAGGATACCCCAAAAATTTACTTTATACATTTGATCGATTTTGGTTTTGATGTCTTCATGAAAGTTGTAGATCTCATCGAGACGAGCAACTTTCATGAAGAAACTTTTTCGATCCGAGGTCATTTACTATTTATTTTTGATTTTACAAAATATTTATTTTCTGAATTATCTGGTGCTGACACGTGGCAGCACCTGGTGCCGCCACGTGTCAGCCATTTTCAGCCTTTTTATAAATTGTTTTTATAAAAAAATAAAAAATAAAAAAAATAAAAGACCGAGCACGTGCAGCGCACGTGCCGCTCCTGCACGCGCAGTGCACGTGCGCCTCCGCCTCTCCCCCTTGTGCGTGACACGTGGCGCAACAGGCGCCATCCGATCACGCTCGATCGGACGGCACCTGTGCGTCGTCCACCTCCCACCTCCTTCCCAATTTGGCAGTCACGCCGCCTGATTTAGCCGAAATTCAGTGGCCTTAAGTTCAACACAAAGCGTGAACTCAGTCGGTGTGTTGACCACACTAAATCTGGACTAAAGTCAACAATTAACCCACACTAAAGATCAATAATTAGAAATAAATGTGGAGTTAAAATTTATTTTTAACTCTGCACAAATGGTGTATATGGACAAGTTTGCAGAGAGTTCGAACACATGGAGCAAGCAGGGTAATTCAAATACAAGTGTGTGTGTGTGTGTGTGTGAAAGTGTGGTGTCTACACTAAGCAAGCAAACAATGAAATTTTTGTGGGTTTTTAATTTTTAATTAATTTTTTAATTAATTTTTAATTTTGTATTTTGGTTTTTAATTTTCTGATTTTTATAATTGTATATTTTATATATTTTTTATATTGGAATTTAAAAGCAATGTAATAAAAGACAAGATAAAGAATTTATAAAAATATGCAAAAATAACCAAAAATTTAGAAATAAAATGTTTTTGATATTTTTAGGATTTTTTACTGTTTTTGTGGTTTTTGGGAATTTTTCAAAGTATTTTTGGTATTTTTAAATACTGAAATAAGGGAAAACAGTGAAAATTGTGCTGACTGTGAGTAAAATGGGAATTAAAATTAGCAAACAGCAACCAAAATTTTTCACACTAATTTTCGAATAAAGAGAATGAAATATGGAGTAAACATGAACTGAGTTTGCTATTTTTGGAGTTTTCTACAGTTTTATATATTTTTTGAAGTTTTTGAGTGTTTTTTAATTTTTAGTGTTTTTCTTTTGAGATTTTTAGTGATTTTTGGACTGACACTAAAATATGGTAAAATAGACACTAGGGATTTTTTTTTTGAATTTTTAGAGATGATTCAATATTTATTTGGCGTTTTTTAAGCTAGACAGTGAATAAAAAGCATGTTTTTGATTTTTAATAAATATAAAAACGAAATAAAATCAAAAACTAAAATGATGGCGTAGAAGTATAAGTTACCAGGAGCTTAAACCTATTTTTGTGGAATTTTTGAACTTAAAATGAAGCCTTAAATAAATAGATCTAGCAAGCACAAGTTAAAGGCCTGGCAGGGGCATTTATGTAATAATCAGAAAAGTCAGGGACACGCCTGCAATTTTTACAAAAATTATCAACTGAATAAAATAAATTCTGGACCAAAAGCCAAAACCCCAAAGCCGCAGGGGCTTTCTTGCAAAAATTACCAGGCTCACGTGACTCGCACGTGACCTGGCGGGGATATAAACGTAAATACGAAAAAATTGAGGGGCTAGATTACAAAAGTCCAAGAAATATTACATCTGCTTATGAAAGTTTTAGTATTAAAACTGAATACATAAAATCTCCGGGAGGTCCCTGCAAAAATCACCAAGACCACGTGCAATGCACGCGCCCAGCGGGGGACCTATACGTAATAACAGGAAGTACGGGGGGTCTTACTGAAAATATTACAAAAGTTTTACGCCTTCAGCTGAAAGTTTAAGCCCTTGGAAGTAAATACGAAATATGAGAGGGTATATAGCAAAATTACCCTCGCAGAGGCGCTAATGGACGGCGGATCTGGCGTTACTAACACACGTGGCAGCACCTCGTCTCACGATACCCCTTCAAAATCCACAGCTCAAATTAGATGGCGATGCTCAATCGAACGGCTGGGTGTGGGAGTGATCCAAGGGCAGCTGTAGTGCTGGGAGAACAGGCAAAAATCCGACGGCTTGGAGGGGCGTAGCAAGAACACGCGAAGAACTGGCGCCCAACAACTTTGGATCGCCGCGCATGTCCTCCTCCGTCTCCTTCCTTCGCCGCAAGGGGGTCCAGGAGCACGTCGGCGGTCTCCTCTATCGGCGGAAGGTCTCGAACAAGGCCGGAAGGCTTTTGGCTCTCACCCGTGAGGTCTGAGGAGCCGTGACTCCCCAGGACCTCCGGCGAATGCCTCAAAGCCTCCCAGATCAGTCGTGCTCCGCAAGACCTGCACAAAAAATGTTGAACCGCAAGGGCAAAATGCCTTGCGATTGGTGGCACAGATGGATGCTGGATTAGCGAGATGGAACTCGCCGGAGCGAACTCCGGCGAGGGAGGGTGGCGGTGATTGGATGGGTGAGACTCGAAGTGGAAGGGTGGACGATGATCCTACTGCTACCAGAAATATAAAGAAAACAAGAAAAAGGAAGAAGAACGGACCTCAAGGGGCTGTAGACCCGAGGGGTAAACCTCGACGGCCAAGAGGCCGGAAGTGGCTTGGAACACGCCGCCGAACTGATGGATCACCTCGACAAGGTAGAGGACCTTCCCTCTGTCACAGGGGACCTCGTCACAAGCCCTCAGAGGGAGTAGCTCAAGCTAAAGCGGTTCAAAGAGAGGAGGAAGATGAGGGGGCTGTTTTGAGATGTGGTGATGGGGCGATCTTCGAGGAGGAGTCGCGGGCGAGAGGAGAAGATCTAAGAAGATCTTGGAGGCTGGCGTGAATCCTGGTGATGCCAGGAACATCTTTCATGAAGAGAGCAACTTCCCTCGAGCAACGCACAAGCGGCGAAAAATCCGAGAAAAGAGGGGAATGGCAATTGTCCAGCGGGCTGTGACCTGGGTCATAGAGTTGACCCATGGTCAACGGATGGCGTGGCCTGATTGGGCCACGTCATTCGCAAAAAGACAACACTTAAATAAAAAACTTGTAAATTGAATAAAAAATATTAGATGAATTAATTAATTTAAGGTTATTTAATAAAAAATATTTATTATTTTATATAGTATTTTATTCTGATTTTTAATTATTTTTATGAGATTTATTTTTACAAATTGCTTTTATACCCCTATATAGGTATAATATCTATATATCTGACTATTTGATTTTTAATTTGTGATTTTAATTTTATTATTTTTGTTTCTTATTTTCTAAAATTATAAGATACTTTTACATACACAAATATATTTTTATTTCATTTTTCTGAGATGTTTTGTATATTTAATAAAATATAAATAGGTATTATGTAGGTATGGGTATAGGTATTATACCTATGTACCAAATATGTAAGTATTTTATTTTAAGTTTTATTTGCATTTTTATTCTTGTTTTAATGTACATAATTATTATAAGTAATATTTACAACATTATAAAAATATAAAAATACAAAAATAATGAATAAATAATAAATTGAATATTTTAATCTGTATAATTATACAATGAGGGTCCAGAACTCAACTTTCAAACCGTAGCTCCGCCAAATGCGAAACCACGCCATTAAATAGCTTATTTTCTTCTACATACAATTAAAGGTGAGTTTGATGCATTTGGAGTTTTCATTTGTGAGATACGGGTCTGGGAAGCTGGGATTCTGGAATTTTATTCTGACCATAACTTTTTATCTGTGCATTATTTTTCTGTGAAATCAATTTTGTATTTTTCTTTATTAAATTATCTACAACTTTCATGTACAAAGTTTCTTTATTTTATGTGTAAAAAGTAGAACCAAAAATAGGTCCCAAAATGAATAAAGAATGAATAGAAAGTATAGGTATTTTATCTGTGTTTCTGACCTTATCTCCCCCTACTTTATTCATGGTCGACCTATTCATCAAGATGCCTAGGTCTCGGGGTTTTGGGTCATAAAATATTTACAATATTTTATTCTTTTTCTTTTCTTTATTTATTCTATAATTTTGGCTTTAATTACAGCATTTTATACACTATATAGATGCACATGCATGAATGCTAAGATGATGATATTAATGCTATTTATAGGCATTTGCTAGAGTTTTTGGTGCCAAAATGATAGAATAAAGATGATGAAATGTGGATTCATCACCGCCCCCGCGATTTTCGCCGCAAATCCCACCGCCGCCGCCATCGCCGATCCTCGCAATCGAATCCCCCTTCGTCCTGCGATCTCGCGCCGCCTTCCCAATCCCCTCCTTCCATAGACGACGATCCTCTTCTCCTATAAAAACTCCGCCGCTCCCAAAGGGCAACCCATCCGCTGATCCTCATCGAGACCCCTTTCTCCGGTGGTGACAGCCCGTGAGCAACCCCCCCCCCCCCCCCCGCCGGCGTGATCCGAAGCCTCCCCGTGCTTCATCGCAGCAAGCCTCCATCGTCGCTGCTCCGCTCCGACGACCGGCCGTCGAGCCTTATTTCCAGGTACTCTCTCTCCCTCTTTCTCTCTTTCTCTCTCTCTCTCTCTCTCTCTCTCTTCCTCTCTCTCTTCCCCCGCTTCGGGTTCTTCGCTTTGCCGACTCCGCCGCTACCTCGATGCCCGCCGACCGTGTGTCGGCCCCTTCATCGACAACCTCCAGCCCTATCGCGCTTGCACAACTATATCGGCCGACTTCGCAACTCCTCCGCCAGCACCCAAGCGCCATCGGATCTCAGCCATCCGCCTCGAGTCCTTTGCCTTCTTCAACTTCGCCAACCAACTCCTCCGCATCGTCGCTACCTCGACGTCCCACAGCCGTTTGTCGGCCATTGCCGCTCACGCGATCTTCACCGACTTCACCTCCAAGCCGCATACACGCCGGCGTTATAGCTCCATCTCCGCCTCCCGAAGCTCCGCCTTCAGCATCATATCAGCCGCCGTCCCACCGCTCGGCCGGGCGCCCCAGGCCCGAGACCCCCGCCACGTGCAGCGCACGTGAGGACGGGGGGACGTCACCTGACATCAGCCCCCGGGTCACGTACCCCGCACGTGATCGCGGGGTTATTTGCAACCACCCCCTGGTTCCGCATATTCGCGCTTCAGCCACCACCTCCAAGGGCACGTGCCTAGCACGTGTCACTTGGACATTTTGCAGCATTACCCCCCTCTATTATTGGTAATTACACAAAAGCCTCCTCTGCTTTTATATTTATTTTATATATTGCAAACATACCCCTGTGTTCCCCTGTTATTTTGGACCTCTTCTTTACATTATTTTCTTAATCCAAAAATTGCATGATGTTTGTTAATTAATTCTCTACGCTTTGACATTTTGTGGGTAATTTTGTGATTGGTGGTTAATTAATAAATAATTATTTTGTGGAAATTTGCATATTTTGCCCATTTCTTGCTCTGAAATTCATAGTTGATTAACCATTGCTCTAAAAATCCCTGAAAAATCACATATTGTAGAGTTAATTGTACTTGACATTGTGCCCAAAAAGATTTGTATTTGCATGCATAATTTGTCCTATAAAAATCATTTTGCATATTTTAGTATTTAATTTTTAATAGGTATTAAACCCCACATTTTTGAGATTTAGGATTTTTCTGAGATCCGTCACTAGTGATAGATCTAAGATAATTTTATTTCTTGAAAATAAGTAGGTTTAGTATTTATTATAATTAAATATTGAAAATCATTCTGTGTGCATTTAAAAATCCATAAAAAATTTATATTGCATCCAAAAATTCCAAAAAAATTACAGTGCATACATTTCATCGTATTTTACATTGTGGTCAAGTTTCATATTTTTCGGACATCATTTGAACGTAATTCACATTTTAGTCCCTAAAATAGGCTGAATTTGCATATTACACCCTGTATTACACTGAAAATTCCAAAAAAAGACCGCCTTGAAAACCGAACACAAACTTTGATAGACATATCTCTAGATTGTTCCTTTGCCTCCTTGTGATCGACCTTGGGACTTGCCCAAGTAAAACAAACATAAAACCACGAGATTAAAAATTGAATAAATTATTTGTGGTATTTTCTTAACCGATTCCGATTGCCGCCTACAACGCACGACACATAATTTTTACGCACTTCACGATAAAAACAACTTTTTAAAAGCGACAAATCCGGATTCGTCAGATGGCGCCGTTGCCGGGGAGGCAAACGACTTAGATTTTTGTCTGAAAATTTCTGTTCGGTTTTCCGCATTCGGGTAGTCTGAACCCCGAATTTCGCATTGTAAATTCCATTTTTTTTCTTTCCTGCAATTTATTTTCAGCACTTATTTTCCATATATTTTTGAGTCACTCTCTTGCATTTTCTCTCTTATTTTTCTTGCGAGGTACTTTGTACGTGGAGCGGTTTTTCAAAAACCGACGCAACTTCGCTGACTTTTGCAAAAACCGCAATTAATTTAAGATCGAGTCGAGTCGTGAGAGAGCGTAGAGTCTAGGTTTTTAATTCCTGCAATTTCTAAATTTTTGTAATTAATTGCTGATTTACAGCGGTGTCCAGTTGGACTCTCGCGTGTGTAGAAAGACCTCTGACTTTATTCTGTGGTGTTTCTTGGCCTGTTTCACTCTCCGGTGAGGGTGGGGCCCGACTTGAGTGGCGATTAGGATAGACCTGCACATACGGCTCTCAAAGCATTTATATTTTTGCTTGTGCTCGTAGGATCTTAGGCCACACTGCACTTTAATTGAGACGCACATAGATCGTTCAACTTAGCCAAATTTAAATCAATTCTTCCTGCAATAGAACTTTCTGCTTAGGTGCGTTTTTTCCATCGACTTGCATATCATTTAGAATAATTTTTAAATTTTGTCTAGCATCCCACATGGAGATTGCGAGGATTCACTGTAAGTCTTCTAACTAAGCATTCATCATAGTTTTCTGCGTGCATCGGCTTTTCCCGAATTCCCCTCTCTTGTTTTATAAGATAACTTTAAAGGAAATTAGGACTGGACGGTAGACGTGTATTTGTGCTCATCTAATTTTTCAGTGATCACCTCATTAAAATCGGGACTGCTAAATATAGCTGATCTTAAAGAACCCATAAAATCAAGAATTTCTGCGGGAGAGCAACCCCGACCTTGGATGTTCTATTTTTCTAAGTGAGCGAGAGACGACACTTAAGGCTACAGCCCAAATCCGAAATTTCAGCTCGCTAACAAGATTGTCTTTTCACCATTTAAAATTGATAAGAAAATTGGTCGAACTCTTACGACCTTCACTGTGTGAGTTGGTGAAACAGAATTTTGTATTGTGTTTGATCTGATCAACATCCATTCATCTCTTGATAATCTCTTGAAATTCGAGAATGGAAAATTGTGGTAATTTCTGTTCGGACTCAGCGAACCCTTTTCTGACCACCACAAACTTTCCAATCTCAAATACTCTGAGCCACTCTTACTCAGAACCACCTTGGTTTCAGGGACACCTTCCCCTGAAATCTTCATCTTATAATTCTCTTCAAACTATTGACTCCTATTTTTCACAATCTGAAGGTGAAAAGAAGAACTCACAAAAAATGCCTCCAAAGAAGACCAATCCTGAAGATGACCCCAATGAATATCCGATGCAAATGATTCTCGCAAGACTTGCTGCATCTGAGCAGCAGCAGAATTTGATGAGAGCACAACTAGAAAGAATGAATGCAGAGGAAGAACCATCAATGGAGGTTGCATATAATCCTGGGCAATATAGAGTCATAAATTACTTGCAGTCACCTTAGCCTGAGGTTCACCATGAACTGAAGCCACACTTCATGAATCAATTACCACAATTTCATGGTAATTCGGATGAAGAACCTTATGAATTCTTGCGTGATTTGGAGCTAGTATGTTCTAATCAGAGGCACCCACAAGTCAGCCAAGACTACATTCGTCTCACTGCATTACCTTTCGCCTTGAAGGGTAAGGCAGACTACTGGGTGAAAAATTTGGGAGTGACGGTGACCACCTATGATAGGTTCAAAAACCTATTCTTGAAAAAATTCTACCCCTTGAGTCGAACCAATCAAATGAGGACTCGCATCACTAGTTTCTCTCAGATGTCAAATGAACCACTTTGTGATGCATGGGATAGATTTAAAGATCTGCTGCAAAAATGTCCCTGACATGACCTAGATAATAACATCCTGGTCCAATCCCTCTATTTTGGCCTTAACCACGGGACTCAGGGTCTAGTCAGCGCTGCCTATGGAGGAAACTACACATCCCGAGGAGCTGATACCGTCTGGAAAATACTGGAGCAAATGGCGGAGACTAGCCGTTCACAAATTGCTAGTAGATCTTACACTGATTCAGTGAACAACTATCAAGCCAAACGAGGGAAACAAACTGTCGCAGAAATAGCATAGGACTTGCTGCCCAACATGAACATCATCACAGACAAATTAACAGTTGTGGATCACATTAATAAAAGGGTGAACGACATCGACAACCGGCTCTCTCATTTTCCAAAGCAAATGGAGGAACTCACTGAGAAGGTGTCCAAGATCGGGACGCCTACTGCACCTACGGTCCCAATTTATCATGTGCATCATGTCCAAGAGCAGCCAGGCTCTGGACAACCGCAACCATGGACTCAGGACCAATCCTATGTCCAACCTTCCCATCAGTCACCTCCTCCAGCCGAGACAGTCATAGAAGCCTCGCCTCTGACTTTCGAGATAAACAACATCTGGTACACACAGGATAATACCCGACAGGGTAATCCGGGGGACTGTCAGCAATATTAGCGTCCCCCCACCTTCTACAATGCCGCTCCACAACACAATCAACCCTCGAGACAGCAGCAACCATACGACCGTCAGAACCAACCTCAACAACATCGTCAACAATATCAAGCTCCAAATCAAGCATCTCGATCATCCAAACCTCCAGAAGACCCGGTTGATATCCAAAAACAAATGCTGGAGGAAATTCGCAGCTTCCGGAATGAACTGTACGACCTACGGGTAGATGTTAATCGTCTATCCCGTTGTAAGGAAGAACAGACAGCCCCAGTTACAGCCATTCCCGCCCAAGTTCAAGCTAACCCCAATAGCTTGAACAAATCTCAATCATCTCAATACAACAATCAGGTATATTACTCAGATTTTTCCACATCTGAACATGAGATCCTTTCGTTTAACAATATCAATGCCATGTCCCTCAGGAGCGGAAGGACCGTGGTCATACCTGACCGGGCAAGGGAAACTGACCATCATGACTCGGAAGATCAACTGGAGGATGCTTCTGAGGATGAAGACGAAGGACACCTGAGGATTTCAGCCCAAAAGAAGGGAAAAGCATCTATGGAGACCACAGAGGACCTTGAACCTCTAGTTGCTGCGAAAATACCTTTGTCACCATTTCAGCAACATGATTATCATCCAAAACATTATGATCGTAATAAGAACTCCAAATTCAATAAAGATGCTCTTATTTATGATTCTGGATCTCTTTCTCCTATCTCAAATGCTTCCATTCCTTTCCCCCATGCTCTCAAGAAAGGAAGACAAAAGAAAACTATCCAGAGTGACCCAGTGATGGAAATATTCTGTCAACAAAACATCACAGTGAAGGTACCCTTTGATCAATATGTGGCCAGTAACCCTGCATTTCAGAAATATTTGAAAATGAAATGTACTCCCACCCGGACTCAAACAAAGAAAACAAACCAGTTTGTGGAGACCCATGTTCTGACAGTGGCCACTACCAAATGCGTGAGAAACCAGCATTTACCAAGAAAGAAAAGAGATCTGGGTACTCATTATGTAGAAAGCCGCATTGGCGGTATCGCATTCGCACACACACTTCTCGACAATGGTTCTTCCATCAATCTTCTTCCCTTAGCCTTATATTACCGATTGGAGTTAGGACCTCTTCAGAAATCACTATCTTTACTCCAATTCGCTGACAAATCTACTAAAAGACCTAAGGGAGAAGTGAAAAATATTATCATTATGGTCGAGGGTACGAAATACAAAGTGGACTTCACTGTCCTGGACATGGATACCCTGAACCATTGGAAAGAGTCGCAAATCATTTTGGGAAGACCATTCTTAAGAACCGCCAAGGCTGTATTCGATTACGGCACTGGAATGATGAAATTCCGCTCTCTAGATGGAGAAGTGGATCTTGAAATGAGACAAACAAAATGGCAAAGACCCGATTCCGAATCCACCACTGAAGATGCTGAAACATCCGAGTGTAATCTGATCAGCACTATCGGACCTTGGGACCAACTGCTAGATCTTCACATGGATACCATCACATCAGAAGAAGAAACAATGCGCCATACAGTGTGTGAGCTATTGCCAGACAAATCTGAACACATGGATATGCACAATCTTGACGACACAGAACTCCTTTCGGATTGGTCCCATCCCATCCTCTTGGAAAAAAATCAATGACGAGTCAGACGCGGCTTTGGATGAATTACCGCACTACTTTTGCGATCCGACTCACTTTCCTTCAAGATCAGTGGCTAGCATATCACAGAATGATCCACCACCAACAATCATTGAACCAGACTTAAAAGATATTCAGCCAGATTTGATTGATGATGTAGATCTGCCAGAGCTGAAACCCCTCCCTCCGCATTGAAGTATGCATTTCTCAAAGGACCCAAAAAGAAATTCCCTGTAATCATTAGCTCATCATTGACATTAGAACAAGAATCCAGACTACTAGAAGTCCTTGAGAAAAATCGAAAAGCCATCGGTTGGACAGTGTCGGATCTCGTAGGAATCAACCCCGCTCTCTGCTCGCACCAAATATATGTTGAGGATAACGCAAGGCCTTCCCGTGAATTTCAGAGAAGATTAAACCCTAATCTTCGGGAAGTGGTTAAGAAAGAGATCGAGAAATGGTGCAAAGCAGGTTTTATATACCCCATTTCTGACTCCAAGTGGGTGGCCCCCCTTCATGTCGTCCCGAAGAAGTCGGGAATCCAGATGGTCACCAACGAGGAGGGGGTTGAGATCGCGACCCGAGTACCCACATCGTGGCGTGTCTGTGTCGATTACAGGCGCCTGAATGCTGCGACCAAGAAAGATTACTTTCTACTGCCATTTATTGATCAAATCTTGGAGAGACTTGCAGGGAAAGCATTCTTCTGTTTTCTTGATGGGTACTCTGGCTACAATAAAGTAGCTATCACTCCCGAGGATCAGGAAAAAACCACATTTACATGTCCCTTCGGTACCTACGCATTCAAGCGCATGCCATTCGGGCTTTGTAATGCCCCAGGCACATTTCAGCGGTGCATGATTGCCGTATTTGCCGAAATGGTGGGTGATTTCCTAGAAGTCTTCATGGACGACTTCTCGGTCCATGGTGATTCATTTGATACATGTTTAGCGCACTTGGACCGAGTCCTCAAGAGATGCAGGGAGGTTAATTTGGTACTCTCCTGGGAAAAGAGTCACTTTATGGTGACTGAGGGTATCGTGTTGGGGCATGTCATCTCCAGAAAGAGAATGGAGGTCGACCCTGCCAAGGTGGATGTGATCAAGAGACTTGAGCCACCAACCAACGTCAAGTCAGTGCGGTCTTTTCTAGGGCATGTTGGATTTTACCGAAGGTTTATCCATGATTTTTCAAAGATCGCCCGCCCACTGACTGAGCTCTTAGGAAAACACACCGAGTTTATTGTAAATCACAAGTGTCTTGAGGCCTTCGAGCTCCTGAAAAAGAAAATATGTGAATCACCGATATTACAAGCTCCCGACTGGTTTCTTCCCTTTGAGATCATGATTGATGCATCGGATTTCGCTGTCGGAGTTGTGCTTGGACAAAGACGGGATGGAATCCCTTATGCGATTCACTACGCGAGCAAAGTATTGGATCCTGCACAGAAAAATTATACAGTGACTGAAAAGGAAATGCTCGCGGTTGTTTGGACCCTTGAAAAATTCAGATCATATATATTGGGCTCCAAGGTGACAATTTTCACTGATCATACGACAATTAGATACCTCATGGATAAGAAAGATGCTAAGGCACGACTTTTGAGGTGGATTTTGTTAATCCGGGAATTTAATTTGGAGATCAAAGATAAACCTGGAATAAAGAATGTTGTTGCTGATCACCTTTCCCGAATTGAGAAAAATGATTATCCTGATACTGGACCTATTAGGAGACTTTTCCAGATGAATCTGTTTGCATTATTGATTTAACCCCATGGTATTCCAACATCGTGAACTATCTTGTCTCCAAGAAGGTTCCCTTTGGTTGGACCAAGAGAATGATTGATAAACTGAAGTCGGATTCAAGAAATACCATTGGGACGATCCTTTCCTTTTTTATGAAGGAGCGGATTGTGTCTGGAGAAGATGTATTCTCCAGGAAGAATACCAGAGTGTCCTCACACATTGTCATACTCTCGAGGCTGGAGGGCACCATTCGGGAAAGAGAACCGCACACAAGGTACTCCAATGTGGATTTTACTGGCAGACCTTATTTCGTGATGCTAATGAATTTGTACGGTCTTGCCCGATTTGTCAAAGGATGGGAGGGACTGTTGGATATAGAGATGAAATGCCCATGCAACCAATGATTTTCTGTGATGTTTTGATGCATGGGGGATTGATTTTATGGGTCCCTTTCCCAATAGCAATGGATTTGAGTACATCTTGTTAGCGGTTGATTATTTGTCTAGATGGGTAGAGGCTATTCCAACCCGAACCGCAGATAGAAAAACCGTCTGTAAGTTTATCAAGGATAATATCATTGCAAGGTTCGGAATACCAAAAGTTTTGATTTCTGATGGAGGTAGCCACTTTGTGAATAAGGAGATGAGATCTTTGGCTAAAGAGTATAAATTTGAGCATAGAATAGCCAACCCATATCATCCACAATCTAATGGAATGACAGAAGTTTCTAATAGAGAAGTGAAGAGTATACTTCAAAAATTGGTTCGTCCAGATAGGAAGGACTGGTCAAAACTATTGGACCAGGTTCTGTGGGCCTATAGGACAGCCTATAAGACTCCACTCGGTACTTCACCTTTTAGGATGATCTATGGCAAGCCATGCCATCTACCTGCAGAATTGATTCACAAATCGGAATGGGCGATCAAAAAGTTGAATTGGAGTTGTCACCTTGGGAAATTATGTCGAGACTTGAATTTAAATGAGCTAATTGAAATCCGAAACCGAGCATATGACAATAGTGTAATCTATAAGGACAAAGTCAAGAGATGACATGATAGACACATTTGAGATAAAACCTTTATCCATGGGCAGAAAGTGTGGTTGTTTAATGCTCGGTTAAATATTTTTCATGGGAAACTGAAATCAAAATGAACGGGTCCCTATGTTGTCATCGATGTGCATACCAATGGAAGTGTGGATATTGCCGAACTCAAAGATAATGCACAACCTTTCTCAGTGAATGGACAATTACTGAAGCCATATATAGAATCATCCAAAGAGCATACAGTGCAAGTTGAGGTCATCTACTTCACGCAGAGCGAGGACATTGAAGACTTATCAGATCAATCCCACCCTCCCTCCCGACCACATCAGTCTCCTTGTACAGCTTCTTCCTCTACTTAGGCCAAGGCCTAAGTATAGGGGGACCGATGCCATCTGTATATTCCATTTTCCCCATCACACTCCATCTCCAGATCGACTCACCTCCACCCTTCTTCTATACTTAGGCTAACCAAAGCCTAAATATAGGGGGAACCGACACCCACCTATATATACTCTCCTCATTCACATACCCCGATCGCTTCATTTTTTTCTCTTTTCTTTTTCGCTCTTCTTCTATACTTAGACTATTCACAGTCTAAGTATAGGGGGGCGATTCTGTAAATCTTGTTCTTTTTCCTTTTTTCACTCTCTTAAGCTTAGCCCGAGCTATGTCTTCTTTACGCTTCTTGTGCTCTGAGGACACAACACTCGCTAAGTATAGGGGGTCTGTATATATATACTTTGTATATATTTTAGCCATACCTCGTACTTTCACGTAAGTCTATATGTATTTACGGGGTGGGTAATTGAAAAAAACAAAAACAAAAACAGCAGAAAAAGAAAAAAAAACATTTTGCCACTAACACTGACTATACCCAAAATTTTTGAAAAAAAAAGGCTTCTTATTCATTTTTTTTGCATTAAAAAAAACAACAAAATTCAAAAATAAAAATGTGTCTGCATTTCACACACCTGCACTTCATCCAGCATCGCATTTGCATATGTGAAAAGTCTTTGGGTTCTGAACCGAGTTATGAGCCGAAACCGAGAGTGGTCTGGACTTGACCTTAATCCACCTAATTTTCAGAGGAACTTTACCGAGAAATAGGATTTTAGAGTCTGCAGGTCTTTGACTTAATTCTTTGAGTTCCATATGACAATGTGCAGCATTTGACTCTTAGTGTCTAACCTGGTCTCTTCATTCTGGGTACAACTCTGGAATAGAGAATTAATTTGTACTCTCGCACTATGCACTTATCTCAACTCAGACGGGATGTTGGAAGACTGTGTGAGTTTCTTTTTTGGTAGTGTGGAAATCTAAAGACCGGAGTACGGGTTGAAATAAAGCTTCGGAAAAGGGATGGACGGCTGGGCACAATTTTTCTAAGACCCCAAAAAATGTACGGAATAAAAAGATGCTATATCCGTAGGGGCAAAACAAGATCCAAGCAGAACCACCAAAAATTCTAAATACAAAGAAGCAACTACCAAATAAAATCTGACCAAAAAGGTCCAAGCTTCAAGAAACCTGCAGATCTTGGTGGAGACTCGGCTACATTGGCCATCTTCACAAGGAGAGGTGACTACACTGGCCACCCTCCAGTTCTTTTCCCCTTCTTCTATCTTCTCCCCCCAATTCGATTGTGAACACAGCGCGACAGACCTTAGAAGGAAATACCTGACTCCCCGAGGACGAGTTACTGGAGAGGAGGTTTGCGCGGTAGTCCGGTATTCTGGATGGGAAGAGCTAAAACCCTTCACACACATGAGTCGGTTGTTCAATGTTCATAGGGTATACTTTGGTAAGAGGATTGATCTAAGATGACTTCTGAGCCGAAACTGTAGCAATGATGTGTAGAACTTGAGGGCTGTCGATTTTAAAATTCTAAATCTCACAGGAGTTCCGACACACAAATAATCCAAAGGTCGAGTTTAGTTTCACTTTCACCTTCAGCTCATGGTCTTGGTATGGAACCCAATCTCATTTCACCTCATGGCATTTCTTTTTGATGCTCAGGGACGAGCATGGTGGTTTAAGTATATGGGGATGATGAATCTCGTATTCATCACTTTAAATCTCATTTATTAAGCTCAAAACCCGCAAAATCAACAGCATTCTTGCATCTATTCTGCATAATTAGCATCAGTGCATGATTTCATAAGAATTGCATTTTAGCACAAAAATCTGCACCAAAATAAGAAGCCAAAAATCCAAGCTAAAAGTGACCTATAAATAGCCTAACTTCCCAAATTTTTAACCCATTCATGCTAACTCCGAATGACTCAAAACTACTTCCACTGTGTACATATCACTAATAAGAATAAAGGAAAAATACAAAAAAATAACTAACCCAAATAAGTGGACTAAAAACCTAAATCCTAGTTTCAGGATTTTCGGACTAAAAGCCCCATATCTCCCTCATCCAGTATCCGTTTTAATCCTACTCACTTTTAAACTAATGTAATTCAATTACCTTCAAAACAAGACCAAGTTCAAGTGAATCGGAGCTCAAATGTGAAAGTTGGGTTTTGGGCCTCTTTTGTACATTGTGTATTTTAGCTATTTTTGACCTAATATTTTATGTACATATTTTATTAATTAATAAAAATCTAAAAAATAGAATAAGGTGTCTTTATTTATCTTTGATTTTACCGTAATTTTTCCGGATTTTTATCTGATCTTAAAAATGACATAAAAATTACAAAACCCCAAAATTAAGGTATTCTATGTACATAGGATACCCCAAAAATTCACTTTGTACATTTGATCGATTTTGGTTTTGATGTCTTCATGAAATTTGTAGATCTCATCGAGACGAGCAACTTTCTTGAAGAAACTTTTTCGATCCGAGGTCATTTACTATTTATTTTCGATTTTACAAAATATTTATTTTCTGAATTATCTGGTGCTGACACGTGGCAGCACCTGGTGCCGCCACATGTCAGCCATTTTCAGCCTTTTTATAAATCGTTTTTATGAAAAAATAAATAAAAAAATAAAAAATAAAAAAATAAAAGACCGAGCACGTGCAGCGCACGTGCCGCTTCTGCACGCGCACTGCACGTGCGCCTCCGCCTCTCCCCCTTGTGCGTGACACGTGGCGCAACAGGTGCCATCCGATCATGCTCAATCAGATGGCGCCTGTGCGTCGTCCACCTCCCGCCTCCTTCCCAATTTGGCTGCCGTGCCGCCCCCGTGATTTTCGCCGCAAATCCCGCCGCCGCCGCCATCGCCGATCCTCGCAATCGAATCCCCCTTCGTCCTGCGATCTCGCGCCGCCTTCCCAATCCCCTCCTTCCATAGACGACGATCCTCTTCTCCTATAAAAACTCCGCCGCTCCCAAAGGGCAACCCATCCGCCGATCCTCGTCGAGACCCCTTTCTCCGGTGGTGACAGCCCGTGAGCAACCCCCCCCCCCTCGCCGGCGTGATCCGAAGCCTCCCCGTGCTTCGTCGCAGCAAGCCTCCATCGCCGCTGCTCCGCTCCAGCGACCAGCCGTCGAGCCTTATTTCCAGGTACTCTCTCTCTCCCTCTTTCTCTCTCTCTCTCTCTCTCTCTCTCTCTCTCTTCCTCTCTCTCTTCCCCCACTTCGAGTTCTTCGCTTTGCCGACTCCGCCGCTACCTCGACGCCCGCCGGCCGTGTGTCGGCCCCTTCATCGACAACCTCCAGCCCTGTCGCGCTTGCACAACTATATCGGCCGACTTCGCAACTCCTCCGCCAGCACCCAAGCGCCATCGGATCTCAGCCATCCGCCTCGAGTCCTTCGCCTTCTTCGACTTCGCCAACCAACTCCTCCGCATCGTCGCTACCTCGACGTCCCACGGCCGTTTGTCGGCCATCGCCGCTCACGCGATCTTCACCGACTTCACCTCCAAGTCGCATACACACCGGCGTTATAGCTCCATCTCCGCCTCCCGAAGCTCCGCCTTCAGCATCATATCAGCCGCCGTCCCACCGCTCGGCAGGGCGCCCCAGGCCCGAGACCCCCGCCACATGCAGCGCACGTGAGGACGGGGGGACGTCACCTGACATCAGCCCCCGGGTCACGTACCCCGCACGTGACCGCGGGGTTATTTGCAACCACCCCCTGGTTCCGCATATTCGCGCTTCAGCCACCACCTCCAAGGGCACGTGCCTAGCACGTGTCACTTGGACATTTTGCAGCATTACCCCCCTCTATTATTGGTAATTACACAAAAGCCTCCTCTGCTTTTATATTTATTTTATATATTGCAAACATACCCCTGTGTTCCCCTGTTATTTTGGACCTCTTCTTTACATTATTTTCTTAATCCAAAAATTGCATGATGTTTGTTAATTAATTCTCTACGCTTTGACATTTTGTGGGTAATTTTGTGATTGGTGGTTAATTAATAAATAATTATTTTGTGGAAATTTGCATATTTTGCCCATTTCTTGCTCTGAAATTCATAGTTGATTAACCATTGCTCTAAAAATCCCTGAAAAATCACATATTGTAGAGTTAATTGTACTTGACATTGTGCCCAAAAAGATTTGTATTTGCATGCATAATTTGTCCTATAAAAATCATTTTGCATATTTTAGTATTTAATTTTTAATAGGTATTAAACCCCACATTTTTGAGATTTAGGATTTTTTTGAGATCCGTCACCTAGTGATAGATCTAAGATAATTTTATTTCTTGAAAATAAGTAGGTTTAGTATTTATTATAATAATATATTGAAAATCATTCTGTGTGCATTTAAAAATCCATAAAAAAATGTATATTGCATCCAAAAATTCCAAAAAAATTACAGTGCATACATTTCATCGTATTTTACATTGTGGACAAGTTTCATATTTTTCGGACATCATTTGAACGTAATTCACATTTTAGTCCCTAAAATAGGCCGAATTTGCATATTACACCCTGTATCACACTGAAAATTCCAAAAAAAGACCGCCTTGAAAACCGAACACAAACTTTGATAAACATATCTCTAGGTTGTTCCTTTGCCTCCTTGCGATCGACCTTGGGACTTGCCCAAGTAAAATAAACATAAAACCACGAGATTAAAAATTGAATAAATTATTTGTGGTATTTTCTTGACCGATTCCGATTGCCTCCTACAACGCACGACACATAATTTTTACGCACTTCACGATAAAAACAACTTTTTAAAAGCGACAAATCCGGATTCGTCAGAAACCTCAATGATCGGCGGTTCATGATCGAGAAAGGGTTTCAAACTCTGATTGTTGACTCGAAAGGTGGATTCAGAAGACAACTCTGATATGTCGATGCTACCGTTGTCGTATACCTTTCTAACAATATACGGGCCTTTCCATTTGCTCTGAAGTTTCCCTGGAAATAATTTTAGTCTTGCATCGAATAGCCATACTATCTGATCAGGCTCAAACTGCTTGTGGCTGATGTGAGAATCATGCCACTCTTTCATCCGCTCCTTGTAATGAAGACTACTCGTGAAGGCTTGATCTCTCAGCTCTTCTAGGGTTGCCAATTCAGTCTGCCTTTGATCTCCCACATCATCTAGTCGAAAGATCACTTCTTTTACTGCCCAAAAAGATTTGTGCTTGATTTCCACAGGTAAGTGGCATGGCTTGCCATAAACGAGCCGAAAGGGAGATGTACCCAATGGAGTTTTAAAGGATGTTCGATATGCCCAAAGAACCGAGTCCAATAGATGTGACCAATCCTTTCGGTCTGGGCAAACAACCTTCTGCAGGATCGTCTTAATCTCCCGATTTGAAACTCCGGCTAGACCATTCGTCTGAGGATGATATGGAGTAGCAACCCGATGATCTATGCCGAACTCGTTAACAAGTTCTCTTACCTTGTCGTTGATGAAATGGCTACCCCCGTCTGAGATCAGAACTCGAGGAACCCTGAACCGCGTAATGATGTGTTTCCTTAGAAACTTGCAAACCGTGTTTGCATCCGCGTTTCAGGAAGGAATAGCCTCTACCCAACGACTCACATAATCTACAGCCAGAAGAATATACTTGAATCCCTGACTCTTAGGAAATGGGCCCATAAAGTCGATGCCCCATGCGTCGAAAACCTCACAGAAGTGAATCGGCTGCATCGGCATCATATCTCTATGTCCGCAAGTGCCCATTTTCTGACAGTCAGTACATCTCTTTACGAATGCGTGGGCATCTGCAACGAGAGTAGGCCACCAAAGACCGGACTGAAGCACCTTTTGTGTTGTCCTCTTCCCTGAATGGTGGCCTCCAGCTTCAAACTTATGACAATAAATGAGGACACTTTGGTATTCCTCCTGAGGAATACACCGATGCCAAACAGAATCCGCTCCTTCATGATAAAGGATCAGATCCTCCCAATGGTAAGACTTGGCTTTCGCGAGGAAAGTCTACAGCCTCTGTCTGGACCAACCTTGTGGAACTTTCTTAGCAACAAGAAAGTTCACAATGTCGGCGTACCATGACAGCGAGGTGATAGCAAGAATCTCCTTGTCGGGGAAGGTCTCTGTGATAGGTGTATCAAAGTCAGAAGTCTCGGGGAGTTCTAGTCGGGAGAGGTGATCCGCCACCACATTCTTGACTCCAGGTTTATCCTTGATAACAATGTCAAACTCCTGGAGTAGAAGGATCCATCTGGTCAGACGCGGCTTCGAATCCTTCTTGTCCATTAAATACCGGATGGCGGTATGATCAGTGAAGATTGTGACTTTCGAACCTAAGATGTGGGATCTAAACTTGTCTAAGGCAAATACTACGGCTAGCATTTCTTTCTCTGTAACAGTGTAATTCCGCTGCGCGGAATCCAAAGTCTTGCTAGTGTAGTGTATGGCATAAGGTAGGCCATCCCTCCTCTGTCCCAGCACAGCCCCAACGGCAAAATCGGAGGCATCTGTCATGATCTCGAATGAGAGAAACCAATCGGGTGGCTGAAGGACAGGAGCCTCTACAACCATATTCTTGAGAGTATTGAACGCTGAAAGACACTTATCGTCGACAATAAACTCGATGTCTTTCGTGAGAAGATCAGATAATGGCCGGGCAATTTTACTAAAGTCCTGAATGAACCGTCGGTAGAAACCGACATGCCCCAGAAAAGACCGTAACTGCTTCAAGTTGGACGGTGGATTGAGCTTCTTGATGATGTCCACCTTGGCCGGATCGACCTCCATGCCCCTGCTGGAGATGATGTGACCAAGGACCGTCCCTTGAGTCATCATGAAATGACTCTTCTCCCAAGAAAGAATGAGGTTTACCTCAGTACACCTCTGAAGCACTCAATCTAGGCTAGAAAGACAGGATTCGAAATCATCGTCGTAGACCGAAAAATCGTCCATGAAGGCCTCTAAAAAGTTGCCTACCATGTCCGCGAAGATCGAGAGCATACACCTCTGGAATGTAGCCGGAGCATTACATAATCCAAATGGCATACGTCGGAAGGCATAAGTTCCAAACGGATAAGTAAACGTCGTCTTTTCCTGGTCTTCAGGTGCGATTGCCACCTGGTTATATCCCGAGTACCCATCAAGAAAGCAATAATGGCTCTTCCTGGCTAACCTTTCGATAATCTGATCGATAAATGGTAGCGGGAAGTGATCCTTCTTGGTGGCCTGATTCAAACGTCTGTAGTCCACACAGACGCGCCAAGAAGTTGGTACTCGGGTAGCAATCTCCTCTCCGTCCTCGTTGATCACTGTAGTGATACCTGTCTTCTTAGGTACCACATGTAAAGGACTAACCCATTTCGAGTCGGAGATGGGATAGATAAAATCGGCGCTCCACCACTAAAATATTTCCTTCATAACCACCTCTCGAAGATTCGGGTTCAGCCTGCGCTGAAACTCCCGAGATGGTTTGGCATCATCCTCGAGAAAGATGTGATGAGAGCAGAGAGCCGAACTAATCCCATGGAGATCCGCTACGGTCCACTCGATTGCCTTGCGATTCTTCTCAAGAATCTCCATCAAACGGGATCCTTGATCTTCGTTCAGATTGGAAGAGATGATGACCGGACACATTTTTGATTCACCGGCAAGGAATCGGTATTTCATTGACTGAGGTAATGGTTTAAGCTCAGGGGGAGAAGGAACAGGAAGAGCGGGTTTGACTAGGGCCTGGGTATAGGCTACTAGATCAGTATGCGAGAGCTCAACCTGTTTTGACTCAGAAAGATCTGGAGACTGCTTTTCTGATTGCTGACTTTGTTGTGCGGGCTCGGTCTCCAGATTGGTTGTAGGCTTATCTAAAATTAGACGCAGAACATATTCATCAAAACTCTGATCAAAATCCACCTCTATATCGCAGGGATCGGATTCAGAATGACAAGATCGAAACTCTGAATGATCATCATCAGAATCGTCGGCCTCAGCCTGTGAATGTGTCTGCTCTAAGACTGTGCTATCGAATTTGTCTTCATCTAGTATCTGCAACTTAGACTCTCCTGAAGGCATAATGAAAGAATGTATACTCGGTCCGGCCCAAACGGCTTCATCATCTGTTTGCACGAAGTCACAGTCTTGATGACTATCGGGTTCGTCATCAGATGCTCTCTCTGACCCTTCAGATTTAGCTTTAAGATCTTGGATCGTCTCTATATGTATACTCTCACCTTGGACGCGAAAGTACACCTTCCCTGTACCATAATCAGAAACGGTCTTCGCTGTGGCCAAGAAAGGTCGTCCTAATATGATCGGGGTATCAGTCACACATTCAGGGACCGTCATGTCCAACACGATGAAGTCTAATGGGAATTGCAAACCCTGAATGGTGACGATAACGTCTTTGATTAATCCCTTCGGCCTCTTGACCGATCTGTTAGCAAACTGCAAGATCGTTCTGCTTGGTTTAAGAGGTCCGAACTTGAACTTGTCGAGTAAGGAAGAGGGAAGAAGATTAATCGATGAACCACTATCTAAAAGAGTACGATCGAAAGTTTGATCGAGGATTTTGCATCTGACATATGGTGCTCCCGTGTCTGATCTTTTGGCTGGGCGACGATTCTGGATGGCGTGACAAGTATCCTTGGTCAACACATGTATTTCAGAACAATGATTACGCCGCCTCTTCTTTCTGCGAATGGTGGTTCACTCTTTGAGGCCTTTCTGCAGAAGAGGGATGTGTGCCAAGGCTTCCGAAAGAGTCATCTGGATGGTGAATTTATCAAGCATCTCTTTCGTCAGATCCAACATTTGATTCTTTTTGGTATTTTCTTTTTTATCGCCTTTTCCTAAGCAGAGTGCTTTGGGAAAAGGAATCTGTACATCCTCCTGGTTAGTCTGTACAATAGGAGGATTAGAAGTAGAAGGAAATGTTTTTGCAAAAGAAGGATTTGCTTTTCGTGAATCATCAGAAGAAGAAGATCCAAGATCTCGGGATTGATCAACTGTCTTATTTTTATTTCTCTTTCGATTTCTTCTCTTTTTTACATTTTTATAAGATTTTCTTTCATCATCACTATCTACAAAGAAAGGTAAAGCAGTTGATTCGGCATTCGGCTCTGGCTGCATCTCTTCAGATTTAGTGGCTTCAGCACCACCATCCATGTTGTCAAAGGGTGTGGCTTCAGTTCTGCCATCGATGTCTTCTACTGGCTCGCTTGTGTTGTCCAAAATGTAATCTTCGGGCCTAGTAGAGTCTCCGCCTACTGGTATCCTACCGCTCCTAAGAGAGATAAAATCAGCGTTATCACGATAAAGAGAGTCGTCTGAAAATACCTGTGACTGGAGGGAGGACGTGATCAAATCTACCTGCTCTAACTTCCTCTTCAGATTATTCGGATTCGGCTCTATCTGAGCAGGTATCGCGGACTTCCCTTTGACTAAGTCAGTAACATGAGTCTTGAACTCATCCATTTCTCGCCTAAAAGATGACTGCTGATCAGTAATCAAGTTAGCGAGGTATTCTAAAGCTGGGTTATCATGGAAGGGACCATGCGACCCGGATGAGTCGCCTCGGTGATACTGAGGCTGCTGCTAAGCTGACTACTGCTGTGGATGCTGCTGATACTGAGACGGATAAGATTTCTACCTCCACTGAGTCTGCTGAAACTGACGAGGACCTACATGCTGCTGAAACTCTCTGGTCTGCCTCATTGGTGCCTGCGGTGTCGGCTGGGAAGAGGCACCTCCTGTCGACCAACGAAAGCCAGGATGATCACGACGGATCCCTGGTTGTTGCGGTCGATCATGCCAAATCCCATTGACCTCAGTCAATGGCTCAGGCATCTCAGAATATGCTGGGGGCACAGATGCCAATGGCTGATCACTTTGATACACCACCATCTGAGTATCGGATGATGGTGTCTGGGGACTCTGGTAATAAGCCGGAGACTGGTAAATCGGCTCAGAATGCACATGGTATATGTGTTGAACTGGTGGTCGCGGAAGTATGCCTCGATCTTAGCTTTTCGAGTCAACCTGTGATCTTGAAGACTTCGCAGATTCAGTCTGAATCTCTTGAAGGCACATGATTTGTGTCTTCAGATCACTTAGACATCTCTCAAGCTCGTCGATTTTATCGAGCTTGTCCAGATTCTGGCACTTTTTCTTAATTATTTCCATCCGATCCAGCTTCTGACAAATGATCCCCATATCAGCTGATGAGGATTCGATCGGAATTGAAACTGTAGAAGGTGGATTCCCTTCTATTTGCGCCACTCGGGAATGCTGGTGATAAGTTGGTGGCTTCGTCTGGTTGTATACTCGAGTCCGAGACATCGTAGTGTAGTTCTCTACCATTTTCTCATAAATGGCTCAGACTCGGTCTTCATGCATCGAAAAATATGATCCACCACAAGCTGCGTTCACCAGTCCCTATAATTCCGGTGTCAGCCCGCTAAAGAAACTCTGTACAAGAGTGGGCTTAGAAAGGTCATGATGGGGACACCGGTCAATGAGCTCTTTGAAACGATCCCATGCTTCGTGGAACTGCTCGTTCCCGATCATGGTGAAATTACTTATCATGGCTCTAGCCGCATTCGTTCGACCGAGAGGGTAATATTTGTTCAGATAAGCGGTTCTCAGCTCCTCCCAGGTCGAAACATATCTCCCTAAGTGTTTCAGCCAATAGGCTGCTCGATCAATAAGGGAGAACGGAAATGCGATCAACTTGATCGTATCCTCGTTGACTTCTGCATCGTGCACCGCACTGCAAATAAGCTCGAACTCCTGTAGGTGCAGGTGCGGTTCCTCAGTAGAAAGCCCGTGAAACTTGGGCAGCAGTTGTATCGTCTGAGGACAGAACTCAAAGTTCCCACGAATTACAGGGAGACGGATCCATCTATGAGTAGTATTAGCTCCAGGGTTGTAGAGCTGTTGCATCGTGCGATTCAGATCTGCTCCATCTGGTTGGTCCTGGTCCCCAGGTCTTGGATGATCTACTCTTGGATTTTCAGCATCAGGATTGTTGCGTTGGGCTTGCAACTGGGTCAACTCAGCTCTGACATCGTTCATTAATCTCCCTTGCTCCCTAATCTGATTTTGCATATTCTCAAGGGAAGCAAATAGACCGCTATTGATTACAGCCTGATCAATCACTATCGAAGTGGACTGCGGTCCTTTTCCAGCCATAGTCTTTGGAAAGGAAAAAGAATTAAGGTCAGGGAAGTTCAGATCAATATTTAACTGTTGAAAGATCTCAAGCTCGCGGTCAGAGTTCTCGCGAACCTCATGTGATGATGATAAAGAATGATTAAGAGAAGGAATATGAGAAGAGTTTCTAGGGTCAGAGTTACGCCTGGAAGGAGAATGTTGCTCTAATTCTGGCTCAAACAGGAGGTTCTCTCGAACAGAGCCAGGAGACAGGATCACAGAGGGAGGTGAATAGATCTCTGGTTCAAAGAGGGGGTTCTCTTGAACAAATCTAGATAGATGGGCACGAGTGCGTGAGAGCGGTGCTGTAAGAGTCAGCCGAAGTGATCGTCTACCCATCATCCTGAGAGTCAGATGACAACTGATCGATGATATTGAGATCTGGAAGATAAAAAACTCACACAACAAATCAAACGCAAAGCAAACTCTGAATTCACCAACTCAACCCTGGTGATGACCGTAAGAGTTCGGTCATTTATCTTTTCGATTTTAGGTTGTTTGGCAAACAACGTTCTCTCAGATTGGCGAGATTAGATAGGTGCCCGAGACTTTGATGTCGTACTGTCCCGAGTTCTCACCAGAACTCACCTAGTCTCAACCAGTATGGAAGTAAGTACGGACCGTTTCCGGCTACCCGTGTTACTTGAGGACGGAGCCTTACGCAGTGTCCTCTAAACCTTCCACTCTGCTAAGTGAACTCGGACCGTTTCCGGCTACCCGAGAGCACCCACTGAAGATAAGGTGAATAAAGGCATGAACTAAGTAGTATTTCGATAGAAGCTCGGACTCTGGCTCTACCTTATGTGTCGTCTCTCTCTCGCAAAGTCTGGAGATGAGATCTGATATGCACTTCGAGGGTTGCTCTCCCCAATATAAGTGGAGTCCTTACGTTTCTTTTAAGGTCTGATAGATTAGCAGTCCCTGTTTTAATTTTCGGTTTTCACTTTTTTTTGGATATTTTCAGAGAAAGACGTCTAACGTATTTTTGTCTTTTTCGGTTTGGCCCTAGATACAATCACCTAAGTGTCGTATCCTAAACAAGCATCTAAACTACGCTACGATGCGCAGAGAAGGGGAAAACCGTAAAACACCCAACAAGCACCTAACTCGGAAAGACCACGAAAAACCGTCGAGAAAAATCGCGAGCGAGAAAGCCGCAGTGAGTGCCCTGCTCCCCTAGGAGTACATCCCTGGTGCAACAAACCCCGAGAAAAAGTACAAGTCGGGATGCCTTTACGAGGCCCCTTTCTACGACACTTTTTATATATTTTTTACAAAAATTTACAGAAATGAAAAACTTTGCGGCTTTGCGGTTCTCAGATATGCGGCTCAATCTGTGCTGCACAATTCAGAAACAAAAAGCCGTGAGGTTAGAGAAGTAAAATGACGCAAAGAGAAATCCTAAACCTAAGTCTACGGTTGCCCTAGCGCTGCCTCCCCGGCAACGGCGCCATCTGAAAAACCCCACCTGGTCACTTGTCCTCTGAACCTGCAAAAGAATCAGAAAAAGATTTCGGTCGTTGTATCGACCGGGTGAGTTTTACCAGAAAAAGATTAATTTCGAATTAATCTTCTTTATTTTATTTATACTCCTAAACTTGATGTATATCGGTTAAGTACGGGAGTGTCGAACTCAGGGAGGCAAACTGTTTAAACTAGGGGAAATCGGTGGAAAAATCTGAGGCAAAAGGATTTCCTAATTTTTATTTAATTTTTAAGGATTTTTCTGGATTTTTATTTGAATTTTAATGATTTTTATATTGTTTTTCTAATTTTTAATTATTTTATAATTTTTATTATTAGAAAATTTTTAATTTTTAATTTTGTGTTTATTTTGTTGTTTTTATGGTTTAATTTGTTTTTATATTTTTATGGATTTTAAAGATTTTTTTTGTGATGTTTATGGAGTTTGATTTGTTTTTAATGCGAAAAATGAAGTTTTTATGTAAAACTGTAATGTTTTTGTGATTTTCAAGATTGAAAATATTGCGAAAATATTTTTATTGTATTTTCTGTAGAAACTAGATGAAAATAGCTTTAAAAGGGTATGTTGTTAGGGGATTTTTATTGAGTTAGTTATGAATTTTTGAAGTTTTTGTGCATTTTATATTTTTTATTGATTTTATTATTTAATTTTTGTTTTGTTTTATTTTTTTAAAACATATTTAATATCGTATATTACGTAAAATATAGTATTTTGGAGTATTTTTATATTTTGGTTTTTATTTATTAAGTAATTATATAGTGTGATAGTTATATACAAAAAGGGGGTATATGTGTTAAAATACTAGGAAGTAAGGGGTCCGTGTGAAATGTTGAAACTGGAGGGACTTTCTCGCAAAAACTCCTCAAGTTTCACATGGTCTCACGTGCAAGCTTCATCACCAGGGTACGCGTGTACGCACGTGAGGATTTCACCAGCAGCTTTCGTAATATTCACCCGTGCACATGATAGTTTCTAATCAGAATCTGTGCATGAATATGCAAAATTCTAAGGGGGTGTTTGGATAGTGGGTTTAGGTGGGTTAAACTGGTTGTAGGTAACCCATTTTTGGGTTTTGGTGTTTGGATAAAGGGTTAAACTGGGGGTGGGTTAGAAGTGGGTTTATTATGATATGATTGTATTGGAGTTTGAAAAAGTGAGTAGTTATTGTGATGTGATTGTATTGAAGTTTGAAAAAGTGAGTAGAAGTAGAGTAGTTTATATTTTTTATATGAGATGATGGTATAATATATTATTTTTTGATAGGATTGATGATGTAAATTTTATTTATTTAATTTTTTAAAAAAGGAATAAAGTGGGGCCCACGTGGAGGGAGAAAATATGGGTTTGGAGAGTTAACCCACCCCGAGGGTGGGTTAACCTTGTTGCCGAACGGGGTCTAAGGGTGTGTTTGGATAGAGGGTTTAGGTGGGTTAACCTGGTAGCAGGTAACCCATATGTTGGTTTTGGTGTTTGGATAGAGGGTTAAATTGTGGGTGGGTTAGAAGTGGATTTATTGTGATATGATTGTATTGGAGTTTGAAAAAGTGAGTAGTTATTGTGATGTGATTGTATTGGAGTTTGAAAAAGTGAGTATAAGTGGAGTAGTTTATAATTTTTATATGATATGATAGTATAGTATATTATTTTTTGATTGAATTGATGACGGAAAATTAATTTATTTAATTTTTTTAAAAAGATAAAAAGTGGGACCCACGTGGAGGGAGAAAATATGGGGTAGGGGAGTTAACCCGTTACACGAACGGGGTCTAAAGGTTAATTCACAAAATTACCCCAAAATATCTCAGCCTGCTCACACGCATCGCGCGTGCTCGCGAAGAGCGGTGGTGATCGGCGGTTCTCCGGATGAAATCCCAGTCGTCGGTTGAAATCTGATCGGATAGTGCAGAGGAGTTTTGGAGAAGCCGATGTTCTTCCTTCATACGAAATTCTAGACAACGACGAAGATCTACGAACGTTTTGAGTCGGGAATCTGATCGACTGCAGATCTCGTAGGCGGCAGATCTGGACACGGCAACGCTACGTTTCGTCTCAGATTTCTTCATATTACAGTTTATCGAATGGCTTGTTTAATGATGTTTCTGAGGCTTCAGATCAGGTCCGACAGTGTCGTTTTATGAATGGATCGTGATGCTCTGCTAATGCGATTCCAGAAGAGGCTTCTTCTGCAGCTGACGCTGTTCAAATACTGATGTGAATCCCTACGTGCTCCAGCTAAGAAGATACCTGCAAATAGTAGATCTCCCTCTCGATTCGAAGTGAATCGGAGATACACTTTGTGAAAATTTCTGGTCCCGATCAGAATATTTGATAACGTGCATATGATGGATTGAACCTCATCAAAAATTAAACCCACTCACACATCAAACATGGAGTGACGGTCTCAACATCCTTAGTTAATCACATATTAGAGATTCAACTTATGATTTTCTATTTAAACTTAGGATTTTTTTTAACAGAAATCATTTTTGAATCTATCCTACAGTTTTGACATCAATGCTACATCATAAGCAACATGTTCCGAAGCAAATTCCAGTTGGTCTTTTCCTCCGATTCAAACGTGTGCAAGCTCTGTTTAATAGATGATTCCACTTCAAATTACAGTTCAAATGTTTGAAACAAACATATTAGTAATGGAATCTGGAAGAAGGCGATTGACATGGAATCTAAAGCAGATTCGTATTGAGTGTGCAGGCAGTGCGAAGGTGATACAGAAGCAGTTCGTGTGTAGTACGGGAAATGGATAATGTGCAGCTGAGATGGATAACTTTGATTTTGATTTGCAGAGAAATTTTGGGAGAGGAGATGAACTGAGGGGAAAAGTGGATCGGGTTAAGAGGAGAATCGGAGATCGTGAATCTAATTACAACGGCAAACAGAGAGGTTGGAAGGGATTGAGTAGGCGGAATGGGATAGAAGACGAGAGAAGAAGAATAGAAACGGAGATAGACGAGAATCGGAAAATGCAGAATACAGAAGAGGAGAACCTGGATATGGAAGACGGAGATATGGTTGCCGCCTGGGAACACAGGGACTCGACCGAGCTGCTGCGGTCCTTGCCTCAACCAGCGGCGGCACAGGGAGCTGCATCCGGCGGAGCGAAGCTCGACGACGGTGCGGATCACGCCGTCCCTCCTCCGCTCGCTCGACGACGAGAAACACCCGAGGACTGTCACTCCTGGATCGAAGGTGGCGAATAATGGCGGATGGAATCAACGTAGGGGGTGAAGGTCCTTAAATAGGCAAGGAGAGATGGCGTCACCGGAGGTGGTGACGGGAGCTCGAGTGGTTGGACAACGGCCGGCCAACGGCCAAGCCATTGTGAGAGTTGGGCGGTTGGACGGCGGAGAAGAAGAGAAGAGGCAGAGGGGGTCGGTTGTTGCGTGAGGAAGAAGGAAACCGTCGGGGAAGAACAGGGATTGGGAAAGATGGAGAGAGAAAAAGAGGGAAGAAGAAAGAAAAAGGGAAGAAATTAAATAAAATTAATACAAATAAATATTTAATAATTTATAATAATTTCGAAATTCAATTTAATTAATAAATAAATATAATTAATAATTTTTTAAATAGTTAATTAAGTAATTAAGTATATAATTAGTAATTAAGTATTAACTAAATAAATAAGTATGTAATTAAGTAATTAAGTAATTAATTAAATTAATAAATTAAATAAATAATTTAAATAAATAAATAAATAAAGTATTGTTTATTTTATTCACAACAAATATAGGAATAAATACAATAATGTATGAAATAATAATAAAAGATGCGGTTTATTGTATAATATACCAATACGAACCCCGAAAACCGTGTTTTTTTGCATTAACTCCGATTTTAGCGAAACTAGTGTCATTTTGTAGATAATTAAAAAAAAATTTTTTAGGGACCGAGTTTGCTCAATTCGGAGTTCATACGGCCGAGTTATGAGGCCCGAACGAAAAAAGTAGCGGCTTCGGGCCTCCGGATTTTTCGGTATTTTGGCTTTATTATATTTTTATATTTTTATAACAATTTTAGATGATTTTAGGAAAAAGAATTAAGTTAATACAGTTTATGGTTATTTAATTAAAAATCGGGGAAGTTTCTACATATAGTACATATAGACAGCGGGTCCAAAAAGCCGAAACTCATCTGTTTTATACGAATATTTTTCTGATATTTTTAATAAATAGTATTATGTACAAAACGGATTTTAAAAGTGAGCTTGGTCAATTTGAAGTTTTCTATAAATAGATATGAACCTCAGAAGTCGACTTTTGCGGTTTTTCCGGTTCATTACGGTTATTTTATTTTAAAACCGAAATATTTTTCTAATATTTTTATAAAATAATATATATTTTTGTGAACAACTTTTACAAAAGGAGTATTTTGATTTGGAGTAATTTTGACGATAAATAAAATAGGTGAAGTATTTACATGGTGAAAATGGGTAAATTATATTTTTGGTCTTGATTTTCTGAATATTTTTATAAATTATGATCCTTATCTTCCCCTACTTATTTCTTTTGTCGACCTGGTCAATATTGACCTGGTCTCGGGGTTAGGACCAGTATGTATATTTTCTATATACATCCTTCTTTTATTTTTCTTTTCTTTTTATTTTATTCTTTTATTTTGGATAATTTAAGTGTTAATTATATAATATTAATATTTGTTGTTAGAATGTTAATTAAATGGAATTAGTGGATAATTACATGTATTTTACCAAGGATTTTAGCCAAAATGAAAGAATAAAGGCGATGAATCACTGATTCATCACTCTCTTATTAGTGTTCCCTAAAATATGAGGTGTTCCTTATCTTACATGGAGAAACATTATGTTAGGCATTGCTATATCTATAGGTAGGATCAAACACCTAGGTCATGACACAACCATGGTGCTAGACCTCCCTGTCAAGTTATTGTCCCGAGAACTGTTTGATAGGGGGCCAACTTGTTAAAATGTGTAGGTAGTTATACGAAGTTTTATATTATTATGGAGGAAGATGAACCGGCTCAATGGAAGCATTAACCAAAGATTGTGACTAAGATTTTCTTGGCTAAGAAATACACATTTAGGATAAAGAAATTTAGGATGTTTTGTGTATATGGGCATATTTGGACCACTTGTTAGGAGTTGGCCTTATGTCGTGTGTGCTGGCGAGTTCTTAGGCTGATGCCATTGCTGATTAACAATTCTGAAATACTCTTGCAGGAACCATGCTATGGAAATCATAACAGAACTGAAAATTTTTGAAGATGTTTATTTTGATTAGTGCACGCTTACTAAAGGTTACGTTGCTATATTAACTAGATAAAAACTACATAAAAGACATGTTAATATTTTCATATACATATAATATGAACTTCATGAATGTGTACTATGAAGATGGATTTCAATAGGTGAAACTCAGTTGGTAATTCCTCTCACAATAAGTGAAACTCAGTAGTAATCCAAGGAACCATTAAATGTTGATTTTTTAGTTGTCTCTTTGTTTATCCTTGTTGATGTTGTTCGGAGAGGGTTGACATTATCTTTTTTTCAATCGTGCCGATGTATGTTAGGGATTGGATAGTTTTCTTTTATCGAAATGTTATAAGCGATCCTAGTTGCGTTTAATCATTTCTAACTATGATTAGTAGTGGAATTGAATTCGACATGACAAGAAAATTATGATCGTTTTTCTACTTTAGAAAGAAGGCCCTAGGGCTCCTTATATAGATGGAGGCTTAGGGTTAGGGTTACATTGAGGACGACTCCTAGGTAGCGAGTTCTCCAGAATACCCCTACACTTAGGGCTATCAATACAACTATCAACAGGGTAATATAAGAAGCCTCACACCACCAGTAACCTTTGAGAGATAAATAAAATATTATCCATCCCTTGAGAGGCCTTCTTTCGTTGTTTCATCCCACTCTTTGTGGAGTAGGGTTCCACGTAAGTCATAATGTTCTTCCTTGTTTATATTTCTTTATCTCTAATACACTTCCACATTCATCATTTTCTACAATTTTCATTGCTAAAATTCTGATAACTACTTGCCTTGGGGTATTGCCTTCGACGTTACTGACAGAGAAATTTGATGAAGATTATTATGTGTTATAGAAGGGGTTCCTTGGTGCAATGATAAAAGTTGTCAACCAAGAGTTGAAGGATTTGAGCACTGGAAATAACCTCTTGCAAGAAAATGTTAGGCTATTGATACTATACCCACAACAGTAATCCCTGGATCCAACATAAAGTGTAGTTGTGCCCTTTAGATGTGATGTCTCATGGGCAAGTAGTCCAAGGGCAAGATTACGGGCGATGCAGAACACTTGAGCAAGTATTGATTTGATTTACCAGTAATTCATGGTCTGATTAGAGGGCCTTGCCCCTTCACACTTCTTCAATTAAGCCATTTCTCGTAGCTATGGAATGGCAAAGCATATCGGATGGGAAAATGAATGTGATATTTTCTGCTAGGATAGTAAAGTATATTAGACTGGAGGCGGTGTAGTCAGAGAGAGGGAGGTTAATTTTACTCAAGCCCAAAGGTCCCTTGTATAATGGTGATACGAAGTAAGAACGAGAAAGTGACACCCAAAAAAGGAACATAAAATTCTAGTTCTAAAAGGAAGAAAACAATCAAAATAAACTAGTAAATTGAAAAGTGATACTTGAAATTGTTGTTGAGAAGTTTCTATAACCTCCAACTTTAGCTTCATTTTTTTGTTCTTTACCAAGGTTTCACTAAAGAGCTCTTATATTGCTAATTCAAGTAGTAAAATAAAGTCTATGGGTATTCCAATTTTATGGAGAAAGTGTAGTTTAAAGAATAGTAAGATGAATCTGAGAAATGTTGAGCTAAATATTCTTTTGGGAGTAATATTGTAGTAGTTAATCTAGAAAAAAGGATAGGTAGCATGTTGAAACATCACTAGATATCACTTCCAAGACACTATGAAGCTTGTCTATTCAGGATTCTATAAAAATAATTACGCAGCATTTTACTGCCATAATAAACAATTCGTGAGCAATGTGTATCCTTGAAGGAAAGCATGAATTATCTTGGAAAACAAAAGAAAACCTTAAATAAATGCAGCACTTTTTCTTTTTCCAAAAATCATCAGAAACAATTTTATTTATTTGATATGCATCTATTGCTTCAGTGGTAAAGATGGAAGGCTTATGTGATGTTCTTTGCCATTTCCATTATGCAGCCATGCTTTTGTTAAGCAAGTCATCGGATTGATACTTTTTTTGTTAATAAAGCTCCAGTTGCTTGCAATGTCTGTTACCATTTTTGCTCTAAACTTATTTACATGTTTTTTTGATCTATATCTATATAGGTATATTTGTGTACCGACTTTTAAACCATTTCCTGATAACTTGCCATATTCCATTTGTAGTTCAAGAAGTTACAAAGGACACATGGCAAGAACTTGTCTTAGAGAGTGATCTCCCAGTTTTTGTGGAGTTCTGGGCTCCATGGTGCGGACGTTGCAGGATGATTCATCCAGTTATTGGTGAATTGTCAAAAGAATATTTTGGGAAATTGAAGTGCTTCCAGCTTAACACTGATCAAAGTCCTGACATTGCGATCCAATATGGAAAACGAAGCATCCCTACAGTCATGCTCTTTAAAGGTGAAGAGAAGAAGGATGCGGACATCGGGGTTGTGCCTAAATCTACACTCATCTCACCCATTGACAAGTTCTTGTAGAAGTGACCATAAGCCATCTCTCCTATTCAATATTTATCATAGTTTGTCTTAATTCTTTCCAAGATCCTGCATCTCAGAAGCTATTATGCTGCCATTATGTCATAAAAGGTTTTGTAAATAACTGTCAAGATGTACTTTCCCTTGTTACCTGCAGTGGTACGAGGAGTTGAAGATGATTAAATGTTAACTACGCATGTCTATTGAAATCCGGATCACATTCTCTTTTTTCCTGAGATTTCCTTTAATAAGATGCTCGATGCTTTGGATTGTAGTGAAACCTTATTTGTCAAAGTACCTTATAAAATTATAAAGCAAGGTTTGATGGCAAGGATATCTTCCACCATGCGTACATTTTAAGGCATAGGCTCCTCCAGGAGACCATACATAAAAAAAACTATGTTATGTTTATTTCTTACCTAAACAACCATACTTTGATCTCATTTACTTGTCTAAAGATATTAAAAAGTTGTTTTTTCCACCGTAGTGAGCATATGCATTTTGTATTTTTTTCATGTTAGCATTTTCAAGGAAGTAGAACTGTGTTTTTTTTCTGCATGTGCTTTTTCATTTCCCGTTCTTCAAAGTGCTTTTGGATGCTCAGAGTGTAAGAAAACAGAGATAAATCATGTCCAAAAGTTAAGACAATGGAGATAAATGTGTCCAAAAGTGCCAACGGGGCTGAAGGCCATAGTTTGACATTGAGCAACATGTGGTCTCAGATGTGTGATTCTGAAGAACCGAAGCTGAATTATGGTGGTAATACCCTTTCTTCTAATCCATTGTGAGATGGCTCATGTGGTAATTACGGTAGCGTTGAAGATGATAAATAGCCGACTGGTAAGGAAATGCAGAAGCATCAACACTGTCAAGATGGATATGAAATAAGCACATAAACCCCCAGTCATTCAGGACCCCAGAAGTTACAGGGCTCACCTCTTGTATGCTGCTACTTCAATTTACTAGTGTGGATTGCGCATTAGCAGTAGTTCTATCCTTTTATCCTCCTTATTAGCTGACCGTCTTCCCCTGCTGTAGTTGCTTGATACATCATTCCTCTCCCATAATAGGGCTCACCTCTTGTATGCTTGCACGTTCTTAATCCCACCTAAAACATGTTTATTATAAAGAAATTCAAAGAGTGACCATATGATGTGGATAATTGGAAATTTGTAGGGATGAAAGGTATTACATGGCATACAAAGTTATTGGATATTATTTCCAAATGAAGAAATTATCAAATTAATGGAGAAAATACATTGTGATATCCTTATACACAAGATTTAAAAGAGCATGAGATAGTCCAAGGCAATTTTCCTGTATGTGACCTTCTTTGGAGATTCAAATAATGTCATTCTCGACAAATCCCATACAATTCATTTTAATGAGGTGTGCACCTCAGTTTTGCCTCGTAGCCTAGGAGAGGTGAGCCACACACCTCATTACATAGGAAACAGACCGTCTACTGTAGACATTACAACAGACTCTACTGTAATGGTTATGATGTGTGATACGTGTCCGATGGTCAGCCTTTATATAATTTTGATGGAAGTTTTAATAAAGGGAATGACTATATATAATTTTTATTGAACAAGAGAAGGCTTATGATTATTGTGCCTCGAGGAGTCTTTTGAAGGAATTTACAAAAATAAGGATTCTATTTTGTATATCAACCTAATGAAGATATGCACGACCAAGCATTGGCTTGTACAAGGACTCCAACTGGGATGAGCGGTTATTTTGATATCAGTATGATCTCAGAAAGAATTTGGAAGAAGACACTTGTATGATGATTCGAGGAAGATTGTGGAAGCGTTGGAATGAGACTATTAAAAAGGATATAATAGGTTTAAGCAGATGTATTGATTAAATTTAGATATGTTTGAGAATCCATGTAGCCAACCCCACCTGAAGTGGGATAAGGCTTGATTGTTATCGAACTCATTTAGACCAACTTTGACGATTACGGATATAATATCTCCAAATTTAATTAGCATCGTTCTCTTCAATCGTAAGTAAATTTTTTTTTTACAACAAGCATGAGCTAATCCAACAACTCGAAATGTTAAAGAAGATCACTCGACCAGAAGATGGAGCTCACCAAGACAAGGTCTAGATGTTTTCAGGCAATTACCAGAATGCATGTTAGAAACTTAATGAAGTTAATTAACAGTAGCAGGCAGTGTCAAAGATTGCATCATACAGTGAAATCTTTAGATGAGCATATGAAATAGGCCGCATTCATTGTTGGATATTTTGGGCCTTTCATGATTATAATCCGACTATGTACCTTAAACTATGCACACATGGAAAGAGATGTATGCACTTAATTGCAGATTCATGCTCCCCCATTTATATGACGATTCATTCTCCCATTTATATGCCTGCTTTGTCTTGCCTATTTATATAGCTATATGATGCAGTATTCCCACCTCAAGTTGATGAAAGATGCAATGCCATAACGTGAGAGGATCATCTGCTGTGATACAGCAGGTGCTGTATGACAGGGGACCGTCCGATGGGGATCGGACGGCCCTCATAGGGGGCCAACTATCCCCGGCCACATTGGAGGCCGTCCGATCCCTATCGGACGGTCTCCTGTAATACAAGACCTGCTGTATTACAGCAGACAATCCGCTCCCTGCGATAACGCGGAAGGCGAAGGAAGAAACTGAAATGGGGGCCAAACAATGATGGCCTATAAGTTTCCAACCTTTTCTATTGCTTTTCCTCATCTCCGTAAACATATGTAACGTTAGGTGAAAATGGATTCTGACATCACAATATTAACCAACAAAAAGAAACAATTATGTTATTAGTTATCCACAACAAAGATTTCATGGTTTAAATACTTTGTGAGGTATAAATATCCTAATTCTGCAGAAAGACCAATCCACTGCTGCTTGAAAGACCGGACATGCAAAACATTTCAGAAGAAGATACAGATACCCCCATTCTACCGACCCTCTTTCTATCCAGTAAAGTGCTTAAAGGAGGAGCACTTCACAGAACCAAAATTATCCAAAATTATCATATAATCCTGTGTCGCATCCAAAAGAACAAGTTGGGAATTGAACGAGCTGACAATGACATTAAAAAGAACCTGCTTACAAAGAGGTGGAGTTTCACTATACAGTATGCAAAATACAGTATGCAAATAAGATGAAGCCGAATACAACCCCAATGAAGCAAAAGAATGAGATAGACAAGAAGTTGCAGAGAGCTTGAGCAGCTATGCAAAGCCAACCCCCGGTGGACGCTCCCATGTGTAATAGGCGCTTCTCAAGCACTCCAGACCCATCACCACCTTCCCGTTCCGCGCTGCCCACTTCGCATCCTCCCCGTTGACGTCGTTGCATATCACGTGGGTGACATGGTCCGCCTCATCCGCGCACGCTGTTGCCCCCATCTCCTCCACTATACCCTTCCAAGTCCGCCGCTTACCCTTCATGTTCACCGGCAATGGTGGGTGCGCATCTACGAACAGGAACCTGTAACCGCGGAGGATCTCCTGCTTCAGGCACCTCAGTGTATCCCTCACGTCTCCATACCCGTCGACGAAGAAGTAATCAAAGTGGATTCGCTCGAGAAGGCACAAAATCTTGCAGAGGAAGCGGTCATCGTCCAGTCCAAGTTCCTCTTGGGGATTCCAGAAGTAGCCCTTCATGTGGATCACGTTGCTCCGGTCTTTCTCCTTCCAGGCGGTCAGGCTGTCGTCAAGCACGACGATGGTTGTAACGAACCCGATCGTCCGAGAATGATGCGGAAGCGAGAAACTCAGCGGACATCTCGGGAACGTTACTCATAGCATCAACCATAGCATAAAAGAGCAGTAAAGAACCATCATAAAAAAAACTTTTCCATAATCATAATAAGTTCACAATTACAAGAGTTCCTTAATTAGAGATAAATAAACTAGACGAAATCGTATCCACGATTTCCTTATTCCAGTGGGCATAAAGACGTCCTCCCAACAAAAAGCAGTAGATCCATACCGATCCTACTTCTCGAAGACTGGATCGGCTCCCTTAAGCTGCTAATGGTCTAATCCTCACGTTCCCCTGAAAAGGTTAGCAAAACATGTTATGAGCATAACGCTCAGTATGTGCCGAGTTTGGGTCAAGCCGGCTAGCGTAGAAGACAAGTCACAAAAATCAACTTATTTAGTGCATATAATTAATTTTCTTCATAACCATGCATGACATAACATATTGGCACATATACTCCTAAGTTTTACCATATTTGCATGTATGCCCATAAGATTCACATAAATTACCCATAAGCACTTTACAATAACATGATTGCAAATGTACCCTTAAAATTATCATAATTTGCACATATGTACATACCATTAACATAAATTGCATATATGCCCATAATATGAACTTATTTTGCACACACGCCCATCTCATTAACATAATTGCATATATGACCTTATCTTAACATAATTTTTGCATGTATGCCCATATCATCAGCATAATTGCACACATGCACTTAACCATAACAGAACTTACACATGTCCATAACAGTAACAAAATTGCATATATGCACATAATATTAACAAATATTGCACATATGCCCATGACATTTTTCATGTTTAGAGTGGTCTTGATTGTTACTTCTTAGGCGGCTTTGATGGCTTTGATGGCTTACCGCCGGCACAAGCGGTTCATATCAATACATAACATGACAGTGTAGCTACAACTGTAGAGGACTTATCTTTTGCCTCACGCCCCCGGAAGGCGTTGGCCCTTTAGGCCCTTACGACCCCTTAGTTCGAGTCGGTGCCGAAATCTTGACGTCTTCTTAAACCTTTAAGAAAGTATATTCTGACTATTATCTTATAATCATATACAATAAAAATTTGTCAAAATTATTATTTCTAAGCATACCGTTAATTATAATATAGCACATTATATACATAAAGATTCGATTAACTTTTTACTACTGAGTATAATCGGGTAAGACTTATAGTCCCAAGATTAGGAACGTGTCAACAAATGAAACAACGCCATCAACTATATATTTAATAATGCCCTTAGATCGAATCTAACAGAAATACAGAACAAAGATAAACGATTTAGTTGATTTATTTTGCTACCAATATAAACCATAGGATTGTTGGAATAGTAACTATGCGTGTAACATAATATAGATTTACGAATCAACCTTTAGCAAAATACTAATTCCATCCACGTAATTCACATGAATAGTTAAAAAAATATTTATTTCAATATCAATGAAATTGATCAAATAACAATCTTCATGGAGATGTTCACACGTTTATGACAACTAACCAATGTTAACATAATGATCATCAAAATCTTATCCACAGTTTAGATGCACATTAACATTCCGTGTAACAGATCAACAGGACTTGTATAAACGATAAGTCTTATGTTGATTAGGTGCCTCAGTGCATTTGAAATTAAACTTTCCAGCATTATAAAATCCTGTGACATACGTACAGGTAAATGATTTATCACTAATTCTTATATTCGTAAGAGTGTCCTGGAAACAAGAAAAGTTATAACGTGAACCAGATCTAAAGTCGTCTGCTTCTCTTTTGTTAGTTAAGCAGTAATATAACTATGCATATTTTGATGTAATCCCTGATTTATAACTGAGAATCGATAGATTACCTAAGAGGGGTCGACACATACATTTGTAAGTTGTAATTTTGAATCAATGATCAACATAAAATATAATTTAACGATCCTATGTGATCGACACATACCTTGTCGACGATAGAATTCGTCGACCAAGACTCCGTCCAATCCGGATCGATTCCGGCCACGTCGATTTCTTCTTCGATTTCGCCGGAATGATTCTTCAACGTTGACGGAGAAGGTTGTCGATGCCGGATTCAAGAACGACGAATATTGTTGTTGCCGAACTCTCTCTCTCTCTCCCTCTTTCTTTCTCTCTCTCTCTCTAAGGTGAGACTAATGGATGGGCTTCATGCCCTTTTTATAGGTACCAATAATGAAATAAAATAATAATAATAAATTGAATAAATTAATGGATAACTAATTCATTATCTCTTCTTTACTAATATTATTATTATTAATAATATAAAACCCAATATCGGGAGTTAGTTACGGTTTTGGATTTATTAGTTTTTTTCAAACCGTTACAATCTACCCTCCTTAAGGAAATTTCGTCCTCGAAATTTATACTGTAAAAAGTCACTTACCAAAGAGATACGGATAATGTTGACGCATTTCGTCCTCCAACTCCCAAGTCGCCTCTTCTCCCTGATGGTGCTGCCAGAGCACTTTGACCATCGAAACTATACGACGCCGCAACTGATGCTCCTTACGGTCTATGATACGAACAGGTCTTTCTTCATATGTTAGGTCCGGCTGAATCTCTGGAACTTCGTGCTCGATCACGTGCGATGGATCAGGATTGTACTTCCTTAACATCGATACATGAAAAACATCATGTAACTTGGAATAATGAGGCGGAAGGGCAACCTGATATGCTACCTCTCCCACTTTCTTTATTATCTCAAAAGGTCCCACATATCTAGGACTCAATTTTCCCTTTTTGCCAAATCGCACTACTCCTTTGGTAGGAGAAATCTTTAAGAACACATGGTCACCTACCTCAAAATTTAATTCCCGCCTTCGACAATCTGCATAAGACTTTTGTCTACTCTGAGCAGCTAAAAGTCTCTTCCGGATTACCTCCACGCCCTTCGTACAAACTTGGACTAATTCAGGTCCCAATATGTATTTTTCCCCAACATCGCTCCAACACAACGAAGATCTACAAGGTCGGCCGTATAATGCTTCGAAAGGAGCCATCTTAATGCTTGCATGATAGCTATTATTATAGGCAAATTCAACCAAAGGCAGATGTCTATCCCAATTTCCAGCGAAGTCGAGGGCACAAGCTCTCAACATGTCTTCTAAGGTCTGGATTGTTCTTTCAGATTGTCCATCAGTCTGAGGATGGAAAGATGTGCTGAACTTCAAACTAGTACCCAAAGCATCCTGTACGCTCTTCCATAATCGGGAGGTATATCTCGTGTCTCTGTCTGACACGATTGATACCGGGACACCATGCAACTTCACTATCTCATTTACAAACAATTCATCAAGGCTCTCTGTAGATTGATCTAATCTGATAGGTAAGAAATGAGCCGACTTCGTTAAACGATCAACAATCACCCAAATAGTGTCGAAGCGCCCCTTCTTTGTTTTTGGTAACCCGCAAACAAAATCCATTGTGATATGCTCCCATTTCCATTCAGGGATCTCTAGTGGTTGCAGAGGACCTGCAGGCTTCTGGTGCTCAATCTTTACTTGCTGACAAATAAGACACACCGACACAAATTTTGCAATGTCGTTCTTCATCTTAGGCCACCAAAAATTCCGTTGTAAGTCTTTGTACATCTTTGTAGTGCCGGGATGAATGGTATACATGGACCTATGAGCCTCTTCAAGAATTTCTTGCTTTAATTCACTATTATCAGGCACCCACAGTCTATTACGGAATTTCACTGCTCCATCTATCCCAATTGAGAAATCAGATCCTTCCTTTCGAGAAGCGGTCATCAATCTTTGGAGATCATCATCATCCTTCTGAGCCAAAGTAACTTTCTCTACCAATGATGAGTGGATCTTCATTCCGGCCATAAGAACTCTAGTCTTTCTTTCAATAAAAGGGTTCCATTCCTCTAAATCCTTCATTACCTGCCAATGCAATTTCATACTTGCAAGCTTCCCTTCATATTTCCTGCTAAGCGCATCAGCAACTATATTCGCCTTTCCGGGATGATAGTCAATGGAAAGATCATAGTCTGACAAAAACTCCAACCATCGTCTCTGCCTCAAATTCAGTTCCTTCTGAGAGAAGATATACTTGAGGCTTTTATGATCAGTAAATACCTCAAATTTCTCTCCATATAAATAATGACGCCATATCTTTAGTGCAAAAACTACCGCTGCAAGCTCTAAATCATGCGTCGGATAATTTCTTTCAGCTTCTTTCAACTGTCGGGATGCGTAAGCCACAACTTTTCCATGCTGCATGAGGACACATCCCAAACCAGAGCCAGATGCATCAGTGTAGACCATGAATCCACCACTACCCGAGGGTAGCGTGAGAACAGGAGCAGTCGTCAATCTTTGCTTTAACTCTTGAAAGCTCTGCTCACACTTCTGAGACCATTCAAATTTTACATCTTTCCTCAACAATCGGGTCAGAGGTAGGGAGATCCTAGAAAAATTCTGGATGAATCTCCTGTAATATCCTGCCAGTCCTAGAAAACTGCGGATTTCAGAGACATTCTTGGGCTGACTCCAATTTAAAACAGCCTCCACCTTCGCGGGATCCACAGAAATACCATCCTTGGATACAACATGACCAAGGAATGCAACTTCCTGAAGCCAAAAGTCGCATTTGGATAATTTAGCATAAAGCTGGTGTCGCTGCAATGTCTCAAGAACTAATCAAAGATGCACTCGGTGTTGTTCGATATCTGGTGAATAAACCAAAATATCATCAACAAAGACGATCACAAACTTGTCCAGGTATTCTCGGAATACCCTATTCATCAACTCCATAAATGCAGCAGGCGCATTTGTGAGGCCAAAAGGCATCACTAAGAATTCATAGTGCCCGTATCTCATTCTGAATGCTGTCTTTGATATGTCTTCGTCCCTGATCCTGAGCTGATGGTAACCGGACCGAAGATCAATTTTGGAGAAGACCGCTGCTTGCTGCAATTGATCGAATAAATCATCAATGCGAGGTAGCGGGTACTTATTTTTGATGGTGACTTTATTCAACGCTCTGTAATCAATGCAGAGTCTAAGGGATCTGTCCTTCTTTTTCACGAATAAGACAGGAGCACCCCAAGGAGAAACACTTGGTCTCAAGAACCCTTTATCTAGTTGTTCTTGCAATTGCTTTTTCAACTCCTCTAACTCGGCAGGAGCCATTCTGAAAGGTGCCTTAGAGATAGGGGTCGTACCCGGTAATACATCAATAGTGAAGTCAATCTCCCTTCTAGGTGGAAGACCCGGGAGATCATCTGGAAAAACATCCGGAAAGTCTCGTACGACGTCCAAATCCTCAAGTTGTGCCATAGAGGGTTTTGTACTTATTATGCTAGCCAAATAAGCCGTGCACCCAGTAGCTATCAATCGGTGTGCTCTCAGAGCTGATATAATCATCTGACTTCTCTTTTTATCTCCGCGAATGACTAATTCTGTCATATGGGGTTTATTAAAAACCACCTTCTTTTGTCTGCAATAAATGGCCGCATAGTGCTCCCAAAGCCAGTCCATACCCAGAATAACATCAAAGTTATTCATCTGTAGTAATATCAAGTTGGCCGGTAGATTGTGTCCTTCAACAAGGACAGGCACATCCGCCATGTATGTTCCCAAAGTAGAGTGTTCACCCATTGGTGAAGTCACACTAAGCGTATATGGAAGTTTAATAACCGCAAAATTCAACTTGTTGGCGAATCGATGCGAGATAAAAGAATGTGATGCACCAGAATCAAATAAAACATAGCTCAAATGATCCGCAATAGAAAGAGTACCTTCCACTGTGGCATGTCCATCCTCCTCCTCTCCTGAAGGTAGAGCGAATACCCGTCCTTTGACGTGCTTCTTTTGATCTCCGGAGTTCTGTTCCTTCTTCTTGGGACAATCTCTAATAAAGTGCCCCTTCTGTCCGCAAGTCAGACAAGCTCCTGTAACCTTATAACACTCTCCCGAGTGCCTCCTATCGCAGTGAGGGCATAGAGGATATACTGGTTTATCTTTCGTGGCATTCTCGATTCTGGGCTTCTTTCCTTTGTCCTTATCATGCTTACCCTTCTTATTGTCCGTAGAATGTGGACGTTTTCCACCACCTTGTTGTTGGATTCTTTTATACGCTGAGTCGATCTCCACAGCCGCTGAAACTGCATCTGAAAAGGTCTGAGGGCCTCGAGTGAGCACCTTCATGCCCAAACCTGGATTCAAGCCTTCGACAAATTTTCTAGCACGTTGCCTTTCATTTTCGCATATTCCTTTTCCGTACTTTTCCAGCTCTTGGAATTTAGAGGCATATTGTTCAACGGATAAACTCCCTTGTCGAAGCTCAATAAATTCCAGCCTCTTTGCATCTCGAACATGCTGAGGAATGTAACGCTCGGTGAAACGTTCCTTAAAGTCCTTCCATTCGATGGTGGTTTTATCAGCAAAGTGTATGCTTTTACAAGAGGTCCACCATTCTTTCGCGTTGTCGCGTAGACGATAAGTGCCAAATATCACCTTCTTCTCTCCAGGACAATCGGTCGCCTCGAAGGTAAGCTCCATTTCCCTCAACCAATGCTCAGCTTTATCCGGCTCAGGTTCTCCTCTAAAGATAGGTGGATCATGCTGAATGAAAGTCTTCAGGGTCAATCCACTAGAACCATGCCCTTGGTGCTTTTGCTGCTGAGCCATCATGGTCATCAATTCCAACATTTGACGTTGCATGTCCATAGCCATATCCTGGGTAGACGAAGAGTCACGATCTCCGTTCGCCTCATTCCCGCGACGAGGGGCCATCTGAAATGATGACATGTGAAATTTACGGTCAAAAGCCTATATTTTCTAAAGCTAGTGGATCTAAGTTTGTTTTGGTCGGATATCTTATGCCCAGAGGAACTCCTGCTCTGATACCACCTGTAACGAACCCGATCGTCCGAGAATGATGCGGAAGCGAGAAACTCGGCGGACATCTCGGGAACGTTACTCATAGCATCAACCATAGCATAAAAGAGCAGTAAAGAACCATCATAAAAAAAACTTTTCCATAATCATAATAAGTTCACAATTACAAGAGTTCCTTAATTAGAGATAAATAAACTAGACGAAATCGTATCCACGATTTCCTTATTCCAGTGGGCATAAAGACGTCCTCCCAACAAAAAGCAGTAGATCCATACCGATCCTACTTCTCGAAGACTGGATCGGCTCCCTTAAGCTGCTAATGGTCTAATCCTCACGTTCCCCTGAAAAGGTTAGCAAAACATGTTATGAGCATAACGCTCAGTATGTGCCGAGTTTGGGTCAAGCCGGCTAGCGTAGAAGACAAGTCACAAAAATCAACTTATTTAGTGCATATAATTAATTTTCTTCATAACCATGCATGACATAACATATTGGCACATATACTCCTAAGTTTTACCATATTTGCATGTATGCCCATAAGATTCACATAAATTACCCATAAGCACTTTACAATAACATGATTGCAAATGTACCCTTAAAATTATCATAATTTGCACATATGTACATACCATTAACATAAATTGCATATATGCCCATAATATGAACTTATTTTGCACACACGCCCATCTCATTAACATAATTGCATATATGACCTTATCTTAACATAATTTTTGCATGTATGCCCATATCATCAGCATAATTGCACACATGCACTTAACCATAACAGAACTTACACATATGTCCATAACAGTAACATAATTGCATATATGCACATAATATTAACAAATATTGCACATATGCCCATGACATTTTTCATGTTTAGAGTGGTCTTGATTGTTACTTCTTAGGCGGCTTTGATGGCTTTGATGGCTTACCGCCGGCACAAGCGGTTCATATCAATACATAACATGACAGTGTAGCTACAACTGTAGAGGACTTATCTTTTGCCTCATGCCCCCGGAAGGCGTTGGCCCTTTAGGCCCTTACGACCCCTTAGTTCGAGTCGGTGCCGAAATCTTGACGTCTTCTTAAACCTTTAAGAAAGTATATTCTGACTATTATCTTATAATCATATACAATAAAAATTTGTCAAAATTATTATTTCTAAGCATACCGTTAATTATAATATAGCACATTATATACATAAAGATTCGATTAACTTTTTACTACTGAGTATAATCGGGTAAGACTTATAGTCCCAAGATTAGGAACGTGTCAACAAATGAAACAACGCCATCAACTATATATTTAATAATGCCCTTAGATCGAATCTAACAGAAATACAGAACAAAGATAAACGATTTAGTTGATTTATTTTGCTACCAATATAAACCATAGGATTGTTGGAATAGTAACTATGCGTGTAACATAATATAGATTTACGAATCAACCTTTAGCAAAATACTAATTCCATCCACGTAATTCACATGAATAGTTAAAAAAATATTTATTTCAATATCAATGAAATTGGTCAAATAACAATCTTCATGGAGATGTTCACACGTTTATGACAACTAACCAATGTTAACATAATGATCATCAAAATCTTATCCACAGTTTAGATGCACATTAACATTCCGTGTAACAGATCAACAGGACTTGTATAAACGATAAGTCTTATGTTGATTAGGTGCCTCAGTGCATTTGAAATTAAACTTTCCAGCATTATAAAATCCTGTGACATACGTACAGGTAAATGATTTATCACTAATTCTTATATTCGTAAGAGTGTCCTGGAAACAAGAAAAGTTATAACGTGAACCAGATCTAAAGTCGTCTGCTTCTCTTTTGTTAGTTAAGCAGTAATATAACTATGCATATTTTGATGTAATCCCTGATTTATAACTGAGAATCGATAGATTACCTAAGAGGGGTCGACACATACATTTGTAAGTTGTAATTTTGAATCAATGATCAACATAAAATATAATTTAACGATCCTATGTGATCGACACATACCTTGTCGACGATAGAATTCGTCGACCAAGACTCCGTCCAATCCGGATCGATTCCGGCCACGTCGATTTCTTCTTCGATTTCGCCGGAATGATTCTTCAACGTTGACGGAGAAGGTTGTCGATGCCGGATTCAAGAACGACGAATATTGTTGTTGCTGAACTCTCTCTCTCTCTCCCTCTTTCTTTCTCTCTCTCTCTAAGGTGAGACTAATGGATGGGCTTCATGCCCTTTTTATAGGTACCAATAATGAAATAAAATAATAATAATAAATTGAATAAATTAATGGATAACTAATTCATTATCCCTTCTTTACTAATATTATTATTATTAATAATATAAAACCCAATATCGGGAGTTAGTTACGGTTTTGGATTTATTAGTTTTTTTTCAAACCGTTACAATGGTGCCGGGGTGTCCCATCAACACGTCGAGCCCCTTCTTGCCATCCTCCGTCAGATCCTCACGACTGATGACCTTGCCCTTGAAATACTCCCCTTGGGGATCGAGCAGCCTCGCCATCTCCTCGACGTACAACCTTTCCCCCGCGCTGTATATGTGCAGGTCATACATCCTGCTCGCTGCCCGGAGGAACTCCCGCGCGAAGGGCCGGATCTTGGTTACCGTCTCCAGGTTTTCCACCTCGTAAATCCCGCGGTCGGGGTCGCCAGATATCATTCCGAAGGCGTGCATAGGGTAGGAGTGGAGCAGGGTGTGATCGAGGTCGAGAACGAGGAGGAGCTTCCCCGTCCGACGGATGAGGTTGAGGTCGACCAACTTCATCTCGGCGAGGAAGCCCGGATCCACGGCGAGGCCGTCGAGGACGTAGTTGAGGGAGACGAGGCAGTGGCGACGCGTATCGACATCTCGGCCGCACTGGAGGCATTGGGATCCGACGTAGGCGGGGCCGTGCGGGGGGCACGAGAAGGAGCCGTGAAGGCGGTGCCTCTTCAGGGAACGCAGCAGTGGGTGCTCTTCCTCCTCCAAGAAACGCTTCCTCTTGTGGGCTCCCATGTCGGAGAACAAGGAGGGCTGGAGGCCGTAGGAACTCGCCATTCTTTCAAGAACAGAATCGGTGCGAGATGATCTTCTGATTTAGGGCTTCTCTTTGGAATTGGAGTGAATACTGTGAATGGGAGGGAGAGAGCGAGGAGTGAATACTGTGAATACTGTGAATGGGCGGGCTCTTCCTTCGAACGGCTACCATCAACATCAGCCAGCCGTCCCCCGATTCTATCGCCCCGCGACGGAGGCGCGGATGTCCCACTTTGCGGTGCCGACGTCATCAGATGCTGCCGAAGATTTATTCCATTTTAATAAAAATGGATATACGAATGCGAATATTAGCTAATGTCAAAGTTATACATATCTGCATCCATTTTAAAACGAATACGAATACGAATATCAATATCAATATATATATATATATATATATATAACAAATACGATATCGCATCTGACATGAACATGTTCATATCCATTTTCATCCCTAGTTGGGTTTGTTTATGTGATCACTATTATATACATTTGACCGCATTCAATGTAATATGTCGAAATATTTAGATCGATGGCAGAAAAAGCATTGAATAACTAATGATAATTCAAATATGCATGGTATAAATGGGCATTTGACCTAACAAAAGTGTTGTTGCGACATGAATTCAAATAAATTTCCAAAAGTTAAAACTCTAATTAGAATGATATTTTTTATCGTGATTAGATAATTTGAAACTTAAAAACATTATTTCATGTTTTTTATTTGATTTCTTTTTTTAAAAAGATAATTCAAAGTATATTATTACAAAAGTAGTAATTAATTTTCTATAGTTAACAAACAACGATTAAAATTATTAAAAAATATTATTTGTTACCAGTAAAGATATTTTTAAACAATGTTTATTTTGCAAAAATATTATATAGGTGAAATATTAATATAATATTAAATGCTAAATGTATGTTTAGTTTGCATTACAATAATCAATTTAAAACATCCTAAAAGCAAAAGATTATTTAATAAATTCGATAATAGTAAGATGATACATCGGGTTTCGGTGATTCACCAAAATCGAAACTCATTCCTTTTCTTTTTTTTTGACATTTCAATGTCAATTCGCCCACAACAGAAACTTACTTCATTAACGGGAAGAGATCGATATGGTGATTCATTTCCCCATTTCGTTTATATGACGTATCAAACCTAAACCGTCGAACGACTACCATCAACGTCCACTCCTAATCGCTTCAGAGCCCTGACCTCAGCCAGCCGTCGGATCCCGATTCTATATGCTTGTATAAAATCCATACAAATTGTAGCATCTTATATGCTTGAATAAAATCCATTCTTCTGTTGTCCTCCAACAAAAATCGGCATCATCCAGATATCCTAAAAATAGCGATAGAATTCGTCAAAAAATAACTCGACAATTCAATTCAACACATAGCTTTTGAACTGACAATAAGCTCAATGAAAAATCAGATGTATATTAAATACCAAAGAGTCTGAGCTTGAAGGGAACTCCATACTCCCAATAGTGGTAACATGAGAATGAGCCCAGCTGAACCGACTTCACCGTGAAAGAGGGTTGAGAAGCAGTCATAAGGATGCCTTCTCCGATCAAGTAGGTAGGTGTAGCCGAGTCAATGATCCAGGCCGGTGCCAAGACTAAAGTAGAGTTGGCGATAATATACGAGGCAGTAGCTGATGTGTGGTAGCAGTTGTCGCCATGGAAGTGGATTTCCACAGAACCTTTATCAGTCGAGTGATAGAAGTCACTTGATCATCGGTGAACACCTTGAAGGACTGAAACATGAGCACGTAATTCTCTACGACCTTGAGTTTGATAGAAGTTTTATGTACCATCATATAAGATGTAGTGTACATGGATTTGGTCTCGATAGGAATTGATGTCATCATGGTCTGATAGATAGTTCAATAAGTTGAGTTATTCCTTCAATCATGCACGTAGGTGATTAGAGCAAAAATTTCAATGCAAGGGACTGTATGGAATCATTCTTTCACTAGAGAATGAGGGTTGGAATCGTCCTAACAACAACAAATAAGGACTGAAATTGCCTTGGAATTAGCCGTTGTAAGTGTTGGTGGCATATGGAAGCTATATGTTTGGTCTGGAGAGGCCTGACACCAGTTGGGTAGCATCCTGGAAGTGGTCAGAAGATTTGAATGGCGACCTGGAGTCCAAGATATGGCATGAATATGGTTTGGACGACGACCTGGATGTGTCGAGGAGGTCTGTTTGGTGATTGGAGTCACCAATTGGGTGCACTAGGGTTTGGCGACGACCTTTATATGGCCTGTAAAAGGCTTGGTGTGTTCTGGGAGGGCCTAGTTGCGCCCTTAGAGGGCCTCGATTGTAGCCTTGCGACGACGCGATGGACTAAGCGGTAGCCTTGCAGCAACGCAGAGGCCTTGGCGGCCCTCATGACGTCGGTTGAGAAGAAGGAGGCCTAGTGCATGGCCCAAGAAGGAGAAGAGGGCCCACACGAGGCCTGCAGAACGAAGGAGAGGAGGCTTGCAATGGCTTCGAGTGCGGGGTATAAGCCCCGGTCTAGGATCGTTGATGATTGACTTATCTTATTCAATAGGTATAGGGTTTCTTATATAGCGTGAAACCTTAAAGAGGCGAAAAGTGAAAATTACATGAATGTCCCAAAGGGATTAGATAACTAAATAAATATAAATAATTAACTCTAACATGTCTAAAAATTATTTTTAAAAATCATTAGATTTTGATCTTCTAAAATAAATTAGATGACGATTTTAATTTAGATGAAATTGTGATATGTTGTAGACCAAAATATGTAGATTTAATCTATATCGTTAGATTTTTATATTAATTAAATAAAAGAGGGCACACATGTTTGAAAACATAGGATAAAAATAAAGACAATAAAAAATTACAAGATAAAATATATACCAATAGAAGAGATTACATGGTGAGAAGAGGGAAGACATCTAGACAGATGAGGAAGTATGAGAAATAGGGAATTAGTGAGAGAGACATGCGTGGATGGATCTCAAAATGGGGAAGGTGTTTTTCAATTTTGATTTTTTTAAATGTAGAAGAAGTACTTACTATAAGAAATCTGAACACAAAATTATGTCTTACAACTATATAAGTGTTAGGTGATTTCCTAAATTCTAAAAGGGGGATTTTCCCCTCCATGTCCCGAGATCCAACCATGAATGCATGTGTTAATGTATTAAGCTTAATTTTCAACTATAACTTTGTTTCATCGCCCACATATAGAAAATCTCAAATATTTCTTTCTATATATAAGAAAGAAATCGGGAATTGATCTTCTTCCATATGGATATCTTTAGATCGTATAATCCATAAAAATATGGATCAAATACACAACTACATTTTGACGCCTATCTTTCTTATTATCTTCATTATACAACATCATCAGTCACTTCTCCACTTCTGTTTTTTATATTTTTTGACGCATTCATGTATTACATACTTGAAACGTTGTCTGATACTAAACTTTATATTTTCACTTATAATCATTTTATTGTATGCTCTTTATGTTGTAAACATCGAATTCTTCATTTATTATCTTTTTTTAATTGTTGGCTTTTTTTGGGTGAAGCTCATATTTTTTAGAAGCATTTTTAGATGACAAAAGTTTACATTTTATCTTATGAAGTTACAAGAATTGACAAATAAGTGCATTAAACATTAATGAGGACTTTAAAATGACAGAAAAATGTTTTATGAGATTTTTACACGGCAGATCCTATAATCTTTGTCAATTACCTCCACGACCTTTGAAACAACCTAATTCCCACCTCGACCCCGTAAACTTGCTAACCTTACAGTCCATGTAGTTAACCCCCATCCATTTGGATGTTAAACTAACCTGATTATGTTAATTTCTTTTCCACAATACCCATCTTATTTCTCAAAATTACAAAAATGCCATCCCTTCTTCCTTACGCCTCCAGGCCCCCTCCACCGTGCTCACCCTCCTTGGCACCGTCTCCCTCGCCGCCCTCGCAGCTGCCATCTCCCTCGCCGATCCCGACTGCCGCCGCTGACTCTCAGCCGAGGAGGTTGGGGGCGGTGACAAGGAAGTCGTCCATGACTACTTCGACAACACCAGCTTCTAGCGATGGAAGAAGATCTACGACGACTCCACCTCCGCGTCAATAAGGTCCAGCTCGACATCTGCCTCGGCCATGCCCAGACGGTGGAGTCCACCCTCTCGACGCTTGATAACGGACATTTTGCGAGGGTCAAAATGTAGTGTCGCTGAGGCAACCGCTCACAAAACACCAGTTGATCAACAATTAACCCACATTAAAGAATAAATCAATTAAGTCCCAAAATTGTGAATTAACAATCATTAAATCTACCATAAAATGCATAGTGAATAAGCATGTAGAGGTCGAACTACAGAGAGCAATACAAAAAAAGAGTAGCCTACAATGTTCATGTACAACAGGGTCATCCTTGCATGATTGCTATTTTTGTGGGTTTTTAGGTTATATATATATATATTTTTATTTTATTCTTGTTTTTATATTTTTTACTTTGTTTTTATATTTTATACATTTTTTTATATTTTTAATTATATAATATAGACATATATATAAAGAGATATATAGATATAAAAAGGGAGAGAGAGATATAGTATATGGATATATATATATATACTCAAAGTATATTAGATATAGTTATATTACATATAGTATTTTTATTTTTTTTGTTATTTTTCTGGGATTTTTCTAATTTTTATATATTTTTAATTTCAAAAATGTCCCTAATATGGGACTAATTAAATAGCCGAAACTAATTTGGGTTTTAAAAATATAGAATAATTCCCAAAATTACCCAAATTAATTTTAATATGTAAATAATAATATATAGATAATTATAAAAGAGAAAAATATATTTTTGGTATTTTTCTAAGATTTTTATATTTTTTTGTTGGATTTTGGAGCTTTATGATTTTTATATTTTATTTTTTTCTTATTTTTAGTTTTTTTTATTTTCTGGACTTAATATAAATCTAAATATACCATATATAATTTTTTTGTAATTTTTCAAAAATGTTTTATAATTTTTTTGTATTTGTTCATTTAAACAATAAAAAATTGGCTCGTTTTTCATTTTTAATAAATAGATAAAATGCCCAAACATTCCAAAAAGAAATGCAGCGTGCATCTACAAGGTATAAGGCATCTACCCTAATTTTTATGAATTTTTAGGAGCTAGCTAGGTATTTTTAATAAATACATAAAAGACACAAAAATTAAACAGCCTGACAGTGGCATTTTTGCAAATAAAATAAATCCCAGGGGGCACTGTGCAAAAATACCTACAGAAATAAACATTTATTTTAATTTTTGGAACTACTTTACAATTTACAAAAATCCCAGGGCTATGGTGCAAAAATCACACGCCTCACGTGGGACTACACGTGAGGCGCGGAAGGACCTAATGGTAATTACATAAAGCACAAGGGTCCTACTGCAAAATAACATTTATTTTACAACGTGAAAATTTATTTACAGAACTAAAAAGTAAATACAAAAGTGCGGGGGTTGGTTTTGCAATTTACCCCCAAAAGACACTTCATCCGACGGCTGAGCTCTCTCGACTTGACACGCGTCACCTTCTCCTTGCCCGATGACGCTTTGCCGATGAAGGGCTAAGATTAGATCAGTCGAGCTGATCTGACGGTCGATGCAGAGCTTCATGGAACGGCTCTGGTGTGATCTGGGGGTTCCTTCCTGATCGGACGGTGAAGGAGCCACCTAGAAGAACAGGGAAGAAGCTCGCACGAGGCGAGCTTCGATCGGGAACTGCAGGCTCCTCCGGGCTTCTCCTTCGCGTCTAAGATGCTCTGCTTGATGCTAAAGGTGTCCCGCATCGGATGGTGGTCTTAGCTGGGCTCCTGGAGGTCCGGGGAGGTCAGGGAAGGTCGAGGAAGCTTGGGACCTCCAGGAACCTCTTCCTGGTTCGATTTGAGTCCCAGGGGGCTCGTTTCTTCGTTGTACCTACACAGGAAGAACAAGGGCGACGAGGGCTTCCTCCTCGACCCTGGGTTTTGAAGCTGCGGCACAAGATGAGGCGAGGCGGAGGAGCTCCGACGAACGGCGGAGGTGGAGCTCCGATTCGCGAAGATCGAGGGTCTTCAGTTGAACAAAGGCGATCGGGAGATGGAGCATGCGATGAGGAATGAAATGGGATGGTAAAGGGGGTCGGACACAGTCGATAACAGCGTGGAGAAGTCGCCGGAGCGGAGCTCCGGCGAACTTCGATTTGGTTGATCTAAGCTACACTAAGGATCTAATTGCAAAATAAACGGCAGGAATGAAATGTAGGAACGAAAAACTATCTAAATAACGTAAAGGGACAGCTCTTATACCTGGGGGCCTCCAGGGAGCAGGACGGACGCCAGAGCTCCGCCGCGACAAAATTGACCCCTCCTCCGGCCGATTCAAGCTGCTGAGACGCTCCTCCTGCCACGAGGGTTCGTCCAGGAGCCGAGTCGGGGCTTTTAGGGGGATTAAAAATGGCCAACTTCGGCCAAGAAGGAGGAGGATGTTATTTATAAACAAGAGGGGGTACCCGTTTTAATCGGCTTAAATCAAAGAATCTGACATATGTACAAGCAATCTACTAGGGTGGCGTGGATCATGATTGTCCTAGGAGCAATTTACGTGAAGGGATCGAGGGTGATTGAGCTACGGGTCATACGGGAAAAATGGAGGAAAACACGGGAAAGGACAGTTCTGACGGGTCAGAGTCCCAGCTGAGACAGTTGACCGCGGTCAATTTTTGGCGCGTCCTGATTGGTCCACCTAGGACACTACAGGACAAAACAGGGAAAATTATTCGAAAATAATTTATTTAACATAATAGATGATTTTATTAGAATTTGCTTATAAAATAAAAAAATGTTTATTAATTAATGTAGTATTTATTTATGATTTTTATTTATTTTTTTGATGTATTTTATTATGGGTTTATTTTAATAATGTATTTACTAGTGTATTTACATGTATTTTGTGTATTTTATTTTTATTTTGTATATCTTTTTATTTTTTTATTTTCTTATTTTATAAATTTATAACTTATTTTTGTGAGTGTAGATATATTTTTGTTTAATTTTTATGAGTTTATTTACATATTTAAATAAATAGGTGTATGTGGTATGTAGGTGTTTTAATAGGTATTTTTCCTATATTTTATATATCTTTTATTTATTTAATGGATTTCATTGGATTTTATTTTGAATTTGTATTTTTAATAAATTATAAGTAATATGTACATTATTATAAAAATATAAATGAATAAAGAATAAAATAGTGAAATCCCCTTTTATTTCATATGTATATACAACATAGGTATTTTGCCTATGTGTTGCATAAGCTTATTTTATTTCACAAATTCTTTTTGAGTTTTCTTCTAATTTCAATATGTATGTGTATTATATATATTATTTACAAGATTCTGAAATTATCAATTTATAGAAATAATAAATAATGAATAGAATGAATATTTTAATCAGTACTATATACAATGAGGGCCAAAAACCTAACTTTCACAGATAAACTCCAAAAATTATGAAACCAATTTTATTAAATAGTTCTTGGAACTATATACAATTAAAGGTGATTTTGGGTGATTTTGAGTTTTCATTTGCAAGATATGGGTCTGTGAAGTTGAGATTCTGGCTTTTTATTCTGTGTATAAAATGTACACTGTGTATTATTTTTGTACAAAACTCAATTTTGTAATTTTATTCACATTATTATCTACAACTTTCATGTACAAAGTTTCTCTATTTGATGAATGAATAATTATATGCAAAATAGGTGTCAAAAATGCATAAATAAGTGAGTAAATAAATGAGGTAATTATTGTACTATTGGCCCTTATCTCCCCCTACTTTATTCCTTGTCGACCAATTCCATGCTGGCCTTGGTCTCGGGGTTCGGATCATAAAATATTTGCAATATTTTATTCCTTTTTCTTTTCTTCTCTTTATTCTATATTTTTGGCATTAAAAACCTTATTCTATGTACAATTAGTACAACAAATAATGAATGCTATTATGGATAAATTGGTGTCATTTACATGCATTTGCCGGGTTTTTAAGGCCAAAATGATAGAATAAAGGTGATGAAATGGAGATTCATCAATGCTCAGTGATGGCGAACCTCTCGAGGGCGTCACCATCTGCGACGTCGACTGCGATACAGGCAGCCTCTCCACCCCCCTTACCTACGAGGGCATCGTGGGCTCCGCTAGCGACATCTCCGCTACGATGGTGGATGAGGCCCGCATGAATGCCCAGGATCGACCTCCCCTCTGCCCGACCTCCCCTCCTCCCCTCTGCTTGACCTCCCCTCCCCCCCACCCGACCTCCCCTCCCATCGACCTCCACTCAGACCACCCCTCACCCCCTCCCGTCCAGGCCTCCTTCCGCTGACCTCCGCATAGGACTCCTCTCGCCTAGGACTCCTCCCTCATCCCCTCCGCCTCCGCCTCGCCCATGCCTCCTCCCTGACCCCCATCCACCTACCACTGACCTCTGCCAAGATCCCCCTCACCACTCGACCTCTGCCCCGCCTAGGCTTCCCTTGTGTCGCCCTGACCTTGACTCCGCTCCACGGGCCATCCATGGAGCGTGCAGGAGTTTTTTGTGGGATGCAGAGACCCTGAGGTGCTCCAGCGCCCCCTCCTCGTGCTCTAGGAGTCCCTCCTCGTGCTCCACCGTCGAAAGGGAAAGGAAGAGGAAGAAGGAGGAGAGAAGGAAGGAGAGAGAGGAAAATCCTACAGTTAGATCTATTATAGTTTGATTAACCGAATCCTAAACCCAAGCAAGTTAACCCAAGAAGCCTCAGTTTAACTGCATGGTTCGTGGGGTAAGTCAGATCAAGTTTATGGGGTCGAGTAACGAATTAGGTTGTTCCAAAGGTTGTGAAGGTAATTTACAAAGATTATAGGGTCTGTAGGGTAAAAATCCCATGTTTTATTTAGAAACATAAAGATACAAAAATTAATATATTGACAAATAGGAATATATAGGATAAAAAAATTACCCTTATTTTTTAATATTATGTTGGACTTGTAAGCCCTTGGCGATCTATTAATGCAATAAAAGTTAGTGCTTTTCATTTCAACATATGAATTGAATGTTTGTGTTTGCACTAAATTAAAGTTCCCTCGGTACACTTAGGATTGTATACCATGTCCATCTTGAATACCATATGGTTATTAATCTAAGGAGTTAGATTGAATCACAACTGATATCATCATGTGATATTCAAGATTGATCTCTAGTCTACGAAAGCAATGACAATCTTTCTCTAAAAATTGATTTCCATCTTACCTCTCGATACATGTCCTCTGTATAGGAATAGAGGTTCGATGGTATCAGAATAGTTAGGTCAAAGTGTTAACTTGATGAGGTTGAGAAAAATTAAGACATGTATCATAACTATCACGATCATGCATACATTCTTTAATCGAAGATATGTATACATCTACATGTCCAAGTATATGCATTAGACATACCATTAAGTTGAAGACCTAGCCAAGATCCATGCACTGACATGTTGGTGTGCATTCAAGAACATATGAGATATATGATCTTTCGAAGGAATCATTGAAGAGAGATTTTTCATGTGTGCTAATTTGAAAGAGCTAGCTCGTTGTGTAGCAGATCACTACAAAAAAAGCGTGCTTGGTGTGCACATATAGGCTAGCACGTAGCGAGCACATGTGTTCACCTGATTCTTGGTGAGAACGTCAGTTGCATTGTGCTCGCCTGGTATGGTCGCCAATTTGAATTTTGAGGCGGGGTTGGGATGGGCATGTGTTAAATTAGAGGCGAGCCTATGGTGCACAAGTGCTCGCCCAAAATATGCTCGCCTAGTTGAAATTCAAGGCAGGTCTCGGGCAGGCGGATGTCATAATCTGGGCGAGCACAGCAGGGCCACTAGATGATCACTTAAGTGTGCTCGTTAGCATTTGTAAACAAAATGGTCGCCCGATTCTAGGGCTCATTTTGTCCGAGCTCTTCTCCCACAAATCCTCTCCGGTGATTTTTGAAAAACCCCCACCGCGGCAGACGAATCTCCGATGCCTCCCTCTTATATCCTTCCTTGAGGTATATTCGACATTCCTTTTGCTTGTTTTTCTTGGTTTTGTTGTATAATTTTAGAGAAACAAATAATTTAGGGTTTCATCTAACTTTGATATTATTTCACAAATTTATGTTAGATTTTAGTTATATGTTGTCTTTTAAATACATAACCATTAGTTTAGGATGTATTGAAGTTTGTTTACGATCAGTATAGTTTGATCAAAATCTTATCGAATGTAAGGTGTTCGATGAAATGCTTAAATTATATTACACATTTGATTTAGCATTATAAATTAAACTATATTAGCATTATAGATTAAACTAGATTAGGTAATGATGAAATATATGATGAAAATGATTAGGATTAACTTTTGTAATATTGTGTTTGGAATTTAATGTTATGTTTATGGTTAAACTATGTCAACATTTTATTATTAGGTGTATGATGAAGTGTTTAGCATTGACTTATGTAATGTTATTTTAAAGAAGATTTATGTGTATAAATGTTGGTATTTGTATTTGATGATCTGGAGTTAACTTAAGGGTATGATATGCTGTGTATATATATCAATTTAAGGTAAAAATACGAATTCAAGAGATTAAAAAAATATGTGTACAGATAAGAGGATTAAACAAGGACAAAATCAAGGAAACTTGATAATACATGTGTATAGATGTGAATTTAAGTGAAGCTGTACATGCTGATCAAAAGAATGGCAGGAGCATGTGCATTGTTCAACAAACACCAATATTTATGGTGTGAAAATTTTTTATCATATTAAATTCGAGTTAATGTGTCCAAGTATGTCACATTAACTTATAGTTAGTTAGATAATATGGTTAAAATACTAATCGAGTATTAAATCACATCAAATATTCACAAACAGTGCATCCCTCCGCACTGGGTGTTGTATGGCCTTGCACATCGGGAGGCGTGTGCAACACATTGGAGGATTTCATCATATCTAATTAAATTATATTTTTTAAGTTTTACACAGTACTATTGGACTCACTTCAGGATGAGATATCCTGGTCCAATGGTCGTGGATTTTGATGTATGGAGGTGGAAGACTTTTTTTGCAGGTACACTTCTATATAAATATCATTTAAACACTTAATTAGGCACTAATTTAAGATCACATATGTCCATATCTCATCGTTAACCAACCAAATATACGTAAATGCCTCATCAACATAAATGCCTAAATATTTTAAGATCATTTTATAGTCTCACTTGTAACATGTACAAATGTATGGCATAAAGTTATCATAAAATATTACATTTATGCTGGCTTTCCTTATTTCGGAGGTCCGGACTAAGAGAGTCCATAAGGATTTAAACTTATTATAAGGCGATCGTTGTCACATGTTGTAGTTTATTTCTGATGGATATTTGGCTGCATAACCCATTCTCCTTCAGTATACGAAATCTATCATAATCTACTATTGAAATTTTCAATACGTTGAAGGTTTTGAGAGTTGATTGTGATCGGTTTATGGGGTATACTGAAGGGGTGCAGGGTTATGCTACTGAATATTCCTAAAAAATAAGCTATTATGTGACAATCATCGTCTTATAATAAGTTTGAATTCTTATGGATGGGATCAAGTGATAACTTAATGAAAATACTTCTCTTCTCATCTCCTAAAATTAGTAAAATAGATTTAGGCCAACAATGGATTTTGGTTTAACTTTCCTAATATGGTCTCTTAACTTAAGCCAATGTTGAAATATCTCACCTTATTTGATCTTATGAATTGTTACATTCAGGTGAAATCAGTGGCTAGTAGAGAGTGGATGTACAAGAGTGTAGTAGATGAACGTGTTACAGAGACCTTTCAAAAAGGTGTTCAAGAGTTTGTGGAAGTTGCTTATGCCCAGGGTTGTCGTGTGGTGGATTCCAATGGGATTATATTGCATCTATATCAAAAGTGTCGATTAATGAAGAAGAGATCAGAGGATGAAATTCAGTTGCGTCTTTGTAGAAATGTGATGAATCCACGATTCAACCTCTTTATTCTTTTATTTTAGCTAAAATCATTGATAAAACATATATAAAAAATCATTAGTTATCATTCTTTTTGATTTCTTAATAATTCATATTTAACATTCTTTTTTCACCAAAATAAAAGAATAAAGGAGAAAAAAGAAAAGAAATAAAGAAGGATGTATTTATGAAATAAATGCAGATTGAATCGAACCCCGAGACCACTAAAGACTTAACCTTATCGACAAGGAATAAAGTAGGGGGGATAGTGTCCTTAATTTATAAACATACAGAAAACCCAAAAATATCTTGTATATATTGTCCATTATTTATTTTGTATAAATCATGCATATTTTCTTCACTATTTATATTGTATATATCTTGTTCTATTTTATTTATCAATAAAATAACCTCAAATTAAAATATTGTCTTAATAAAAGTTATACATAGAAATGTATTCTAAATAATAAAATTAATTGTAAAAACAAATTATTTATAGAATAGAAGATACAACACTCTGAAAAAAGCCATAAAACCATAACTGAAAGATCAATACCAGCTCCATATGAACTCAAAATGACCCAAACTCACTTTCATTTTATTCTAACTAAAATTAGCCTTAAAATGAAGATGGTTTCATAATTTTTGGTTGCAGTTTTAAAGTCGATTTTTAGGGGTTTTTATATGGTATACTATATTTATACTTGTATATATTTTTATTAATATTTATTTTCATTTATTTATGTATATATTGTTATTTTTAATATTATATATATATTAACTATGTAAAATGCAAATAAAATAATAAAATCAAAAATCTTCAAAAATAAAATAATGTATTTATTATACAAGTATAATGTACCTATCTTGTATATAATCCTATTTATTTGTCCAACTAAATTAACTTTTAAAAATAAAATAAATATGTATTTAAAACCATTAATTTATTTTGTAAATAAATAAAATACAAAATTGTGTAATTATTTGTAAAAATAATTTATTAAAAATCGGATTATTGTATATATTGGTAATTTATACCTATTAATAAATGTTTTTATTTATTTTTTCTTGTTTATTTAATTTATTTAATGTATTAAAAATTATAAAAATACTTTATTAAGTTATTAACATTTTGTGTTCATAATTTCTTACTTTATTTTAATTTATTTCTATTTATTTATTTAACTAATTTGTGATTAGTCAAACCAAATTGTTGACCAATCTGGTCAACTGCCCCTTTTCTCTTTGGATCCGATTAAGTTGCGGACAATCTTTTTTCTCCCTATTTTCTAGCCCACATCTTTGATCCGATCAACCCGATTTCTTCGCCCATCTATTGTCCATACATTTGTGATTTTCATCCTATAAATTTTGCCCTGATCACATCATTTTGCATGTCAAAATCCATTTGAATTTCACTCATTTACATGCCTTTTATAAGGCAATTTCCAGATCTGGAGCTGATCATCTGCCATTTTGTTTTTTCTCCCATTTCAGAGAGTTCCGGAGTAGATCCAGTAATAGAGGACGTCATCTCCGTCAAGCGAGGGAGTGACGAGATCAGCGTGATCGTCATGACGTGAGCATCGCTCCGTCATGAGGAGCCTCTCTTCTCGCCAGAGATCGAGGCAATAACCCATAGGACCTCCACCGAGCTCCAGCCTTTCCAGGCAAATTCATCCACCTTGTCCACCTCAGGTAACATCAGATCTTCAATTTAATTTCATGTCAGAAAAGTTTGGATCCAATTGCAGTAAATCTATCTTCGATCAATAGGATTGGAGATCCGAGTTCTTCTTCCCCTGGTTTGAAATCAATCTAATAATCGTGAATCTACCCAATCCCCGATTGAATCCATTATTATCTCTTACATATCCGCATTTCTGTGCTATCTTGACACATCTGATCACCTCCGACCACGCATGGTGGTCGAAGCTCCGCTTCTATCCATTGCCTTCGATAAGGAGCATCCATTCACCTTTCTTTTTTCTTACTTGGACCGAGACATTGAGTCTCGAGTCGGAGATTCATCATTACATGTGTATGTGTTGTTGGAGATTGAGCGATCATCATCGTTTACCATCTGGAGATCATCACCATCTGGAGGCGACGATCATCTGGAAGGCACGAACCACATGCAACTGGAGATCGAGAGGACCGCTTGTTTCTGGTGCCAAGAACAACCATACAACATGGCAACCTGGAGCTGAATGATTAACCATCTGGAAATGACTCGAAGAGATCTTTGATTCGTCTGAAGAAGGATCAAGTTCAAACCCTAATTATTATTCCGCCACGAAACCACAACTTTGCTGCTCACGAACAATCAATGTACACAACCCTTCTCCAATCAGATAGAAGGATAACCGCAGTCCGCTACCACTGTGAAGACCATCACCACATCTAAAAAGAGTAGCACCACCGTCGATTTGACGACCTCTACCTTGAAGCTTCTCCGTCGGCAAGTCCTCCGATTAAGTCTACCGCCTCGAAGTTTCATCTCTACCGGATAGCAGGACCTGATCTAGAGCTCCATCGATCGCCGCATCAACGAAGGACCAAAGCTAATCGTCGCCTGTAGCAATCACCGCCTGCTCCAGAAGAAAAGAGGAAAAAACAAGGGCATGGACCATGGTGTACAGGAGCCCTTAGATCAGATCTTATCCAAGGGGTGTCATCGAGCCACGTGGCGACTCCAAATACACCCATCATCCGCTGCTTAAGACATCATGCGTGCCTCACACGCATGCGATTATTTTTGGGTAAATTGCGAAAACTCCCCTAGATTTCGTTGTATTTGGAAAATGATCCTTCTCAATTGTTATCATGTGATCTTTGCATAAATAACCTTACATTTTATTTGTGTTATAGTTTGCTTTGGAATGTTAAAATAATTACACTGTGGTTCTCAATTTCCAGATTTAATTTCTTTACATTCACTACTTTTTTTAATTAGTTGCATTGCTTTAAAAAATCCATAAAATTTTGTATTGTCTCCTACTTAGTTGATCTAACTACAGTAATTTTTACGTTGCAAATTTTTTTCCTTTTGTACTATTAAAGATTCAAAAAATCTATCAAATTATCCTATTTTCCTTATAAAATTTATAAAAATTTGAACAATCATCAAAAAATTATAAAGAATAGCATAGTTGTATTTTTGACTTCTTTTAATTTCAATCAAAAATTTGTTTGAAAATTCTTTGTAAAAACCTTAAAAATTGAAAAACATTAAAAATTAAAAAATTATACAAGTCATTAAAAATGTGTTTCTGGACTTGATTTGAAGCTAAATAAAAACTCTTATTTTAAATATCATTTTCATCATTTTTTATTTTATTTTTATTTTAAAATTCCAAAATAGTATATTTATTTACTATTTGCTTTATTTCTTATTTTTAATTAATTTTAAAATTTAGAAAATCTAAAAATATTTGAAAATGAATAAAAAATAAAAAATTATCAAAAACACAAAAACATTTTTATTTGAATTTTCTGGTCATTTTTACTATATTTAAAATACAATTAGGGTGTTTGTGTGTCTTTAATTTCTTTTTCTTCATTTGTTTTGTTTGAAAAATTAAAAATATAAATTTTTACAAAATTTAAATTGATTAAAAAATTGGAAATAAGAAAACATTTTAAAAAATATAAAAATTAAAACCTATAAAAATAAAAAGATAAAAAATCACAAAAATCCAAGAGTAGATTGCTTTAATTTTCCTTTTTCCTTTCTTTGATTTTTTTCTTTGAATTGAATAATACTCGTTTAATAACAGTTGCCTCCCTGAGTTCGACCTTGTGAGCTATACCAGGTTAATAATTAAATATCAATCCACATTTCCTTTATTTTTTGTTGGATAAATTATTTGATTGATTTGAGTTCCATTTTGGGTCACAACGACACTTTCACTTCACATATCTCTTTGATTAAATAAATAAAACCAACCCAACTGAAAATTTGAACATCAAATGGCGCTGTTGCAGGTGAGGCACATCAAGGGTGGCTTGGTTTCCCCTTTAGCATATTATTTTTGGAACTTGTATATACTTGTTTATTTCTCTTTCTTTTATTTTCTGTCACTTATTTCTTTATTTTCATATATATTTATCTTTATTTGTGTATATATCATTGTTATGGACTCGCTACTTATTGATGAGGGGCACTCATTTGAGTACCATGTGCTATGAGGGAGCTTATACAGCTCTTGCAGGATTCGATTTATTAAACACCAAAAGCTCCCCAAGATCGGACTTTGGTTACTTATTTGCGATTATTTCTACTTTCTTTTCTCATTTAGCCACTTTTCCACTTGTTTGTTTGCCTATTTATTTTCTATTTTATTTTCTTTTATTTTATTTGCTCATATTTTTTATAACTGCTATCTGACATATCTTTTGTTTCTCTCTTTCTTTTGAGGGCCAGACGGGTGAGGGCGACATTCTTAGGAGCGTCGGTGCACCTGAGCGAAGCGAAGGTGACTTGTTTCTTCATCGAGCCACAGGAGATCGTAGGATCAGAAGACTTGGAGGATCCTTTGAGCATTTTTAGCATTTTATTTCCCATTCTAATTTTTAATTAAATTGTAATAATTTTTGGCATTTGCCCTTTTTCTATTTTCTAGAGAGACTTTGGACATTATTCGGGGTCTGCTTCGCCAAGTATCAGTGCACTTGGGGGAGCTCACTTGAGTTTTGAATTTTATCGCCTTTATTTTTATTTATTTCTCATGGTTTTCGTGTGCTTGAGCCATTAGAATTATGCTCTATTTCCTTGGCTGACCCAGGTAACCGATTAGGTTCAAAGCCTCTAAATAAGAATATATGTTCCTATGGATTAGTTTGTAGCTTGGACTTAGTCAAATAATTTGGTTCTTGCCCGTAATAGAAGTTACTATAGGACATTCTCTTCCATTATTTAGTTTAGTTTAATTTTTATGTGTGGATCATATTGCATGTAGACTGTTGGAGCAAGGCACGCCTTCTATCTTCTTCATGCATTCATAGTTTTCATCGTGCATCGGCTTTTCCATATTCCTTCCTTTGTTTTCTGGACTTATAATAAAAAAGAAATCAGAAAATTCGTTAGACATTATTTTTGAAAAAAAATAAAAAAAAGTGATAATCAAATAAAATTCAGACTGCTTAATTTCACTTGACCATAAAATTAAACATAAAGAACTCTGTTCCTTGATTTGGGAGAGCAATCTCCTCATTGTTTTTAGGTACTTACCTCTAGAAAAGTGGGTGAGGACATAGCTGCTAAGAACTAGAGCTAAAATCCTTGGACTTATGGCCTATGCTCCTTTATATTACTCACTGGTGTACGATTGAGATGCAAGCACTTGCATTCGACCCTTAGTGGATGTAGTCTTGTCTAAGTTTGGTGTGCTCTGCCGGCTTAGTCGGGTTCTACCCTAGGCGTCTTCACCCGTGAGTCTGATAAGTAACTGCATTATCACCTAACTCTAAAATTGACAATATAAATGACCAAGCTTTCATGATCATCACTGAGTTGAATAGGTGAATTGGGGGTTTGCTTTGCGTTTGCTTGTGTTTGGCGTGATCTGTGTGTTCATCTTTCTGAATTACTAGCATTCATTTATCGTCCGAGTCTTGTCATCTTCTTTTATTTCACTTTCCTTTTTCCGTTTATATTTCTTGAGTCACGATGATGGGTAGATGATCTCTTAGGTTGACTCTTACGGCACCGCTTCCATGTACGCCTACTCATTCATCCAGGTCTATTCGAGACAACCTGTGTTTTCAACCTGAGTTGAGTCCTTCGTCCTTATCTAGGCATGACTATAATCCTGGAGAGTCTTTGTCTCCTTTTATTCCTCGTGTTTTATTTGTCTCCTCATATTTATTCTGTCCCTCCTTTGTGTTCTTCGAGTTAGCCTTCTACTACACCCATGACAGCTGAGCAGAGGTTTGGGACTTGTGAGCAGAGATCAGATCATTCAGTACACACCAATCCATGAGTTGCTGAGATGAGAGTGCAGACTAAGAAACCTACACGTGATTCAAGAGCAAAGTCAGATTCTACATTGATTTCACCGACTTCTCTGATTGATTTGGACTTCGTCTCATTATTGCTGAGATTCCATGGCAAGCCACACGAGGAGCAGTATGAGAATATTTTTGAGTGTGAGGAGATATGCAGAACTAGACACTATTATGATATTTTACCTAAGGATGCTATGAAGAATACCTTTCCATTGACGCTCAAGGACGGAGCCACGAGATGGCTTCGAAGTTTGGGAGAGGAGTGAGTTAGTTGGGGTACACTTCGAATTGTCTTTCTTAGGAGAATTTACCCCATTAGCCGAGCCAATTTGATGTGGTTGGTTATTAGAGATTTTTCGCATGATCTCTTAGAGCCATTACATGATATATGGCTCAGATTTCAGAGTATATTGAGGAGATTTCTGGATCACAGAGTCTCCAAAGCCGAGTTTGTTTAAATTTCCCACCGGAGGATTGATGAATCTCGTATTCATCATGCTAAAAGCCGCAAATTAAACCCCAAGCTGAATCAATCCAATAAAATTCATCATCAATTCTGTATTTTTATATTGTGTCATATTGTGTATAATTAACCCTTAATTATTTGTATTTAATTTCCCTTATTTTTCTGTATTTATTTTATCATCAAAAACCTCTAAAAATTGGGTAGATAATTTGTCTATAAATCACTGACCTTTAAAAAGACTAAAAAAATACAAAAACAAGTCAACGATAAAAGCCGGTGTTTTATCCCCCTAAAAATACCCCCGAAAATACTTTTTGTACAAATGACCTCTTTTGGCTTTTTGACCAAAAAAAAGTTGTAGATCTCGTCGAGACGAGTAACTTTCATGTTTTGACTTTTTTTCCTAATTTTGCCTCTAACTATTTCTTTTGTATTTATCTTTGTATTTACTTTTTGAATTTTTCTGATTGGGCCACGTGGCACTCTCTGGAGCGTCCACGTGGCCCACCTCCCCTCTCGACACGCGGCGCCCCATCTGGGCCGTTGGATCCTCTCTGTCCTGCCTTCATCTGAGCCCTTCATCGTTGCCTCATCCCTAGCTGTAGGATCCCGCCCCCAGATTTAATCTCCGCCGTTATCTAGCGCCTAAATCCTAGCCGTCAGATCATCAAGTCATCCAACAGCTGATATCGCTCCACATCTCCATTTCATCCCAGCCGCCTGATCAACTTCTCATCCTACGCCCCTCAAGCCCCACGTCACCCCTTCATCCCTCACCCTTGGATGGATCCCCGCTCTTCATCCTAACCGCTCGTTAGCGCCTCGCCTCCAGCCGACCGATTAGATCCTATGATCTGATCTCCACCGTTCACCCACGCTCGCATCCTAGCCGTTGGATCGCATGATCCAACGGCTCTCCCACCGTCTTCCTCCTCGTGTAACCCTCTTCCCCTGCCGTTACGCATCGCCAACCCAGCGCCCCCTTCCATTTTTGGCCGTCGCTCCAGCCATCTCCTTCCTCTCCTAACGCTTCCCCCTCGCAGCCCTGTCCCCAGCCATCCTCGCGTGATCTCCTTCACTCACTGTCGTTACCCCCTCGCCATTAAACACCCCTTCGAAAATGCCTCACCACTACACCACTGCCGGCGTTCCTCCGCCTATAAGAACCTTCACCCCACCGCCTGAGACATCATCCACCATTTAGGGCCTCCTCCCTAGCCTTGACCGCCCTCCGGTGACAGCGGAGGGCTGTTCTGGAGGCGATCATGGCCGTGACCGCCCCGGTGTGATCCATAGCCTCCGGCCATGTAGCGGCCGCCATTGCGCGCCGCTGATCACCGGGGAACAGTCGTCCCTGTCGTGCAAAGACCGGGGCTTCAACTGAAGCCCAGCCCAGGCCTCTTCCACCACCAACTCCTCGCTCCAGCGAGGTGACTTTTCTTGTTATTTCTCCTAATTTTCCCTTCATACCCATCATAGTCCACCTTCCTCCGACTACTCCAACATCTCCACCCTATCACTCCGATCCTCGCCGACCATTTCCTTCTTCTTTACAACCCCAACCACTCCGAGTCACGTCTCCCTCTACTCCGTCGGAGAAGACACCCCAGGTCCTCCGCTCCCTCCGCCCCACTGGACCTCCACTCACCTCCCACTCCACTCTCATTCACGCACTACCACACTTCGGCTATAAGCTAACATTTTCAGGCTCAATATTCGTCAATGGCTGGAGCTGAGACCACCTCGCCGACCTCGAGCTTTCACGCCGATCACCTGCCTCCGCCTTGCCCTTCCAGACATCGGTGGAGCTCCGCCAGCCACCGAGCATCTCCGCGAGCCCCCCACAAACCTTCATCGACCATCTAAGCAGCAGTTGGGGCTCGGTGGAGCAACCAACTGTTCACAGGAGCCCCGCCTCCTCCGGTGACGCACAACGGAGGAGAAGACACAGGTACCGTCCGATCGTTTCGATCAGACGGCTCTGATAGAGACACGTGGATGCCCCAGCCTCCCTCCGAACCAGTAGGCTTGGACTCACCAAGCCAAGATCTGAGCCATCACGTCGTGCCACGTGGCCCGAACCTGAGGAGCTGTCCCGAGCCTGGTCCCTCACGTGCAGCGCACGTGAGGTGCTGGGTAATTTATGCGAAATACCCTGGAAGATCTATCATTTGTAGAATGGTCCCCAGGCACGTGGCTCATGTGCGTGCTTGGGTATTTTACAGGGATGCCCTCCAACTTTCAGGAAATTACAAAAAGGCCCCCGCGCATTGGAGAAATTTCACTTGGGCCTAGGCGGTTTTCTATATTTACATTTAGGTCCCTCCAGGGACCTAAATGCGATATTTATCATTTATTTTTCTTGCATTTTTTTTTATAATTATGCCTCTGCATTGTTTTTAGCATAACTTGAGCATCGTAGGTCCAAATTGCATGATTTTAGTGTCATTTTGATCCTTATTTTGTCCTCTACATCTTAGCATGTCTAATTTTCTCATTTGCCACTATTTTAAATGAAGTGATTTTTTATGTGATAAATGGGACCCTGCTCTTCTTGTTCTTGCTTGGATTTGATGACCGCTTTTCATGTTGTGATTAAAATGACACTAATTTCAAATTCTATTCTGTTGCTCATATTTTTAGGGTTTAATTGTAATCTTTTATTTAGCATACATGTAGCCTTGCATAATTACTAATGCATCATTTTAAATTGCAAAAAAATAACTAAAAATTGCATACATCATGGCATTGCTTTTAAATTGCATAGTTCATCATGTGGACCTGAAATTGAAATTAATTCACACTTGTACTTATTGAATCGAAATTCGATAAATAAATTAAGTAGCTGTGTCCTTGCGTTCGACCTTGGTAGACTTGCCAAGTATAAATACTCCACATCATTCAAACGACTGTGGTTTTTGCTGAACCGAATTTGCCTCCTATACTACGACTATTTCACATTATTAAAGAGACGAATTTCACGCTCATCAGGGATGACCGCAGAGCATAGAGCATTGGTTGATGCCTCGTGTGGTGGTTCACACTATATTCTCGACGAGGATTCATTTTGGACTCTATTTAGATAGATTTCTGATGCCGAGACATCACACGAGTGAGATGCAAGACCGATCCGAGGTGATCAACTTCATGATTATTCAAAGATCGCATATCAGGCTGTTGATATGGTTTCTTATACATCACATAGGATGGACATTGAGACATTTGTAGAGAGTTCTACTCTTCAGTTACCAGACTCGTCTCCATTGTTTTTCTAGCCAGAGTTTGGAGCAGTTCAGTACTTTACAGGGCAGGATCCTAGTTGTGTCAGCAGTCTTTCCATCCGATTGAGTTTCCATATGACGACTAGTGTAACGAGTAGCCACCTCAGTAGCATATCTTCCCAGATTCAGTTGATTATTTTGAGCATCTTCATCATCTTGAGATGGATGTGGGACATCACTTTGAGATTCCATATATAGATGGTCCCACTTTCGATCATTTCGTCCATCTAATTCATGAGCATAGTGCCTTTTGTAGGGAGCAAATGAACACATTTAGAGATTTCATAGCCAGCATTGTCACATATCAGAGATTAGTTGCAGATACTTCAATTTCACCTAAGTTATTGAGTTTTATTTCTTATAGTTTCCAAGGTATGCAAAGGTAGCCTAGTGTTGTTAATCCATCTAGGGATGAGAAGTGCATAGACGACAATGACACAGGTTCACACTCAGATTCATATTCTCCTCGTAGTGAAGGCACAAAAATTCAAAAAAAAAAAGAAAAAAGAGAAAATCCAAAAAGATGGATAAAGATAAGACTTCCGTTTCTTTTGCTAGATCATCTTCCTCTTCTGATGATTTTCATGGAGCTTGTCCTAGTTTTACAAAAATATTGGTTTCTTCTTTTAATCATTCGGGTGTACATATGTCTAAGGAGGATGTACATATACCCTTCCCAGATGCTCCGAACAAAGGAAAATGAGAGATATTAGAAAATCTCAAAAAGTTCCACCAAACGAAATTCACAAAAGAGATGTTAGACAGATTTGAGATCAAGCTCACTCTTTCGGAGGTTTGGCACACATCACTCTTATGTAGAAGTGCTTAAAGCAGCACACCACACCTAGAAGAAAGAAGAGGAGAAATCATTACTCAGAAACAAATGTTGGCCATTGCCACGTGTTGTGCCATCCAGCATACATCTCCCAAGAAAAGAAGAAATATATGGGAGCCCCATTTGTCAGTTGCGAGATATTAAATCATGAGTTCAAGCACACCTTGTTAGACAGAGGGTCTTCAATGAACATATTACCCTTCCATCTTATTGAGACGCTTTATTTAGGGCCTCCCAAGCGAGTTAGAATGATTCTTCAGTTTTCAGATAGATCGGTCAAGAGGTTAAAGGGTATACTTCAGGACGTTGTCGTGGTGGTACAAGGCACAAAATTCATTGTGGATTTTATTGTCTTGGACTTTGACTTTTCATTACCATCACAGGATGCTGCCATTATTCTTGGTTGTCCTTTTCTACGTGCAGCCAGGGCCATTATTGTTTATGGGACAGACAATGTTACTTTTCCCTCCAGCAGCACATTGCTGAGCTCCAAGCCGATAGAGACTCTTCCTTCAGATGAGTGTGTTACCAACCCATTAGAGAAAGAGGCGTGCGGCTTTACAGCTGAGATATGACATGATTCTACCTTTCTGGATTCTACTGAGACCCAAGATTGCCTCTCCAGAGAGGAAAACTAGGAGAGCATAGCCTTTTGTGATCCATTGACACATCATTGGAGATGTATTGATGAGATTCATAGTATATACATCATTGAGACAAAACTGATGATGGCACGTACTTCGAAGGTCGTACCTGTTTAGTTGTAGATCCTTTGGTCGAGCTTTCTAGTTGCGAGAATGTTGAGCCCTCTTTTCACACAGATTCAGATATGGGCTATTGATGAATCTCTATTTCATCATCTTTATTCTATCATTTTGACCTTAAAACCCCTAGTAAATGCATGTAAATACTGTTAATTTGTGCATTTTAGCATTCATGCGTTTGTATATAAAAAGTGTATAAAATACTGTTTTTAAAGCCATAATTATAGAAAAAGAAAAGAAAAAGAATAAAATATTGCAAATATTTTATGACCCGAAACTTCGAGACCTAGACATCTCGATGACTAGGTCGACAAGGAATAAAGTAGGGGGAGATAAGGGTCAAAAAGCAATAAAAACACCTGTTATTTTATTCATTTTCCTTCATTTTGGGACCTATTTTTAATTCCACTTTTTATACTTCAAATAAAGAAACTTTATACATGAAAGTTGTAGATAATTAAATATAGAAAAATACAAAATTGATTTCACAAAAAAAGAATGTACATATAAAAAGTTATGATATGAATAAGTTTTCAAAATCCCAACTTCCCAGACCCATATCTCTCAAATAAACACTTGAAATGTAGCAAAATCACTTTAATTATATATAATTTTTAATAAGCTATTTAATGAAAGTGGTTTCATATTTTTTGGAGTTACGGTTTGAAAGTTGAATTTTAGACCCATATTGTATACTTATACCGATTAAAATATTAATTTTATTTATTATTCATTATTTTTATAATTTAATATTTTTATAAATTTTATTTATAATATACGTGCATATTAAAACTATAATAAAACACTAAAGAAAACATAAACATAAAATACTTAAAGAAAACACATAGGTAAATTACCTATAAGTATACCTACAGAATAAACACATCTATTTATTTAATTGTACATAATAATTCAGAAAAATAAATAAAAATATATTTAAATCTATAAAAATAAATTATAAATATATAAAATAATAAACCTAATTAATAAAACTAAAAATAAAAAAATAAAAATAAAATATTAAAATACATAGATGAATATACCTGTATATAACCCTTAAAAGGGAACTTGTAATTTCAAACCTCAAAAAAATAAATAAAAATCATAATAAAATAATTCAGAAAATATTAATTTTTTTATTTAAGAACCTGAAATTAATTAAATCGTTTATTATTTTTAAACAAATTTACAAATCATTTTTCCAGGATTTCTCCTGGTTGGTCCACGTGGACCAACCAGGAGGGCCCGAGAGTTGAGCACAGGTCAACTCTCTGACCCGACTCCTGCTGCGTGTCAGACATTATTTTCGACCATATTCACGGATTTTTCAAGGCCTATCCTTACATTATTTCATGACGCATCCTTCTATACTTTTGTTCCTCGACTACTGATCTTACACACGCTAGTGATTCCTTGGGTTGTGCGTCGCTGATTCACCTGATACATCCCATTCTTCTCGTCACTTCCATCACGTTTTACAAAAACCACCTTCATACTCATTTGAGTTTTGAAGCCCTTTGACCCTAGTTTGGCCTCCTTGTCATTGTGCTCCGAATCAGAGACATGATAGGTCTCCTCCAGCCAGCGAGCGGAGCTCAGGCGAGGGCCGAGGAGTGGCTCCACCCCCATCTCCGGCCAACGGCCGTGAGGTCTTATCTCGCTGATATCATCGCTTAAGGTACGTTTTCTTTGCATTTCTAGTGTAGAGTTCACCCTAGGTTTAGTTAGAAGCGTTTTATTTCTTCTTTTGCACACCCACTCACCTCAATCCACCTTTCGTCGGAGCTCGCTCCGGCGAACATCGCTTTTCACCCCCAGCCACCATTTTCTCCCTTTTTCGTCGACTGGAGGGTCGAGGCATTTTACCCTTGACCCTCTCACTTTGTTTTGCAGGTCCAGAAGTCGTTACACGCGCTTGGAGGTGATTTTGCTGTTCGCCTGAGGCTCCTGAATCATCGGTCTTTGCCGGCCTCTTGAGACCGCTTTGGCCTTCGCCAGAACTTTTTGAAGCCTCCAGCATCTTGAGGACCACACCGGGAGGATCTTGGTCTATCTTGGAGCCACCAGGAATGCTGGAGGAGGACACCATCGCCAGAGGAAGCTCGCAGCGGCGAGCCTTCCTCCCTGTTCATCCACCGTCCATCCTTGCCGTCGGACTAAGAACCTATGCCCAGGTTCACCATGGTCGTTGGATGGAGCATGCCTGAACCGTACGATCTAGATCTCTCTTCTAATCCTGGCCGTCTACGTCCAACAGTCATCGTTGCAGGAGGCTCGACACGTGGCATTAGTAAAGATAGATCTGTCGTCCGATCTGCCCCAGGCGCTGGGTATTATGCATTGTTGCCCTCGCCATTTTTGTATTTATTAATGAGTACTTAATCTTTCATTTCCCATTTTAATATTTTTGTAACATTTATAAGTAGGCCCCCCCCGACTTTGCTTATTTACATTTCAGTCTTGGCCATGTCACCTCATGTGACGCTTTACGGAGGGGACATTTTGTGGCCAGGCCTTTGGGTTTTTTTATTATTTATGATCAGTCCAGAAACATTTTTGTAATGTTATAACTTTTTGGGTATTTTGCAAATCAGCCCCTGGATTTTTGAAAATTACGTTTATGTCCCTACCAGACTCACGTGTTTGGCACATGGGCTTGGATTTTTGGTCATTTATAATTGGTCCTATAACTTTTTGCCAACGTTATAAATTTTTGGTAAATTTACACTTTGGCCCCTGCTCTTTTATCTATTTATAAAAAAATACCCCTGCCACTTTTGAATTTTCTCTTTGTTTCTAGTATTTATTTCATGCATCTATAAAATTAAAAAAAACCCCAAAAATAGTCATAAGTTTCCTGCTACATTGTGCTTCAATGCCATATTTTTATTTTGCATTTTGAAGTATTTTACTATTTACAAAAAAAATCAAAAACATGCATTTTCTTCCCTGTTTAAACTAGAAAATCAATAAAAATTATAAAAACTCTTTGAAAAATTCTCAAAAAAATATATTTTGTTTATTTATATGTGTTTTATATTCAGACCAAAAATCACAAAAAAATATAAAAGAAAACTCATAAAAATTGAAAAACCCCTAAAACATTTATAAAAATATAAAAAATCATTAAAAAATCACAAAAATATAATTTATATTTTCTGAATTTTCTTTATTGTATTATCTTTATTTTAAAATTAATTTGGAGAAATTTTGTTACTATTTGATATTTTTCATATTCATTTTGATTTCAGCTCTTTATTTTATTCGCTATTTTGAGTATTTTTTTAATTTAAAATTACCAAAAAAATTAGCAAAAATAAATAAAAAAAACATTAGGAAAATATAAAAAGCACAAAACTTTTTTGTTTCCTATATTTTGACTATTTTACCTATTTTTCTATATATATTATCTTTTACTTTATTTTATAATTTAAAAGGAAAAAGAAAAAAAATATAAAATATAAAAAGAAAATATAAAATCAGGAAATTAAAAATCAAAATATGAAAATATAAAATAAAAAATTAAAATAAAAAATTATAAATTACAAATCCCATAAGAAAGTAACACATATAGACAAATACATCACATTCATTTTTGTGCAATTCATTGCCCCGATCTACCTACTTGCTTCCTGTGTTCGACATTCTACACATACTTGCACCTATACACACTTTATTGTAGAGTTATAATAAATTTTAACTCCGCATCGCTTTTCATTGTTTGATCATTGCTGTGGGTTAATTGTTAATTTACCGAGGTTTCATGAGCGGTCGCTCAACGACACTATGGTCCCACCTTGTATGGACTACTTTAGACCCTCGTCAAATCTCGATTATCAGCTATGTTGATGAGGATATAGGTCAGATTAGGGCAGAGTTTGACCTCTTTGTTGCATCCAATCCAGATAACAGTTGAGGTCTTTTCAGCACACAGAGTTGAGGATACAATGTTAGATAATGATTCTTCATCTTCTTATTTCAGTGCCGATGATGAAAGTGATTCAGAGACCATGGTGCAGCTTTCAGATGTCAGTTCTGTCCATATTTTCAGCCATCTGAGTCGTTCCTCATCGGTCAACACAGGTCTGGGATCCTCCAATTTAGATATGGATATCTTTGAGGATGACCCTGATGTCGACATTTCTCTTGTACATTCTATCATTCCTCGGTCGCGTAAGAAGGCCACTCTTCGACTTTCTTGAACTTTTACAGTTCCTTTTGATTTAATCTTCTGTTCACCTCTTTGCGTATCAGCGTTTTCTATTTTATTATTCCTTTATTCCATTTTTGTTTAAACACCACAAGTCTCTCTTATGATTTTTGCTATACTTGGGACGCGCTTTATCCTAAGTATAGGGGTGTTGAACATGTGTTGTTCATACTTCTTTTTGTTATATTACCTCTATTTTTATTGCTTATACTTAGGGACATCTGACCCTAAGTATAGGGGAGGTAATAACTTTTTTTCCTTTCTTTGATTTTTCTCTCACTTGTCCCTCAACTGTTGATATTCTTTTCTATACTTAGGGATCTTTTACCCCAAGTATGGGGGGACAGATTGAGTCACTGATTTTTGTATATATTCTCTTCCTTGGTCTTCCCCACTTGTACAATCTTCTATACTTAGGATTATTTGATCCTAAGTATAGAGGGATCACCAACTTCTATTCATTTGACTCTTTCATTATTTTGAGCCATTGTAGTATAGGATTCTTTTCATTCTTCTATACTTAGCACGGGTTATGTCTTCCTTTGTCGCTCTTTGTTCACTATGAGGACATAGTTCGAGTTAAGTATAGGGGATGTATTTTATATTGTACGTATACTTTAGCTATAACTCATACTTTTGTATGTTAATAATATGGCTATTACTAATAAAATTGGAAAAAATGTTTCGAAAAATAATTTATAAATTATTTGCAAAATATTGTGTAAAATCTTTTGTAAAATTGTTTGTAAATACTTTTGTAAACTCTTTTGTAAAATTGTTTGTAAAAGTTTTGTAGAATAATTTGTAAAATGATTGTAAAAATTGTTTGTAAAAATCTTTGTAAATTATTTTTGTACAAATGATTGTAAAATATTTGTAAAATTGTTTTGTTTGTAAAATATTTGTATAGTATTTTGTGTTAAAATTGTGTATATTGTAAAATGTTTGAAAATATAAACATTTTCAAAAGCCTTTTTGTAAAATTGTTTGTAAAATGATTTGTAAAAAAACTTGTAAAATTAGTTTTGAAAATCTTCTGTAAAATGATTTAAAAAGTTTTGTAAAATAGTTTGTCAAATTATTTTCTAACATATTTGTAAAATGTTTGTAAATGTTTTGAAAGATTTTGTAAATTTTTTGTAGAATATTTTGTCATGTGGGTTATAATTTATGGTATAAAAATTATTTTGTAAACTTGTAAAATCCACGTGTAATAAAATCTGTAATTATTTGTAACATTTGTAAATTAAAATTTATACATAAAATTATTTCATAGATAAAATCCTTTGTAAACTTTATACATAAAATTCTTTTTGTAAAATCTTATATCAAACTTGTATAATTCTTGTATCTATTTTTGTATAAATATCTTGTAAATCCTTGTAAACATGTATACTTGTCTATTAAAAATAGCATAAAATTGAAAAAGATAAAATTCATAAAGTTTGCAAAAACTCTCTAAAAATCTCTTAAAAAATTTCTTCTTTTCTTTTCTTTTATTTTATTTGAAAAAAAAACTCTTTTGCATATGTTTTCTTGCATGTGCATTTGCATTTTTCAGAATGGTATTGACATTTAAACTAGGCTGCAATAAAATTGAAGAATGGTGCTTGGTTAAGACCGTAATCCACTTAATTTTAGAGGAAACTTATATGATCTGGAGTTGAGACTTTTCAAGTCAAGCAACTTAATTCTTTGAGTCCACAAGACTATGTTCACATATCATTTTGATTGGTCTAAGTAGAATATTTCACAACACATGCATGACCCTTTTAGATAATGGCTTAACTTGGAAAAACACTCTATACGTAGCTCTTCATTGATGAGGTGATGAGGACGCATAATCCTTTAGCTTGGGGAAACACGCGAGTGGAAACATTCGCATTCACAATAAGTGGTCAGTGTGTCTCAATCTAGTCTAGTTACGCCGATGTCTAAAGACTAGATGTTGCGGGTTGCAATAAAGCTTCAAAAGAGGGATAGTCTACTTGCTCAAGAAGAAAAACTCCTTATGTACATGTTGCACATTTGTATATATGTTCAAAAGAAAAAAAAAGAAAAATCTCCAAAAAAGCTAGACAAATAAAAAAGTAAATAAATAAAAATTCCCATAAAAAATATAAATAAGCAAGGCATATGTTTTAAGTCTCATACCATGGAAGCCTGCAGCTGGAGACTTGGCTACACTAGTCAAGCTCCAAGAATATGTGATTATACTGGTCACAATCCATTCTCTTCTCTACGACCTCTTCTTGAGCCGGTTGCTCTTGAAATTATATGGGACTACCCTACTCCTCGAGGAAAGAGTAGCTTGACCAGGGAATGGGGTTACCTTGTTAGAGGAGGTTGTTTCTTTGCCACTTCTGAGGTAGGGAGCTATATTTCGCTTACACTATACAAGTAAAGATTCATAGTTATAAGAGCTTGTATATGTAGACTTGGTTCTGACATGAATGTTGAGGCAACTAAATAGAGAGTCTTGTGGAACTTAGAGTCTGTTAGGTTTTAACTCCATTTCCCAATAAGGATCCACCAAACTAATAATCCAAAGGTATGCCCGAGATCCATACTTTAATTTTATGAAGATAAGTTTAAGAATCAATATTGTTCTAAGTTATTTACTTTGTTGTTTCTTATTTTTCTTTTTACTTCTTCTTTGAATAAGTGTTTGCTAAGGGAGGAAAGGTAAAGTATAGGGGAAGGATGAATACATGATTCAACATTTTTATTCTTTTATTTTAGCTAAAATCCTTGGTAAAATACCTGTAATAATAATTAATTATCATTATTTATCGTTCATTATTGATTTGTTAATAATTTGTATTTAACATTCTTTTTTTCATCAACATAAAAGAAAAAGAAAAAAGAAAAAGAAAAGAAATAAAGAAGGATGTATGTATGAAATAATGTAAACTGCCCCGAACCACGAGTCTACGTTAGGACTTGACCTGATTGATAAGGAATAAAGTAGGGGGAGATAGTGTCCTTAATTATAAACATTCAGGAAAACCAAAAAATGTCTTGTATAACTGTCCATTATTTATTTTGTATAAATCATGCACATTTTCTTCACTATTTATTTTGTATATATTTTATTATATTTTATTTATCAATAAAATAACCACAAACTAAATTATTTTCTTAATAAATGTTGTACATAAAAATGTGTTCTAAATAATAAAAATAATTGTAAAAATAAATATGTATTGAATAACAGATACAACACTATGAAAAGCTGTAAAACCATAATCGAAAGATCAATATCAGCTCCATATGAATTCAAAATGAACCCAAATCACATTCATTGTATTATAAATAAAATTATCTTTTAAAATGAAGGTGGTTTCATAATTTTTGGAATTACAATTTGAAAGTCAGCCTTTTTGGGGGGTAGTCTATATAGTGTACTATATTTATACTTGTATATATTTTTATAAAAATAACAAAATAAAAAATCATAAAAATAAAATAATGTATTTATTATATTGGTATAATGTACATATCTTGTATATATTCCTATTTATTTGTACCACTAAATTAACTTTTAAAAATAAAATAAAATGTATTAAAAACCCTTAATTTATTCTGTAAATAAATAAATTATTAAATTTTGTAATTATTTGTAAAAATAATTGATTAAAATTAGATTATTATATATATATAAACTATTTTATACCTATAATAAAGGTTTTTATTTATTTTATCTTGCTTATTTTAATTTATTTAATGGACTAAAAATCATAAATAAAATCTTTATTAAATTACTAACATTTTGTTGTTTATAATTTCTTATTTTATGTTAATTTATTTCTATTTATTTAATTAACTAATTTCTGATTGATCAAACCAGATTATTGACCAATTTGGTCAACTACCCCTTTTCTCCTTGGATCCGATTAAGTCGTGGGCATCACTTTTTTCCCTATTTTCTAGCCAGCGTCTTTGATCCAGTCAACCTGATTTCTTCGACCATCTATTACCCACACATTTATGATTTTCGTCCCGATAAATTTCACCCCGAATCGCATCGTTTTTCACTCCAAAATCCATTTGAAATTCTCTCAATTTCACCATTTATAAGGCAAATTTCCAGATCTGGAGCTGATCATCCTCCATTTTGTTTTTCTCCCATTTTATAGAGTTTCGAAGTAGGTCCTGTGATAGAGGGCACCATCTCCATCGAGCGAGGGAGTGATGAGATCAGCACGATCGCCAGATGTGAGCATCACTCCGCCGTGAGGAGACTCTCTTCAAGTCGGAGATCGAGGCAACAACCTGCAGGATCTCCACCGAGCTCCAGCCTTCCTAGGTGATTTCATACACCTTGTCTACCTCAGGTTACATCGAATCTTCAATTTAAATCCATGTATAGAAAAGTTTTTGGGTTTTAGGTTGTAAAAATAATAAATAAACACAATATATTTTTGTAAATTTTTTAAAAAAATGTTTTATTTTTTTATTGTAATTCAAATAATGCAAAAATCATGCTCATTTACTTTTTAATAGATTTTAAAAGTGCCTAAAATCAAAATCCAAAAATATTGTGTGAATGCACGCACTAGCAAGCACTTAACCCTATTTTTTAGGAATTTTTGGAGCATGGATGATAATTTTAATAAATGAAATATATGCACAAAAATTAATGTCCTGGAAAGGGCATTTATGCAATTAAATAAAGTGTGAGGTTGTTCTTGCAAAATATCCAAAAAATATAACTACATATGAAAGTTTGTATACTGAATAAAAATAATAAAACCAGCAAGGGCCTTAGTGCAAAATGCCTCCTCATGTAGATGGCACATGAGGTGATGTGGCCAGGACCAAAGGGCCATTACAATAAAGTCCAAGGGTATCTTACAGTTTTGACACAAAATATTATCCTATTTAAATAATTTATAGGACTGAAAAATAAAGTGACAATAAGGAGGAGGGAGATATGCAAAATACCCCCAAAGTGTGTGCGGGTGGACGGCTAGGATTACTTCACTTAACAAGCATCGCCACCATGCTGCACGATACCGGTTCGTGCTTGGACATCTGGGATTAGATCCCATATCTGAGATCTACGGTTGATGGCACTCCTGATCGGACGTCAGCTGTGCCTCACGGAGAACATGACAAGATCCAACGGCGTTGGATAACGGTGGAGGAACTGAGTATGAACTCGTGCCCAACGAGTTTTGCTTTGACTTTGCACACTCTTATGATGATCCGAGGCTCAACAGATGATCTCTTGGCATTACTGCAATCCTCCCAAGGCTCTATGAGGTGTCTAAAATGTTCAGGGGCTGCTAATTGAGCCCCTGGAGCTCGAGGTAGTCTGACGGTCCTAGGAGGTACTTCTTCGACAAAGTCTGGGGCTTAGATGTCCAGCTTTAGGTTCTGCAAAAATTGTAGAAAGCATGGCATCATAAAGGAGCAGAGACCTGACTATTATTGGCTGGTCGTCAGCATGAAATGGAGCGGCCAGATATCAAGAGCTCTGGCGAGAGATTAAGTCCTACTTTTGGCTAAAATAGTAGTCAAATCATGAAATAAAATACAAAAAACAAACCAAAGAGCTACATCTAACTAAAAAGCAATGAAAGAAAGACCTCTAGCAGCAGGAGCTGCAAGATGAACCTCGACGGCGAGCCTCACCGAAGATGGTGGGAAACCACCTCTGCACTGCCTTCCTCGCCGTAAGTACGACTGAACAAGCTTCATGTCATGATGCTCTAGACCTAGGGCACAAACTAAGGGAATAAATCAGTGCTAAGGAGAACCAAAAATGCAAGGAAGAGGAAGGGGGCTTATGTACATGCGTGGCAACATGGGGGTCCTCGAGGAGGAATCACAGGTGATTCGGTGATGTTCTGCCCTAGGAGAAGAGCTGGTGTGGATGTAGGGTGAACAAGGATGACAACTCAAGAAGGAGTTGTCAGACCTCGAGCAATGGATAAGAGCGTGGAAAATGGAGAAAAGAGGGTGGTTGCGAAGTATTGTGACAGTCTAGATCTGGGGTCAGAGTTGACTCTAGGCCAATGGGGGGCGTGGCCTGATTGGGCCACGTCACCCGTAAAAAGACAAATTAGAAATAAAAATCAAAGATAATTCGAAAATAAAAAATAAACGATTTATTTAGTTTTTGATTAAAACTTAAAAAATGTTTATTATTTTATGTAGTATTTTAATATGTTTTTTATTTATGTTTATGAGTTAATTTATTACAAGTTATTTTTAAGAGTTTTGTTTATAGGTATATTTACTTATGTTTTGGGTATTTTATTTTGTATTTTGTGTTTTATTATTTTTATCTTCTTAATTTATATATTTATAACTTATTTTTAAATACATAAATATATTTGGGGACATGGAACATGCACCCTGGGGTGTAGGTAACTCCCTGTACCGACCTATTTTCTCATTATTTTTTACTTTTTTGAATTAAAACTTAGGGGATTTTACTAAATATGTTAAGTGTAATAAGCATTTCAAGTTTCATGGAAAATAACTATTCCTAACATGTTCATCTAGAAGGGGTCACTTTCAATGATTTTGAGACCGTTAAAAATTTAGTAGTCTTGATGGAGATGATAGAAGTTTCGAACTAAGTTGAATTTGAAATGGCAACATGGTAATACATGGTGATCTAAATACCCCCATGGTTTCATTTCAAAAAAATCTAAAAATAATGAAAATATAGGCCGAGTGTAGGGAGTTACCTGCACCCGCTGGTGTAGGCTCCTTTTTCCCAATATATTTTTGTTATATTTTTATGATAAACTTTGTATGCTTAAATAAATATAGGTATATAAAACATATGTATGAGTATAGGTATTTTATCTATGTAACTTTGTATATTATTTTATTTTAGTATTTTCTTTGTGATTTTATTTTAGTTTAAATATGTATACATATTATAAATAATATTTACAAATTATAAAAATACAATATTATGAAAATGATAAAGAATAAATAAAATAAATATTTTATATAGGTAAACTCTACAATAGGGGTCCAAAACCTAACTTTCACATATTGACTCCAAATTAAACAAAACCACCTTCATTAAATAGCGAAAGTTATATATAATTAAAGGTGATTTTGATGCATTTTGAGTTTTTATGAATAGATATGGGTTTGTGAAGTTTGGGTTTTGACTTTCAATTAGAGTATAAAATGTACATTATATATTATTTTTGCATGAAATTAATTTTGTATTTTTTATGTTTTTCTACAACCTTCATGTACAAAGTTTATTGATTTGATGAATAAATGATAAAGAATAAAACGTGTCCTAATGACTAATTGAAGAATACGAAAAGGATTTTATTGGTGATTTTTGGCCAGTATCTCCCCTACTTTATTCCTTATCGACCAAATCAATTCTTGACTTGGTCTCAGGGTTTATCCTGGAAAGTGACTTGGGCAAGTGCTTAGTTGGTCACTGCTACTGGATGGCCTGAATGGAGGCAAAGACCTGGCTGTTCACCTCATTCTGATTTGTGCCCTACCCGGTATTCTGCTCTGTGCTCGGAAGCTATGGTCCCTTTCCTTTTCTAATAGGTGTGATTCGGACTGTGAAGACGCGAGCTCCAGATCGGGGTCCTGATCTGTAATTGGAAAAATGCTCCGATCAATTTGCATGCTTGCACCAGATGTAGAGAATGATTCAGAATTGGGTCAATCCTTTGCTTTATAGTAATGGAGAAGTGTATGGAGTAAAATTAATCTCCATCCAAAAAGGGTAGAGCTCGGGAAGAGAGTTTTCCTGATTTGAGGAAGGTAGAAGAAGCGGGGAGTCCTAATGGTGGTTCGCGGAGTCCGAACTAGGTACTTGGGAATCGCTCTAGGTTATTGGATATGTCAAACTCGAGGACTCGAAGTGGTGTCGACAGAGTCTCGACAAAACCGTCATGGAGTCGACATCTTTAACGAAAAAGGAGGTAGAAAATGGATGAAAGATACTGTGATGAACAAGAGATAAAAGGAGTGTAAAATAGTAAAAGGCTCAACTGAGCGAGGGTCAAAGAGTAATATTAAAAGAAGAAATGACAAAATAGCACAAGTACACGGGACTTGATCTTTGAATCCTAATCTAGATGAAAAAAACGCCAAACAAAATTGGTTCACCAACTTAACTCTTGTGAAGCCATGAAGGTTCAGATATTTTTATCTTTTAAATTTTAGAGTTGTGATTCAGAAAAAAATTGTAACACATCCTTAAGCGGCTAGCCCTAGAGGAGAGCATGCACTGCCAGGAAAGTATCCTCGTACTTGTTCCACCTCCTTTCTATCATGTGATCTGCACTTTTTAAGATCCTCAATATTGATCTTGGGGGGCGGGCTACTTGGTTAAAGAAATAGAGAGAGGAAGCCGATAGGCGAGACCACTACTTCCCTCAGAAGTGAGGTGCTCGGATGCAAGACAATGAGACATGCATCCCGTGAGGGTGTGGCCTATGCTCATTACTTCAGATCAAGTCGTATGCTCTACACAAGGAGAGAACACCGTTGTCGACAAGACCCTACTTGCCTAAGTACGATAGAAGAGCCAATGCTTCACTGGTCCTGGGTAATAATTGAGGCAACCACAGATCAGATTTTTGGCTCTTATCCTTAAGGGTCATGCCTTAGTCTGTCTGGAGCGTACCTGAATACAATGAGGGCTTTGTGAACCCCAAACAATAATGTCCATTACGATATTTTAATTAGGTCAAAGTTTATTTAGCAGTCCCCTTGTTTTAATTTTTGGTTTTAATTTTTTGAGCATTTTTCAGTAACAAATGCTTAACAATTTTTTAAATTGTCTTTAAACCTAAGTGCTCAAATAGAGGGAGGGAGCGACAAAGCTATGCAAGGTGACACTAAGATGGAAATCTCACCCTAATGCCTAAATGATGAATGCTTAGTTAGAATACTTACGATGCTTCCCATCTCTCTCCATGCGGGATGTAAGGCAGAATCTTTTAAACCTAATATATATAAATTGTAAAATGGTGAAATCACCATATGCAGGAGTTTCTATTAGCGTGAAGCACAAAATTGAGTTTGACTAGATCCAATCGTTGACTATAGGTACATGCAGATATTAGGTGTATGGACCCAGGTTACTCGATTAAGCAATCCTCAAAATGATAGAGGATCATTCACATAAATTAAAGGAAAATAAACGCAGAAAGCACAAATCACAGGAAACAAAGAAAATAAAGTCGAAGAAATCGTGAGAAAATTCAGTGAGCTACCTGTATTACTTGGTAAAATAGTCCCGAATGTTCAAGTGTCCACATGTATTATTACACATTAATAATTGAAAATAAAAATATTCTATCTCTCTCTCAAAAATTTAAAAAAGATCTATGCTAATTTCCTCTCTCTCTCTCTCTCCTGCTTTCTCCAACTGGTCCATCAAAGAGAAGAATAACACTCTGCTTGAAGCTCGGGTGCACCAACGCCCTAGGAATTTGTCTTCGCCATGTAAGAAAAATAACTAGGAAAATGATTAGCATGGATAAAAAATTATCTCAAATAAAAGGGAAATAAAAGTAGAAAAATACTGAAGGAAAAATCAACACAAAAATATAACCTAAGCATCGTTCCCCCAGCAATGGTGCCATTTGACGAACACTGAAATCAATGAGGGATCCTATCATTCGATCTTAGAGGGTTTGTGGTGCCCGACAATTCGAATTCGGTAATCGCTATGTCGACCACTCTCTTAGCTCTCAGATATCCTCAATCTCAGTGTTGCAATCAACAATTGACCCACAATGCTCAAGCAATGAACAATAGTGAGCTAAAAATTATTATACCCTACAAAATGATATGCATAGTATGCAAGGTAGGGGCCGAAGCACAAAGGAGCAACAAGAATAGACCACACAAATTAACTAAATAGATAATAAATGTTTCTTAAGTTTTTATAGGGATTTTTGATTTTTTGTGGGTTTTAAATAAATAAATATATATTTAGATTATCAATTTATATATTTCTTATTTTGTTTTTAATTTTATGAATTTTATTTTCTTTTTAATATTCTGATTTTTAATTTTCTTTAGTATATGTAATATATATGATATATAGATAATATATATTATTTAATATATATATAATTTAGACAAAATAAAAAAATACACTAAGTACAATCCTTTTTATCTTTTAAGGGTTTTAAATATATATATATATTATATTTTTTATAATAAGCATAATAATAATATAAGTAAATATAGTTATATATAATATAGGATACTATATACATATATATATATATATAAATATACAAATTAGAAAAAATAAAAAAAATTTATCTTTTTCTATATTTCTCTATTTTTGGTCATTTTCTTAGATTTTTTGCTATTTCTTGTACTTTTAATAGAAAAAAAATGGAAAAACAGTGAACAATAATACAGGGTTGGATTATTTTGAAATTTAAAAATAAGTAAATATCTCAAATCTTTCCAAAAATATTTTTAGTATATAAGATATAATATATAAGATATAGAAACATAAAATGACATTTTTGGAGTTTTAAAGAATTTTTAATAATTTTTATAAGATTTTCAGGATGTTTAATTTTTATTGCTTTTCTTTTGAAATTTTTAGTGATTTTTGGTTTATATTTGTAAAATAAAATAAAAAAGCTACTATATTTTTTTGATTTTTCAAAACATTTTTCGAATTTTTATGTAGTTTTTAATGCAAAAGGGAATAAATGCAATATTTGTGAATTTGTAATACATGAAATTCTTTTTCATTGCTTGAAATAATTATACATGATTTAATATAGTATCGAGCATTTAAAATAATTTTTCCCCAAATTTTTGATGAATAATAATAATTTTAATGCAAGAAATACAATAAATAAAAATAACTATACTAACAGCGACCTAAACGTAATTTAAATAAACTAAACATGCATCCCAGAACCTAAAATCAAAGTCCAGAGGCATATGCTTAAAGTTTCCTAAATATTAAATTAATACAGTGCTGACAGAGGCATAAATGTAATATCTAAGAAGCTACAGGGAACACATGCATTTTATACAAAAAGTTTTACACATAATTGAAAAGTTCATAGATTAAATAATAATAAAACCCTCAAGAGGTTCCCTACAAATTGTGAAAGCACCACACATGTATGGGAACATGAGGTGACATGGACATGACCTATTACAAAAATAAAATAAAGATGGGGGTTTTCTGCAAATATTACATAAAGTTTTGAACTACAACTAGAATTTTATGGACTAATAAAACTACAAAAGCTGATATTTGAGGAGCAAAACGCCACTCCTACATGCGATCAGATGGTTGCTGTCGTTGACTTATCCACATAGCGCCTACTGGTGGCTGATGAATCTGTGATTCATCACTCTTAAAGTTGAGAATAGAGCTTTGTTCCCGAGTAATTAGGAGCATATTTCCACCAATATTGCATAATTAGCATTCATGCATGCATTTATAACATTTGCATTTTAGAATTCTCATCTGCATTAAATTAGAAGCCTAATTCATCTGTAAAAATCACCCATATGTATATATTTCACACTAACTCTAATTCACTCTATACTGTATATTATCAGAAAAATACTAACATGTAAAATTGACCAATAAAACCCCAAACCAAGTTGGAGACCATGGACATTAGAATGAATATCTCTCTCTTATACAGCCTCTGATCTAGGTCTACTCACTTTTAAATAATACACATTAAGAGACCTTCAAAATTAGACCAATTTCATTTAAATAAGAGCTCGTATGCAAAACTTGGGTTTTGGGCCCCTATTGTATACTACATGTATGTATATTTGTACTCTTGTATTTTATTACTTTATTCGACATCATTTCCGTTTTTGGTCAACATAAAACTTTTAGATCTCATCGAGATCTACAACTTTCATGTTTTGAGTTTTTCCAAATTCGGCCATTTCGCCCCTCTTATTCCATATTCTTTTTTCAGCCAACCAGATTGGGCCACGTGGCGCCCTCTGGTTGCACCACGCGACCCTCTTCCTCCGCCGTCCGATGGCACCTCTTCTGTCCAGATCTCGGTCGTTCATGTCGCATCTCATTTCAGCCGTCTGATCTGGACCAAGATCTCATCAGGGCCACTCACTAGCGCCCTTACTCTCCTTTGACCACGTGTCATCTTCCTCGACCACCTGATCTTAGCCTCGATGATCCCATCTATGCCGTTCACTCCCACCTAAATCGCAACCCTTGGATCATCAGCCCAAATTTCATCCACGTCGTTCACCAATGCCCTATCCTCAAAATGCCACGTGGCCACATCTCCACCGCTGGATCGCTCCCAAGACTCCTCCATCACATCTATCCATTTCCGTCGTGATTCCAGTCGTTCGATCCCCACTCCAGATTCAATCTCCACCGCTCGTCGGTGCTCGACGCTCCACCCGCCATGTGTCTCGCTCATCGCCCTTCGATTGCATCACCATGATCTAATCTTGGCCTTTCTCTCGTGCCTATCTTCTGGCCGTTGGATCACGAGATCCAACGGTCCAGAAGTCATCTTCTTCCTCCGCAAGAGCCTCTCCCATGTCGCCCCAGCTTGCGACGCCTCCACCCCCTTCCTATTTTTGGCACCATTCTAGCCACCCTCTCCGTCCACTGACACCTCCACTACATAACCCCGACCTCCACCATCCTCGCCAGAACCCACAACCACCATGATTCCCTTCCTCTTCGCTCCACACACACCACGAACCCCACACCTCCATCGCCTGGACATCCATCTCCTTCTTATAAATACCTCGTCTCCGGCCAACCTCTACCCCATCCGCCATAACGAGAGGTGTCCTAGAGCTCCGAGCTTCCCATTGGTGACAAAAATTGAGCGTGTAAGCGAGTGAGACAGGTCTCCACCTCGCGAGATCCACGGCGTACCCCCGCCGTGCCGTAGCTCCTCCAGCGAGCTGCTTGAGCTCAGGACCATTACTGACCTTCGAGCGACGACTGGAGCCGCTTCAGCAAGCCTCCAGCCCCGGGTAGCTTCATCCATTCTTCTGTGATTTTCTTTCTATTTTTCATCTCGATCTTCTTCCATTTTTTCCGCCTTCTCCGATAGACTCCACCCTCCGCTGGCCATCCACCGAGCTTCACCTTGAAGCTCTGGTCTTCGGCGCATCCCTTCGTTCACTTCGACGACCCATCACACCTCCTCCGACCAAAGCTACACCTTCACAGCGGAGGAAGATCACCGGCCACCTTTCGCTCCGCCACATGCCTCACCACACATCCCTTGCACTCCATGAACACGGGCACCATTCGTTTTGGCATCAACTAACCTTGCAGGAGCCCCTTCTTTATTGATCGGAGTCTTCATCGGAGCTGCATTGAGCTCCATCGACTCTGGCTTCCAGACCACCTCCACATCATCCAAGACCTCCGGACGCTCCGCCACGTCTTCACGATCGTTCTGAGCCCTCCAGGAGTCTCCAGCGAGTTTCATCGAGCACAAGGAAGGGCGACAGAGCCAGGACCATCCCGCTGGAGCCCCGCCAAGTCCACCGCATGAGGCGGTCGATTGGAGAAGATGACACATAGTTGCCGTTGGATCACTTTGATCCAACGGCCCCGATCGAGCCATGTTGCCCACTCTCCGCCTCCGTTGGATCAGGAGGATCCCACATCCAGACAGTCGCCACGTAGCCCTCGTCAGCAGCTTCAGCCTCCGTTGGATCAATCTCGATCCAACGGCCATCGTCAATCCACATTGCCATCTGCTTCGAGCTCCAGATACCGTTGGATTCATCTTGATCTAACAGCTAGTAGCGCTCCATGTCTCCATCATCAACAGCCGTTGGATCTCTCTCCTAATCCAACGGTCCAGCACGCGCCACGTACGCCCTCCGAGCCTCTTCCCCGATCCTAGGCTCAGAGCAACCGAAGCAGATCCGAAGCAAAGTCCGAGCCTCCAGAGCCTCCTGAGCCTAGTACCTCACATGTATCACACGTGAGGGCTGGGTAAATTTCACAGAGGTCGCTGCAACTATTTAGATTTGCAAATCAGTCCCTGCCAGGTGCGTCACGTGAGGAGCACGTGTACCCGTGGAAAAATTGCATCCATACCCCCTGCATTATAGGTATTTATCCTTGTATGCACGTTTTATTTTAAGCAATTTTAATTTTCTGTTTTGCATTTTGATCCCTGTGTTTGCACGCATATTTAGGTGTCCATTTCTCATCATTTTTAAATTCCAAAAATTGCATGTTGTAGTTTAACTTGTCCTTTATCTGTGTGAACACATGTCATACTTTTGTTAGCTTCATTTAATTTAATATTAATATTCTTGTGGAATTTGACATATTTTGCCCACTGTGTGACTTTTATTTATTATTAAATTATTTGTTACTCTAAAAATCACCATAAAATCTCATTAGATGTAGGTTAAGTTGCTCTACACTATGGCCAAAAATCATAGCATTTGCACGCATCACGAGGCTTAAATAAATCAAATAGTATTTTGCCTAATTGAATTTTAATAAGTCCAATTTCCAACATTTTTTAGGTTTATTAATTTTCCTGGATTCATCTCGTGTAGATCTAACAAGAATAATTTTTATATCTAAAAATAATGTGCTTTGGCATTTATTAAAATTGATTTTGTAAAAAACTACTCTGCATTCATATTAAATTCACTTTTAATTCATTTAGAGTCTAAAAATTCCAAACAAAATTGTAGTAACTTAGTTTCATAGCATTCCATATTCCGGCCAAGTTTCATTAATTTTGGACATCATTTGATTATCTTTTATGATTTAACTTAAAATTTGACTTGAAATTGCATTTTGTTTTTCCTCAATTGCATAAAAAGATCAAAAATATTCTTCTGAAAATCTGGCATTAGAATTCACTGAAAATTTACCTAAGGAGACAACTGCCTCCCTGAATTCGACCTTGGGCTTGTTCAAGTAAAATAAATCTGCCGCTTCGACTTAATTGAACATTAAATCTGAGTGGTGTTTTTAACGAAGTCTCGATTACCTGACTGTAACGAACGACAAACCTAATTCGATTGATAACTCGATTGAATTAACAAGGGTAGCTGAGGCAACGTTAGAATGGCACCGTTGCCAGGGAGGCACGGCTTAGGTTAATTTTTAGGAAATTTTGATTTTAGATTTTCCATCCCTGGGTAGTCTGATTCCCGACTTTTCTTGTGAGTATTTTTCGGTTATTTATTTTTGTTTATTTTTGTCATACTTTATCTGACCTCCATTTATTTTCGTGCGAGGAAAAGGAGGAGTCAAAGGTGCTCCGCCAAGCGAACCGAGGAACTTGCATTTAAATAATTTGAGTGATTGAGAGGACTTGTAATTTTCTTTTATTTTCATTTTGCATTTTTCCAGCGGTTCCCGTTTGGGTTCTCACACGTGTAAGTATAGTGAAAATGTGTCCCCGTATGCTATGTAGATTGCTTTGCGTAGAATAGGCTTGCACTTGCGGCTCTTATAGATACTTTAGGACATGTTTGTGCTCGTAAAATTCTAGGACCACACTTCACACATAAAAGACGCACTTAGACCGCAGATCTTAGCAAAATTCAATCTATTCTTCACTCGCTAATAGAACATGTCTAGGAGCGGCTTTTATCGCTTGCATTGCATATAGTTAAAAAAGTTTTCAATTCTGTTTTGCATCCTGCATACAAAAAACGAAAGGATCACTGTAAGTCTTCTCTACTTGGCATCTCATCACAGTTTTATCTTGCATCAGCTTTTCTCGACTCCTTCCCCCTTGGTTTTTCAAACTTAGGTCTAAAAGGAAATCGGGATTGGACAATAAGGCGTGCTTTGTGGTTAGACTAATCAAGTGATCGCCTAAATTAAAACCGGGATTGTTAAACAAAATTGACCAAAAAAATCAATAATATCAGAAATTCTGTTTGCGGGAGATTAACCCTGACCTTGTTTTCATGCTGAGTGAGGGTACTAGAGCGTATGTGCACACCCTAAGGCAGATCCAAAATCCCCGCCTTCCATATCACGTACCCCGATCCGAGCAAATATCACAAGCTGAATTATGGGTTCAACTGACCAACACCAAGTAGCCTCTGCCTGCTCCGGTAGGTAAATAGGGGTGAAATTGCGGTGCACCGTGACAAGTTGCTAGTAACCTCCGCCTGCTCCGGCAGGTAGATAGGGGTGAAGTTAAAGCCTTGTCAGCCTCCGCCTACTTTGGTAGGTAGATAGGAGCATGTCCTTGAACTCTTAGGTAGGGATAGGAGCGAAGAAAGGAAGGGCGTTGGTATCTTAGGTGACAGGTTAAACAGGGGAGACGCATCCGACTTTGAGCCGACTCCCCTATAGGTCGCGTAACCTTTGCTACTTGCTTGAACAATCACACTTAAAATCAACCAGACTAATTGGACTCGATTTTGGGTCCTTCATCGTGTTGAGTGTGAACTCGGGTTTGCTCTTGCGTTTTTCTTTGTGTCTGTCCGTGTGTGTTATCCTCTGTAATTGCACATTTTTTACCTCGATCTACTTACATTCATCCTTTCCTCCTCAAGATATCGTGATATTCGTCCCCATACCCTGAGACATCTGGTCATTCCTCCTCGACTAGATACCGTTCACCATTGCCTTCTGCTTCTTCCATGTATCCTCCGCCATCCATGAGAGACCCTTACCCGTGGATGGTTCCACCTCGACCCGATTATGAAGTCAGACCTTCAACTGACTTCTCCATTTCTTCTCATTTCTCACCTACTCCATATTCTAACACTCCAGATCCACTTCCATCTTGGGCTGACTGTCCTTATTCTCGAGAGCTTGCTGGAATCAAGAAACCGAATGAAGAACAAGCCACTGTTGAGATAGATGATTGGCAAAATTATATGCCCCCACATACTTCATTCTCACCTCAAATAGGGACCAGACAACAGTGTACATATATACATCCCGACTTGACCTTAGGGCATAACATGGTCGATCAAACATACCGAATAGAAAGGCATGCACCTTATGATCTTCTTGACTTGATTGACCCTAGTAATCAAGCCTACATTAACCAGCCTTTATACCACACATTCGGAGAGCCTACAGGGGATTGGACTCATGAATTCAATCTACGAGCCCCCTCTTTATTTACTCCATCATATGAGGCTCCGACCAATACTTGCCATTCAGATGGTCCATACTCGACTCAACACTACATGCCAGAGTCTAGGTATGTTGAGTATGAGACCCCAATATCTCAGTAGTATCATACAATTGATCAGAACTCTTCCATGATTTGTTATGAGAACAGATTGGAGGATGACATTTCTTGACTCATCGTGAAAAATGAATTATTCGGTGCCAAGTTGAGAGATGTCACCGACATATTGCACTCAATTTCTGCCAGTTTAGAATGAAAGTGGAAAAGGAAATAAGTAGATTTGATGTTGAAAACCGAGCGAGCATTAGGGAACCCACACATCTTGTACAGCTGGAGTCAATTCTACCTCCCTCTTCTACTAACCACTTACCCTCCAATCCAGAGTCTGATCATTCATCCACCAAAAATACCAAAGAAATTGAAAAAAATCCCAAAAAGACCAAAAACATTGAAAAATCAAAAAAATCCATAAAAATAGAAAATGAAAAAGACTTAAAAAAATTAGATCCTGCCCTAAGGGAAGCACTCGATGAAGACTTGATTTTCAAACTTCCCTTAATAAAGGACATAGATCACTTCCCGGACCTCAAGAGATTTGTAAAGAGTAAAATGATGCCCAAGAGGTCAGGTAATAAGAGGACAAGGATTGAAAGACACATAGGGTCTATGGCAACCTCCTTAGTGATCAGGAGAAAGACCAAGAGCCGCAGAGTGAAGCGGTTGCCCCGAGTTGAGTGTGAAATCAAAGACACCATCTTTACCCATGCGAGAATCGATGATGACTCTCCAATAAATATCCTCCCGATCTCTGTGTTTGACAAGCTCAAACTCAGGCCAATCAGAAAGTCGAGAGAGACCGTTCAGCTGACTGATACATCTATCAAATGACCGAGAGGAACCATTTCAGTCATCATAACTTTCCAAGGTGCTCTACTTTAGGTAGACTTTACGGTCATTGACATTGAGCACCAAGGAAAGTTCACCCAGTCTCCAATTATTCTCGGGAAGCCGTTCTTAGCCTTGGCTAAGGCGACTATAGATTGCAAAACTCGAGAAATCGATTTTACAGCATTGGGAATGCTTCAACCTCACCCATTCTTTGATACACTTTACTCTAAGGTGACTCATACATCCGCTGACAGTCGTGACCATTGAGAGGTAGATGAGTCCCACCTCTCTGCTACACATAAGAGACCGACTGTCCGGAAGACCGTTGGTTCAGAGACTCCCTATACCTCCACTTCATCAACTGCTTGCACCACCACCGTGACAACTTCTAAGTAGGACTCAAAAATAGAAGCTATCATTGAGTCGGACACGACCTTTGTTGATTTCCTTGACCATTTTGATGATCCGACACAAGAGTCCAATAATTCCAAGCCAATTGAGATACCTAGAACCTTCTCAAGACACGTGCTAACCCTTCAGGAATATTCTAATCTATATGGTGACTCGTCTGATGAGAAACCCATGGTCAGCACCGCACCACATCCTGGACATTCAAAGGAAACAACCAAGACTAAATTGACTCTACATAAAGACACAGTTTCTCCCTCTTCTAGTCTGCTATTTAGTGAGAGGAAGTCGAGAATTGATTCCTCGAGGTGTTCCCCCAAACCTCTCAAGGCGCGTCGCTCTCATCTCCCTCTCAATGATTCAGGTTCTAGAAAACCGACTAAGAAAGTTTCCTTCGACATACCGGAGAAGGAATTTTCTAAGGAGTCCTCATTTGGTCTGGATAAGGTGATTTATATGAGTGAGCTCAGTTCAGCTGTTCTCAAGCCTTATCTAAGCAAGCAGCCGTGTGTCGACCCTCGTTGGACGATCCCTACACCTCACTATTATTCATCTGAGGACGATTTCAACAGCGACACATATGTATATTACCCACCTCCTCGATCCCGCAAGAAGGTTCGTCACAAACCTTCTTGATCCTTGTATATTCTCACTCCTCCTTGCATATATATTTTCCCTCCCTATCCAGTGATTCAAATCATTCGCCCTGGCTCCATATCATTTCATTTTACAACTATACTTAGGATGATCGGATCCTCAATATAGGGGGAGAGTGACCAGAGTCTCTACATCATTCTCTATACATTATCTAGATCTCATCGGTCCTTACACTCACTTATGTCCTATACTTAGGCTGACTAAAGCCTAAGTATAGGGGGACCGATACCCACCATGTATATAATCGTCAACTTCCCCTATTGACCTCGTCCGCCCCATTTTTTTATCTTCTTGTTCTACACTTAGGCTGCCAGAGCCTAAGTATGGGGGGCAGGACGACTTCCATACATATTTGTTCTTTTAGCTCTCATACGCTTAGCACAAGCTATGTCTTCTTCCTCGCTTTCCGTGCTTTTAGGACATAGCACACGCTAAGTATAGGGGGGTGTATATATTATATATATATACTTTACACATAGCTCGTACTTTTGCGTATTTTTTGTATATATTATACAATAATTACGCGGTGGGTAAAAATTGAGAAAAAAAATTAATTTTAAAATACATATATTTGTAACATACTTGTATATTTTGGCATAAAAAATGGAAAAATCAAAATCAAAGGCTTCTTATATACTCTTGCACATCATCTCTGCATCTAAAAAAGAAAGAAAAAGAGTCTTGCATTTTCATTCATCCACATAGCATGTCATCTACATCTCATCTGCATATCTTGCGCATGTGATGAATATTTGATTCATTACCCTAAAAGTTGAAAATAGAGTCTTGTTCCCGAGTAAATAGCAGCATATTCCCCTTTATCTTGCACAATTAGCATTCATACATGCATTCATAATATATGCATCTTAGCACTCATATTTGCATTAAATAAGAAGCCAGTTCCACTGTAAAAAAATCCACCTAATATCTCCTCCAAAATAAAACACCTTATGATATATACACCTTTAGTTAATAATATCAGGAAGAAGGTCAGAGATCTCCTTTGTAAAAGCACCCAATAAAGCCCTAGAACCTCTGGATCTTAGAAGGCCCATAACTCCCTCATACAACCTCCAAAATAGGTCTACTCACTTTCAGAGTAATACACATTCAAAGACCTTTAAAATGATACTAATTTCATCCAATTCGGAGCTCGTAGGAAGAAGTTGGGTTTTTGGGACTCTATGTATACTATATATGTGTATATTTGTAATCCTGTATTTTTGTATCATATTTGACCTCATCTCCATCTTTAGTCAACATGAAACTTGTAGATCTCATCAAGATCTACAACTTTCATGTTTTGAGTTTTTCCAAATTCGGTCTCCTTCTCTCTCTAATCTCATTTTCTCTTGCAGCCACTCACAGCTGGCCACGTGGCGCCCTCTGATTGCGCCACGCGGCCCGCTCCCCTTGCCTTAGCCGCCCACACCCCCTGGCCGTTGAATTTCTCTTTGAATCCAACGGCCCATCTCTATCCACGTATGCCCTTTCTCTTCACTGTCAGATCTCTCCAGGGCTTCATCACAACCACTCACATCCGCCTTATTCTCCTCTCGCCATGTGGCACGTTAGGCGCCACCCGATTGCGCCTCCGTCCCTTCATCCTAACCGCATCTTCCAGCCTCACACCACAGCCATTCGATCATCCTCAGATCTGATCTGAACTGCCCGTTAGCGCTGCTTTCGCAACTCGACACGTGGCGCATTCAGCGCCCTTGATCGCCTCGCCTCGGATCTAATCACACCCGCTCGTCAGCGCCCTTTCCTCCTCACGCCACGTGGTAGCATCCTGACGCTTCGATCGCATCGCCTCAGATTACATCCTACTCGATCCTCAGCGCCTTCTTCTCAGCCGTTGGATCACAAGATCCAACGGCCAGGACCTCGTCTTCTACCTTCGGTCGGCCTCTCTCCCACGATCTCCACTGCGCTGACCCCTCGCCCCCTTTCTATTTTCATCCCTACTTCCGCCACCCTCTCTGATCACTAACGCCACCATGACCATCACCACTCTTCCCTCATCCTCGCCAGCTCCCTCGCTTCCCACGACTCCCACCAGAGTCGCCCCACGACGACCACGAATCTCACCTCGTCACCAGCAAACCGAGCACCTTCATCCTATAAGTAATCATCCTCCGGCCACTGTCACGCCCATCCGCCATTCCAGAGAGGTTCCCTGAGCTCCGATCTTCTAATTGGTGACAACGATTAGACGAAACGTTGAGCGAAGAAGGGTTTTCTTCTCCGGCGAGATCCACGGCCGCCTCCGCCGTGCTGCAGCCCCCTCCGTGAGCTGCACGAGCTCAGGCCTACTACCGACCTTTGAGCGACAACCTGGAGCTCAAACCTGAGCTCCATTCCCCAGGTAGCATCCTCCATTCTTCCCTGATCTTCTCTTATTTTCTCCTATTAAATTCACCCTCCACCATCGCTTTCTCGCTCCACCTTCATCACTCCGAGCTCCACGACGGAGCTCCGATCTTCGCACACCCTTCCATACCCTTAAACGCCGCACGTCACCTTTGCTCGACGCCAGCTCCACCACCTGGGCGGAGCTCGATCACCGGACCACCCTCGCTCCGCCATAGGCCTCGCATTCCACTCAACACACCTCCACGAATACACACACGCTTCGGCTATATCCTCTAATCCCCGACAACGGCGCCATTTTGTTAAGCCTCCTGCTACCCTTGTTAATTCGAGCAAATTAATGTTCAAATTAATTACTAATGTTCGTTGCAGTCAGATAATAAGAGCGAATAAAAAAAACCACTTTTAATTTTTGTTTTTACACTTAATTTCGAGTGGCAACTTTTTTTTACTTGGGAGTCCAAGGTCGAACTCAGGGAGGCAGCTATCTCCTTAGATGAATTTGTAGCAAAGTTCTAATGTTCGATTTTCAGAGAGAATATTTTTTTGGTATTTTCTGATTTTTTTATGCAAGACACATGCAAAATTAGGCTAGTTTTAAAGTTAAATCAGATAAGTGTTTAAATGAAGTCCAAAAATAATGAAATTTGGCCAGATGATGAAATATGATGAATTAAGCTACCCTAATTTTTTTAGAATTTTTCGACACAAAATGAATTAATTATGAATTAAAATGATTGTAGGGTGATTTTGACTAATTTAATTTTAATAAATATCAAATCACAATATTTTTGGGAATAAAAATTATCCTAGATAGATCTAAAGATGAGGAATCCAGGAAAATTATAAGACCTTAATTTTGATGTGAAATGAACCTATTAAAAATAAATTAAGAAAATCACCAAATGATTTATTTAGGCCTCGAAATGCATGCAATTGAGATGAAAATTGTATGCAAGGTGAAGCTAATTATCCTAGATCTAATGTGATTTTTTGTGAATTTTTGTAGTTATAGAGAAATTACTATTAATTAAAAGGTGAAATTGGGCAAAATATGACACAAATGAACCAATTAATTAATTAAAAATTCCACTGATATCACAAAAATATGACACGTGTCACATAATAAGGAGGACAATGTAAGATACACAATGTAATTTTTAGAACTCAAAAATGAATTAAGATGAATGCCTAAATATGCGTGCAAAGACAAGGGTATAAATGCAATACAGGAATTAAAATTGCTAAAAATAAAATATGCTGACAAGAACTATTATGCAATTACCTAGAATGCAGGGGGGTACATGCAATTTCTCCACAGACGCACGTGCTCCTCACGTAGGGTCGCTTCGCAGGGACTAAATTATAATTTCAGAAACTTCCAGGGGCCTCAATGCAATTTGCTCAGGCCACACGTGCTGATCACGTGAGGTGCCCTAGGCTCGATGGACGTCAGAGGCTCGGAGCGAGGCTCGGCTGCTCTGGAGGTTCAGATGGAGGCTCGGAGAAGCTTCGGGTGATCCGAGCCTAGAGGTCGGGGAAGAGGCTCGGATCGGACGATGTGGCGCGATCTGTACCGTTCGATTCAAGGATGATCCAATGGTGAGGGGCTTGCTCCTGCTGATGGCGACGTGGACGACGAGTGACCGTTGGATCTATCATGATCCAACGGCGCTTGGAGCGCGATGAAGCGGTGACGTGGATGTGTCTGGAACGTCGGATACTCGTGATCCTACGGCTGTGGGACGTGGGCGACGTGGCTCGATGGGGACCATCAGATCATCGATCGATCCAACGACCTTGGGCTGCTCTGAATGATGGCGACGTGGTGTGACTCTGACCGTTCGATCAAGATGATCAAACGGTTGGGGAATGTCGTCCCCAACGGCCCTCCGCCTCCTGCGGAGGAGAAGGCGGGGCTCCGGCGAAGCTGGGCTTGCTCCGCTCTTTCCTCCAGCCGTCGATGAAGCTCGTCGGAGGCTCCTAAGTAGCTGGGAAGATTCGTCGAAGCTTCGGGGAGTCTCCGGTGGTCTCAGGAGTGGTGGAGAAGCTCTGGGGCACGGTGGCGGAGAAGTTCGAAGGAAGCTCCGACGAGCCTCCGACCAATCAAAAAGATGTCACCTACAGGGGGTTATTTTTGGACTTCATTTAAACACTTATCTGATTTAACTTTAAAACTGGTCTAATTTTGCATGTGTCTTGCATAAAAAAATCGGAAAAGACCAAAAAAATATTCTCTCTGAAAATCGAACATTAGAACTTTGCTACAAATTCACCTAAGGAGACAACTGCCTCCCTGAGTTCGACCTTGGACTCCCAAGTAAAAAAAAGTTGCCACTCGAAATTAAGTGTAAAAACATAAATTAAAAGTGGTTTTTTTATTCGCTCTCGTTATCTGACTGCAACGAACATTAGTAATTAATTTGAACATTAATTTGCTCGAATTAATAAGGGTAGCGGGAGGCTTATCAGTATGCAAAGTGAAAAGCTAGTGGGTTCTGAACAAGGTTATGAATAGATGATGAGAAGGGATTTTATTTGTTCTTAATCCATCTAAATTCAGAGGAACTTTTTAGGGACTGGAGTTAAGATCTCTCAGGTCAAGTGACTTAATTCTTTGAGTCCGCAAGTCTATGTTCACATGTCATCTTGATTAGTCTAAGTAGAATATCTCATACACACGCATGATTCTTATAGACAATGACCTAACTTGGACAAGCACTACGCACGTAGCTCTTCTTTGATGAGGTGGTGAGGAAGTAGAATCCTTTAGCTTGGAGTAGCACACTGATAACTCAGATTTTGCGAGGGTCAAAATATGTCCCACACAAGGCGGAGAAAAAGTCGTTGTGGCGATCGCTCACGAAACCCGAGGTAGTCAACAATTAACCCACAACAAATATCAAGCAAAGAAAAGCGGTGCGGAGTTAAAATTTATTATAACTCTACAAAATATGTGTACAATGCAAGTATGTGTTGAGTGTCGAACACAGTGAGCAAGCAGGATAGACAATGTAATAGTGCTCAAAGAAAAATTGAAAGTGATCAAATACCTACAAGTATTATTTTTGATGGGTTTTTAATTTTATAATTTTTTTAATTTATAATTTTATAGTATGGTTTTTAATTTACTGATTTTGTATTTTCTTTTTATATTTTATACTTTTTATATTTTTCTTTTTCTTTTACTAAAGATATAATATATAAGGAATATATATATATACATATACCAGAGATAAGGGAGAGATAAAACTAAGGAAAACACTCAAAATACAGGAAATAAAATGTTTTTGTGATTTTTATATTTTTCTAATGTTTTTGTAATTTTTCTAGATTTTCCCAATTTTTTGGTATTTTTAAAATAAAAAATACTAGTAAACAGTGAATATAATATATAGTCGAGATAAAAATATAGAAATAAAATATTAAATAAGAGTGAAAATTTTCAAATTAATTTTTATAGATAGATAATAAGATAAGGAAATTTCAGAGACAGAAAACATAATTTTTGGAGTTTTTATTAATTTTTTAGATTTTTATGAAGATTTTGAGAATTTTGCTATTTTTAGGGATTTTCTTTTGTAATGTTTAGGGATTTTTAGTCAGAAAATGAAATAAGCTAAAACATATAAAATATAATTTTTTGGAATTTTTAAAAGATTTTATAATTTTTATGTATTTTCTAATGCAAACAGTTCTAAAAATGCATGTTTTTTATTTTTAATAAATACAAAAATCCAATAAAAATGCTTGGCGTTAAATCACAATGCAATAGGAGCCTATGATATTTTTTGTTAGTTTATCGAGTTAAAATGATGCATGAAATAAATGCAAACATCCAAGCAAAAATACAACACTAGCAAGGGCATAAATGTAAATACGCAAAAGTCCAAGGGCCTACTTGCAATTTTTCCAAAAATTATATAATGTTAAATACAATTTTCTAGACTAAAAATAAATACCCAAACCCAGAGGGGATTCTCTGCTAAATGTCGAAACTCACGCACACTGGGCACATAACCTGCAAGGGTATTTTTGCAATTTTACAAAGTTACAAGGACTCAGATGCAATTTTACCAAAATATTACAACTTAAAAAAAGTTCATGGACCAAACCAAAATAAACTAACCCTAGGGGGGTCCTTGCAAAATGCCCACCACCCCACGTGCTTAGGTCACGTGAGGTGACGTGGATTGGACCTAAATGCAAATAAGAAAAGTACGGGGGTCTAAATGCAAATATTACAGAAATTTTTAAACTACAAATGAAAGTTTATGGACTAAAACAAAATACACAAAATGGTTGGGTCAAAAGTGCAAAATACCCAACACATGCGCGATCGAACGGCTGAGAGCCGCTCACTTATGCACGTGACACGCGAACAATGCGCGATGACGATTCAGCAATTGACGGATGCGATTAGATCCTCTGAGCTTGATCGAACGGTGGTGGCACGCGAAGATCCAACGACTGTCGTGAAATCTGGAGCGACGGCCTGATCGGACGACGGAGAGGCGAGGGGGAAGAACAGGGAGGAACGCCAGCGAGGCGAACTTCTCCGAGCTAGATCTCGGCCCTCCGACGGTCTGGAAGCGTGAAGGACGGTCGGGCGTAATCTTGGAAGGTCGCTCTAAGTGCTGGGAATCTCGATATCGTCAGAGAGGCTCTGTGGCGCTGGCGCGAAGGCGGCGGAGCTTCAAGCTCCAAGTATCTCCGGCAAACGATGCGAAATGATCCCCAAGTGCTTTGAATGTGCTTTGACCTGCAAAAAGGGGTGAAGGGGACCAGGGCAAAATGCCTAGACCCCGCGGAGGTGGAATGGGCGTCGGAGATGGGCTATGGATGGTGGAGGAGCTTCGGCCGACGGTGCGCGCCGGCGATGGATCTGTGGACGGCGATATAGCGATCGACGGTGGAATCTAATGGGTCTAATCTACTCCTACAACTACATGAAATAAAATGAAGCAAAAGGGAAGGGGAGAAGGGGTATACCACAATGGTCAGAGACCAGAGGAGGGAAACCTCGATGCCGGTGGTCGGCGGAGGTGGTGGTCTCCTCGACTCGCTTGAAGGTCTGGTTGCAGAGCTGTCACCTCCAGCAACACGAGGCACGCCAAAGGGAGGAGGGATGCTAGCCAAAAAGGGTTCAAACTCGAGCTCAAAGATGGCGGGTCAGTTATGTACAAGGTGGTGGCGTGACTTTGGGAGCAAGAGCACGCGCACATGATGAGGATATGGCGCGATCTGGATGCATGGCGTGGCTCAGTGATGATCAGGGAAGAATTCCCAAGAAGGAATCGAGAGAAGAGGACAAAAAGATTTGGCTCGAAAAATGGGCGAAATTGGGCCAAAATAACGGTGTCAGATGGTGGCAGACCTCAGTCAGGCAGTTGACTGAGGTCAACACTTGGCCGCGCCTAGTTGGTCCACGTGGACCAACCAGGAAATGCCGCGCAAAAATTATTTGTAAATTAAAAATAAAATAGTAAATGAATTTACTAATTTTAGGTTATAAAATAAAAATATTCCTTTTTTATAAAGAATTTTATGGTGATTTTTATTTATTTTTATGAGGCGTAAAATTACAAGTTACCTTTTGTGTCCTATATAGGTATATTCTTCTATATATTTTAATATTTTATTTTTATTTTGTATATTTATTTCTATTTATTTTGTTTATTATTTTATAAGCTTATAAAATATTTTTATACACTTAAATATATTTTTATTTTATTTTTCTGATGTATTTTCTATACTTAATAAAATATAAATAGTAATTCTATAGGTTTATGTATAGGTATTATACCTAGGTATGTGATATATACAAGTATTTCATTTTATGTTTTCTTTGAGTTTTTATTCTGATTTTAATATACATATATATTATAAATACTTTTTACAAAATTATAAAAATATAAAATTAGAAAAATAATGAATAAATAATAAAATGAATATTTTAGTCAGTATAGGTATACTATAGGGGTCCAAAACATATCTTTCAATCCGCAGCTCCGCAAAATATGAAACCACTTCCTTAAATAGATTATTTAAAATTATATACAATTAAAGGTGGGTTTTCTGTATTTCGAGTTTTTATTGGGAAGATACAGGTCTGGGAAGTTGGGATTCTAGGATTTTATTCAGACCATATCTTTTTATCTGTACAATATTTTTGCATGAAACAAATTTTGTATTTTTATTTAATTATCTACAACCTTCATGTACAAAGTTTCTTTATTTGAGGTATAAAAAGTGGAACTAAAACTAGGTCCCAAAATGAATAAAAGAATGGATTAAATAAAGGAATTTTGGTCCTTATCTCCCCCTACTTTATTCCTTGTCGACCTGTCCATCAAGATGCCCAGGTCTCTGGGTTTTGGGTCATAAAATATTTACAATATTTTATTCTTTTTCTTTATTCTATATATTGGCTTTAAAAATAGTATTTTATACACTATTTACATCCACATGCATGGATGCTAAGATGTTGGAATTAAGGATATTTACATGCATTTGCCAGGGTTTTTGAGCCAAAATGATAGTATAAAGATGATGAAATGTGGACTCATCATCCCCCTATACTTTTCCTTTGCTAGTCCCTAGCAAACACTTATGCAATAAGTACAGAAAAGAAAAACAAAGAAAAGAAAAAGAGAAAGTGGATTTAGTTTAATTATCAAACTTGTCTTCACAAAATCAAAGTTTGGAGCTTAAGTCAGACCTTTGGAATTTTAGTGCAGGCGGAACCTTAATGAGAACCAAATTTGAAATCCAACAGCCTTTGAGAATCCCAAAACTCTGCTCAAGTCTCCTCAATAGCCAGGTCAGAAATATCTCAACTCATACGCAAACCTTACGACTATGAATCTGACTCGTACAGTGTAAGCGATAGTGGCTCTCCCCAACTAGAATGACAAAGAGACTGACTTCTCCAGTATGACAACCCAATGATTCCCCAATCCAATAACTCTTTCCTCGAGGAGCGGGGTATTCCCTTCTAAGTTCAAGTGGCAACCGGCTCAAGATGAGGGGGTGAAGAGAAGAATGGACGGTAGCCAGTGTAGCTACCTATCCTAGGATGCAAGACCAGTGTAGTCAAGTCACCCAGCTGCAGGCTCACATGATTTGACTTTTGGTGCTCAAGCTTGCTTATTGACTTTACAACATATTCACATACTTGCAGGCATTTTATTTTTGTACAAGCCTATCATCATCATCATTTTTTTGAATACTATATACAACAGCATTTACATAGGGAATTTTTCCTCTTGAGCCAGTAGACTATCCCTCTTTTAAAGCTTTATTGCAACCCACACTCTCATGTCTTTAGAATTCCTCACCACTGGATGGGTTGGGGTGCACTTCCCTCCCTAGAGGAGGACAAGTGTTTCCACTTGTGTGCGTCTCATACCGGCAAATCCAATCTCCTCACCACTCCAACTGAGTCGAGCCATGTGAAAGGTGCAGGTGTTCAAGTTAGGTCATTATCAACAAGAGTCGTGCGTATGTTTCGAAATACTCTGCTTAGGCAGTCAAGAATATATTGAACTAAGTCTCGTGATCCTCAGAGAATTAAGTCGACTAGACCTGATGTACCTCAAACCCAGTTCCTATAAGGTTCCTATTATTAGGTATATTTTAAGGTCCAATCAAGCTCCAATCTCCGGATTTTATTTAGACTCGTTCAACTATCAAACTCAATCTGAAAAATGCTAATGCTATGCAAATGCTATGAAGAAAATATTTTTGTGATACAATTTTCAAGATTTTAAACTTTTTATGGATTTTTGAAAAGATGATGCATATGCATTTTTTGTATTTTTTTCAAAAAGATTTTTCAGATGTTTTTGGATTTGAGTTTTGCAAATGTTTTTGGGATTTTTGAAAACAAAAGATTTTGGCTAAAGACTAGGTACAAATATTTACACGGGAGTGCTTCCTCTATTTACAAGAAGTAGATTTTAAGAATTTATAAGGGTAAGTGATCAATTTTTATGCGTATATATAGATATATAATGGATTTTGGTGTGATGTATATATATTCCTCAAACTTATTTGAAAAGTTTTTTACAAACAATTTTGAAAAACTGTAGTCCAAAATAATTTTTACAAATAGCTTTACAAACATGTACACACATTTGAAAATCATTTTGCAAAGGTTTTTCAAATAGTATAGATAGATTTTTCAAAATATTTTTGCAACCATTTTTCAAACCATTTGCAAATCATTTTTCAAATATTTTACTTCACACAAAGAAAATAAACTTTACAAACCAAAATATTTTTACAAAGATTGAAAACATGTAACATAACATTTTCCAAATAGTTTTTAAAAGATTTTTCACAAAGATTTTCGAACTATTTTTCAAACATCTTGCCGAGAATATTTCCATCTGATTTATTAATCAGTAAATACAAAAAGAATTTGAGGAGTAATCACATCTTTTTATTTATTTTTTGATGAATTGTTAGCCATATTAAGAAAATACGAAAGTATGAGTTATGGATAAAGTATATATACAAAGTATATACGACCCCCCTATACTTAGCTTGAGCTATGTCCTCATAGATCGGGGAGAAAAGAGAAGGCATAACTCGTACTGAGTATAAACAAGTCTAAAGAATGAATAAATAAATACATACTGGAAGGGATGAACGAATGAGATGTTGACCGTCCCCCTATACTTAGGATCAAATAATCCTAAGTATAGCAGATTGTACACAATGCAGGGAGGGTCAAGGGTGGGAATGAACAAATCGTACTCCGATTGTCTCCCCCTATACTTAGGGTAAGATATCCCTAAGTATAGACAAGAAGAGGAGACAATGGAGATAATCTAAGAATAAAAGAACTCGTTCGCACACCCCTATACTTAGGACAAAGTGCGTCCTAAGTATAGCAAAATCATAAGATGACGACGGGGTGGCAGACATGAATGAATGATATAGACAAATGGATCTATACAGAGGAAGATAGAAGTGATAATCATGTACGAGATGCAGAGGGTGTGAGTCAAAGAACACTTCTCATACCAGATGAATCAGGGCAACATCAACGGTCGTCGGGTCATGATCTAGATATGGTTTCAAGCGGTGACCATTGACTCTAAAAGTGGAAGATTATGAAGGTTCGGATATATCAATGCTACCATTATCATGCACCTTCCGGACCACATAAGGTCCTTTCCATATACTTTGTAATTTCCCTGGGAATAATTTTAACCGAGCATCAAATAACCATACTTGCTGATCTGGCTCAAATTGTTTATGGCTGATTCGGGAATCGTGCCATACTATCACTTTCTCCTTATACTGTAGGCCACTTGAGAAGGCTGTATCTCTTAGTTCCTCTAGGGCTACCAACTCTGCTTTCCTCTATTCTTCTACACTCTTAGGATCCAATAATAGCTCTGTAACTACCCAAAGTGACTTATGCTTTATCTCCACTGGTAAATGGCATGGCTTGCCATAGACGAGACGAAAGGGAGATGTCCCTAATGGTGTCTTGAAGGAAGTCCAATAGGCCCACAAGACCGAGTCCAAAAGCTGTGACCAATCCTTTTGGTCTGGATGGACTACCTTCTGTAAAATTGTCTTAATCTCCCTATTCGATACTTCAGCAAGACCATTAGTCTGAGGGTGATATGGTGTGGCAACACGATGGTCAATACTGAACTCGTCTAAAAGGGACTTTACCTTGTCGTTAATAAAGTGAGACCCCCCATCTGAAATCAAGACTCTAGGTACCCCGAACCGTGAAATAATATTTTTCCTCAAGAAATGACATACGGTTTTAGCATCTGCGGCTCGGGTGGGGATGTCTTCAACCCAACGACTAACATAATCCACAGCAAGAAGAATATACTCAAACCCCTGACTTTTAGGAAATGGGCCCATGAAATCAATCCCCCATGCGTCAAAAACCTCACATAAGTGAATGGGATGCATGGGCATCATGTCTCTCTGTCCGCAGGTGCCCATCTTCTGACAGTCAACACACCTTTTCACGAACTCATCAGAATCCTTGAAAAGGGTAGGCCACCAAAGGCCGGATTGGAGCATCTTCTGTGCTGTTCGTCTTCCAGAATGATGTCCTCCTGCCACAAGCTTGTGGCAGTAGGTGAGGACGCTATGTTGCTCATCTTGAGGAATGCACCGTTTCTAGATGATGTCCCCTCCTTCATGATAAAGGATGGGATCTTTCCAATGGTACGACTTCGCCATCGCAAGGAAGGTCTCAAGCCGCTGTCTGGGCCAACCTTGTGGAACAGATTTGGCAACAAGGTAGTTCACAATGTTGGCATACCATGGAAGAGAGGTGATAGCAAGGATCGCCTCGTCTGGAAAACTCTTAATAATAGGTGCTATGGGCTCAGATTCCTCAAGGTTCTCTAGGCGGGAGAGGTGATCTGCCACAACATTCTTAACTCCAGGTTTATCCTTAATCTCAATATCAAATTCCTGGAGGAGAAGGATCCATCTGGTCAATATGGCTTTGGCATCCTTCTTCGACATCAAGTACCGAATGGCAGTGTGATCTGTAAAAAATGTCAGTCTAGATCTAAGAATGTAAGATATGTACTTATCCAAAGAAAAGACTACCGCTAGCATCTCTTTCTCAGTCACTGTATAGTTCCTCTGAGCTGCATCCAATGTCTGGCTAGCGTAGTGTATGGCATAGGGTAATCCATCCCTCCTCTGTCCAAGCACATCCCCAACGACATAATCTGAAGCATACGTCATGATCTCAAATGGGAGAGACCAATCGGGTGGCTGAAGGACAGGAGCCTCGATAACTAAATTCTTGAGAGTCTCAAATGACTGAAGACACTTATCATCTACAAGGAACTCGGTGTCTTTAGTCAACAATTATGTAAGCGGTCGGGCAATTCGACTGAAGTCCTGAATGAACCGTTGGTAGAAACCGACATGCCCCAGAAAAGACCGTAATTGTCTCAAACTGGACGGTGGATTGAGTTTTCTAATGATATCCACCTTGGCCGGATCAACCTCCATGCCCCTGTTGGAGATGATTTGATCAAGGACCGTCCCTTGAGTCACCATAAAGTGACTCTTCTCCCAAGATAGTACAAGGTTTACCTCTATGCAGCGCTGAAGTACTCGGTCTAGGCAGTCAAGACAAGCATCAAACCCGTCGCCATAGACTGAGAAATCATCCATGAAGACCTCCAGACAGTCACCTATCATGTCCGAAAAGATGGACAACATGCACCTCTGGAATGTCGCCGGAGCGTTACATAGACCAAAGGGCATCCGTCTGAAAGCATAAGTCCCAAATGGACAAGTGAACGTCGTTTTATCCTGGTCTTCGGGCGTAATGGCCACTTGATTGTATCCGGAATACCCGTCAAGAAAACAGTAGTGACTCTTCCCAGCTAGCCTCTCTATAATCTGATCAATAAATGGTAGCTGGAAATGATCCTTCTTGGTGGCCTCATTCAATCGTCTGTAGTCCACACAGACCCTCCAAGAAGTGGGTATCCAGGTGACGATCTCTTCTGTAGACTCATTTATAGCTGTAGTGACACCCATCTTCTTGGGTACCACATGTAAAGGACTAACCCACTTGGAGTCGGAGATGGGGTAAATAAAATCAGCGCTCCACCATTTAGATATTTCCTTCATCACCACATCTCGAAGGTTCGGGTTCAGCCGTCGCTGGAACTCACACGATGGCTTAGCGTCCTCCTCAAGGTAGATATGGTGGGAGCATCGAGCCGGACTAATTCCCCTGAGATCAGCCATACTCCATCCTATTACCTTGCAGTTTTGTTCAAGAACCTCCATCAGACGAGATTCTTGTTCTCCAGTCAAATCTGCTGAGATAATGAGTGGGTGCATATCTAGTTCTCCAGCAAGGAATCTATACTTGAGCGACTGCGGTAAAAGCTTCAATTCTGGCTTGGTGGGAGCTGGCAAATCTGGCTTCTGATAAGTCTGTGTAAATGCAACCAGGTCTGCATGTGAGAATTCTCGCTGTACCTGTAACTCTGACGAAGGGAACCCTGTTGGTGTGTCTATCATCTGTGCTGTCTCGCTCTCCGTCCTCTCTGTCATCTCATCGGGAAATAGACATGGCAAATACGCATCAAAATCCTTCCAATCAAAGTATGCCTCTGAGGGATCTGAATCTGAACAAACATCAGTATCTCCACTCATCACACAACTGTCAGCCTCGATAGTGTCCTCTGCCAAGGGTGCGCTCTCCGAACTCTCATCTACCACAAAAGGTATGTATTCTGAGTCTGTAGACAAGGTGAGGGCTCGTGCTTCTGGGTCTTCCCAAACTGCTTCATCATCGGTCATCACAAAATCACACTCCTGGTGGACGTCTAACTGAGGATCTGTCATCTGTACTATGTCACTGCATTGTTCTGAGCAGGCTGAATTTCTCGCTCGGGTTTCGTCAATCGTCTCTATTTGTATACTCTCACCCTCTACACAAAAGTACACCTTGCCACTATCACGGTCGTCACCGCCTTGGCTGTGGCAAAGAATGGGCATCCTAGTATGATGGGGGTATCGATTACCGACTCAGGGATCTCCATGTCTATTACAACAAAGTCCACGGGGAATTTCAAGCCCTTAATGGTAACGACCACATCTCTCAACAACCCCTTCAACCTCTTGATAGACCTATCAGAAAACTGAAGGACTGTCTGACTCCGATGGAGCGGGCCGAACTCGAATCGGTCGAGTAAGGCTGCCGGAAGAAGGTTGATAGAAGAGCCGCTGTCTAATAGAGTACGATCGAATGGCTGCTCACTAATCTGGCATCTGACATATGGAGCTCCTGCATCAGGTCTTTTGGCTGGCAACTGGTTCTGAATGGCACAACATGTGACACGGGTGAGCACATGGATCTCTCCTCTGTTGTTCCGCCTCCTCCTGCGTATGGTAGTCTTTTCTCTCAGGTTCTTTTGGAAAAGGGGGATGTGCTCAAGTGCCTCATGTAGAGTCAGATATATTTGAAATCTGTCTATCATCTGTTGGCTGAACTCTAATTGCTCCTTCTTTTTGGGATTTTCTGTTTTATTCCCCTTCGCAGAGCGGAGTGCTTGAGGGAAGGGAATGGATGGGCCCTCCTCAGACAGAGGGCTAGGAAAAGGTTTTCGACCATGTGAAGGACTAAAATCCATGCAAACATCATCATTCAACACACATGGACTCGGAATTGATGAAGAAACCTTTCCTGTATTCATTTTTTGGTCTTTTTTCCTAGTATCCAAGGATACAGAAAATGGAAAAACAGAAGGATGGAATACAGATGGACTCAAAATGGGGGCATCAGCACCACCCAAAATATTATCCTTTGTGGCCTCAGCACCACGCTCAGGATCTGTCTCAAAAATGGTGGCTTCAGCACCACCGTCAGCATCTGGTATCACAACGGCCTCAGTACCGTCGTCTAGATCATCATCCTTGGTGGCATCAGCACCACCGTCATCATCATCATCATCGTTGGTGGCATCAGCACCGCTTCTCTCCTCATCTGGGGCTCTAGATTCTCCATGGTGTTGTCCCTCAGATGAGGCACCGTCGGCTGGTTCCCTATCGCTCCTAAGTGACACGAAGTGAGTATCAAACATAGAATGCATGTCATTCAAATAAGCACTAAGAGTGGTATTCTCTGTAGACTGTACCTGCTCAGACTTTCTCCTCAAGTTATTCGGGTTCGGCTCGCTCTGTGCAGGTATGGCGGCTTTTCCTTTTATGATGTCCCTTATTTCCTGCCGGAACTCATCCATTTCCTGTCGGAAAGATGCTTGCTGTTCGGAGAGAAAGCGGGCAAGATCGTCAAGTGCTGGGTTCTCCAAGGCGATTGCGGGAGAACTGGGAGTGTTCCCATGCTGGAAATGATGCTGCTGCTGTTGCTGTGAATAGTGTGGTAACTGCTGCACCAACACCTCCTGGACATGGTGAACTTGGCGGTATGCTGGAGGTGGGGTGGATCAGCTACTGATGGACTCAACATGTGACCTGGGAGGCGGTGTAAAGCTGATTGTGCCTCCTGAATACTTAAAATGTGAGTCTTCAGGTCACTCATGGTCTTAGCCAACTGGTCTATCTGTGCCATATCTTGGCCTTGCTTCTTCTCCAAAATCTCGACGCGGTCCAATTTCTCATTGATTATGCCCATGTCGATAGCTGATGATTCATCTTGTGTTGCTGCTGCTGGCGAAGTATGGTTCCCAGCTTCGATCCTGGCAATACGGTGATAAGAAGTGGCTTGTGGTAGGATCTTGGAGTTTGTGTAGATTCGGCCCTGGGACATCACTGTAGAATTTTCTGCCATCTGGTCATAGATGGCCCAGACCACGTCTGCATCCTTAGAGAAATAAGATCCCCCACAAGAGGCGTTTACAAGCCCCTACAACTCCGATGTCAGCCCGCAAAAGAAACTTTGGACAAGATTGGGTTATGATATCTCATGGTGTGGACATCGGTCGATGAGCTCTCTAAAGCGATCCCAAGCTTCATGGTATTGTTTGTTGGGGATCATGGTGAAATTGATGATCATTGCTCTTGCTGCATTTGTCTGGCGGAGTGGACAGTACTTGTTCAAGTACTCGATCTGGAGTTGTTCCCAAGTGTCGATGTACCTCCCCAAATGCTTCAGCCAATAGGCTGCTCTATCAACCAAGGAGAACGAGAAGGCAATCATTTTGATGGTATCCTCAGTCACAAACCTATCATGGATTTTACTGCATATCATTTCAAATTCTTGCAAATGGAGGTGAGGTTCTTCAGTGGCCAGCCCGTGAAACGTGGGTAGTAGCTGGATGGTATGTGGGCGAAGCTCGAAGTCTCCAAAGATGGGAGGGAGTCGGATCCATCGGTGCGTGAGGGTTGCTCCATGGTTGTGCAACTGCCTCATGGTCCTTGGAGCCGGTCTCTCCTGGCTCGGTTCTCCTCTTTCGTCTCTCATTTCGTTCTTCTCGCCCGTCACACATCTCCCTCATGATTTCACCCATGATCACTCCCTGGTCTCTGATCTGTCGCTGCATGGTTTCTAGGGAGGCTAACAGTGAGTTGTTGATGGCAACCTGATCGTATATGTACGGAGGTGGTCTCTGCTCATCTGGGTGTTCCTCTCCGCCTTCCATTTCTGGTGTTTCTGCAAAGTCAAAAGAATCCATCTCAGGTGCTGTCAAATGTTCTAAACTCTGTTCTGCACTAAATTCTGACACCTCTGGACTGATAGAAGAAGAAGGGTGGTCGAGGGGGAACATGGTGGACGTGAACTCAGGCTCGGAGAGTGGGTCTAAACTCCCCGAAGCCGACCTAAATGAAAAAGGAGGAGTGCTCGATAGCGGTGCCACTAGACGTGGCCTAAGGGATCTCCTTCCCATCATCTTGATCTAGAGAAAGGCAGATGAGATCTGGAATGCAAACAAGATGGTCAATCAAACCCCCAATTCACCTACACGACTCTTGAGCTGATGACCGTGAAAGTTCGGTCTGTTATCTTGTCAAATTTTATTAGGTGATCAGTCAATCTATCAGAGCGTTAGAGCGAGCTGTTAGGTACCCTACTTTTCTAGCCGACTGTCCCGACCCACGTTAGATCTTTCCCAGCCAGTATGAATTGCGGACCGTAACCTGATTGTTCCCATTAATTCACTCTGCTAAGGACGTCACGGTCTGCTTTACCGGTTACCGAAGAGATCCTCACTGGAGAATGACTAACCACGATCAATAGTCAACCAGAATTTTTGGCGTGGCTCTATCCTAGTTTCGGATCACTCTCTCGCAGCAGATAAATCAAACAAGGAGAGGGTTACTCTCCCCAAGACAAAATTTTTGATGGGATGAGTTTTAAGGTCAAATTTGCATAAGCAGTCCCAATTTATTGCTTTCACTTTTTATGTATTTTTCTGAGCAATCATCGTCTAACAAAATTTCCAATTTCCTTGTTATTTAAAGTCCAATAAAACTGGGGGAGGAAAGCGGAAAAGCTGATGCACGGTCAAAATCTATGATGCATGCAGGGATAGAGATGCGTACCTTTCTGCCAGAACTCTACATGCCAAGTGATCCGCGCATAAATTAAAGACAATAAATAAAACTACCTAGATGCATGCACGAGGAAATCGCCCTAAGATGAGTAACTTCTATTAACGTGAAGAACAAGTAGCTACGACTAGGAAGAGAGTCCGGAGTCCGATCTTGGGAGCCGATCGGTATCCACCACAATGGATCCTGCACACGCTGTATACGACTCCTCTCGGCACGTGGTCTCTAGTCCAAGTCAATAGCCTTTTCAGTTGATTTTTAGCCAAGTCAATTACGATCTATAGGTGCAGTATCCCGATATATCGGTGATATATCGTCGATATATCCATATCAATATGAGACCGATATCGAAATCGATATATCGATATATCCGATTTCAGGTATTTTCTTCAGAAAGATTCCTAGATATAGCGATATATCGGTGATATATCACCGATATATCGATATCGACACGATATCGAAACGATATCGATATCGATATGTCCTTCCATGGGTGCAGGCAAGATATTAGGGATTGGGCCTTAGCTTCTTAAGTCGTCACAGTCAACAAAAATTCCTATGTCTAGGGGCTAAATCCTCGTGAAACAAAATAAAAACGAGAAAGCCGTGAAAAACACAAAACCGCGGTGAGCCCCAAATGAACAAACACTTGGAAATTAGGCCAGAGTGTCCTAGAGAGTCCAAGTTTTTACAAATTAAGTCTCTCTCTCTCTCACTTCAAACTACAAATATTTTGAATTACAAAAACTCTACAAGAAATGATGGTCTTCTCAAGCCTCCAAGTTCTCTTTGGTGCTAAGTGAGCTTTCGCGTGGGTGCACAAACGCCTAGGATAGAGCGCTTCCCTCGCTCGACGGTACCTCGCATAAAATCCAACAAAAAAGTGATTAGATCAATCAAGCAATATAATCAAATAAATAGGTAAAAAGATAGGCAAATATTCACAATCAATCACAAAAGAATGATCTATACGTTGTTGTTCTCAGGCAACGACGCCATTTGATAACTCGGATTTTGCGAGGGTCTAAATATGTCCCATACAAGGCGGAGACAGTCGCTGTGGCGACCGCTCACGAAACCCGAGTTAGTCAACAATTAACCCACAACAAATATAAAGCAAAGAAAAGCGGTGCAGAGTTAAATTTTATTATAACTCTACAAAATATGTGTATAGTGCAAGTATGTGTAGAGTGTCGAACACAGGGAGCAAGCAGGATAGACAAGGCAATAGTGCTCAAAGAAAAATTGAAAGTGATCAAATGCCTACAAGTATTATTTTTGGTGGGTTTTCAATTTTATATTTTTTTAATTTATAATTTTATAGTTTGGCTTTTAATTTACTGATTTTGTATTTTCTTTTTCTATTTTATACTTTTTATATTTTTCTTTTTTCTTTTACTAAAGATATAATATATAAGGAATATATACTAGAGATAAGAGAGAGATAAAAATAAGGAAAAATACTCAAAATATAGGAAATAAAATGTTTTTGTGATTTTTATATTTTTCTAATGTTTTTATAATTTTTCTAGATTTTTCCTATTTTTTTGGTATTTTAAAATAAAAAATACTAGTAAATAGTGAATATAATATATAGTCGAGACAAAATATAGAAATAAAATATCAAATAGGAGTGAAAATTTTCAAATTAATTTTTATAGATAGATAATAAGATGAGGAAATTTCAAGACAGAAAACACAATTTTTAGAGTTTTTATGATTTTTTTAGATTTTTATGAAGATTTTGAGAATTTTGCTATTTTTAGGGGTTTTCTTTTGTAATTTTTAGGGATTTTTGGTCAGAAAATAAAATAAGCTAAAACACAAAAAATATATTTTTTTTGGACTTTTTAAAAGACTTTTTTATAATTTTTATGTATTTTCTAATGCAAACAGTGGTGAAAATGCATGTTTTTTTATTTTTAATAAATATGAAAATCCAATAAAAATGCAAACTAAAAATATGTCGTTAAACTGCAATGCAATAGGAGCCTATGGTATTTTTTTAGTAATTTGTCGAGTTAAAATGATGCATGAAATAAATGCAAACATCCAAGCAAAAATACAACACTAGCAAGGCATAAATGTAAATACACGGAAGTCCAAGGGCCTACTTGCATTTTTTCCAAAATTATATAACGTTAAATACAATTTTTTGGACTAAAAAAAAATACCCAAACCCGGAGTGGATTCTCTACAAAATGTCCAAACTCACGCGCATTGGGCACGTGACTTGATAGGGGTATTTTTGCAATTTTACAAAGTTATAGGGACTCAGATGCAATTTTACCAAAATATTACAACTTAAATAAAAAGTTCATGGACTAAACCGAAATAGACAAACCCCCAGGGGGCCCTTGCAAAATGCCCACGTGAGGTGACATGGACTGTACCTAAATGCAAATATGAAAAGTACGGGGGTCTAAATGCAAATATTACAGAAATTTTTAACTAAAATGAAATTTTATGGACTAAAACAAAATACACAAAATGGCTAGGTCAAAAGTGCAAAATACCCAACACGTGCGCGATCGAACAGCTGAGAACCGCTCACTTATCCACGTGGCACGCGCACAACGCGCGATGACGATTCGACGATTGACGGCTATGATTAGATCCTCCGGGCTTCATCGAATAGTGGTGGCACGTGAAGATCCAATGGCGGTCGTGAAATCTGGAGTGACGGCCTGATCGGACGGTGGAGAGGCGAGGGGGAAGAACAGGGAAGAACGTCGACGAGGCAAACTTCCCCGAGCTAGATCTCGGCCCTCCGGCGGTTTGGAAGCATGAAGGACGGTCGGGCGTACTCCTAGAATGTCGCTCTAAGTGCTGCGAGTCTCGACGTCGTCGGAGAGGCTCTGTGGCGCTGGCACGAAGGCGGTGGAGCTTCAAGCTCCAGGTGTCTCCGATGAACGACGCAAAATGATCCCCAAGTGCTTTGAATGTGCTTTGACCTGCAAAAAGGGGTGAAGGGGACCAGGGAAAAATGCCTGGACCCCGCGGAGGTGGAATGGGCATCAGAGATGAGCTATGGAAGGTGGAGGAGCTTCGGCCGGCGGTGCGCGCCGGCGATGGATCGATAGACGGCGATATAGCGATCGACGGTGGGATCTAGTGGATCTAATCTCCTCCTACGACTACAGGAAATAAAATGAAGTAAAAAGGAAGGGGAGAAGGGGTATACCTCAATGGTCGGAGACCAGTGGAGGGAAACCTCGACGCCGGTGGTCGGCGGAGGTGGTGGAGCCGCTTCAATGCCTCCTCGACTCGCCTGAAGGTCTGGTTGCGGAGCTGTCACCTCCAGCAACACGAGGCACACCAAAGGGTGGAGGGATGATAGCCAAAAAGGGTTCAAACTCGAGCTTGAAGATGGCGGGTCAATTATGTACAAGGTGGTGACGTGACTTTGGGAGCAAGAGCACACGCGCATGATGAGGATATGGCGTGATCTGGATGCATGGCGTGGCTCAGTGATGATCGGGGAAGAATTCCCAAGAAGGAATCGAGGGAAGAGGACGAAAGGATTTGGATCGAAAAATGGGCGAAATCGAGCCAAAATCATGGTGTCAGAAGGTGGCAGACCTTGGTCATGCAGTTGACTGAGGTCAACACTTGACCGCGCCTGGTTGGTCCACGTGGACCAACCAGGAAATTCCGTGCAAAAATTATTTGTAAAACTAAAAATAAAATAGTAAATGAATTTATTAATTTTAGGTTATAAAATAAAAAATATTCCTTATTTTATAAAGAATTTTATGGTGATTTTTATTTATTTTTATGAGGTGTATAATTACAAGTTACCTTTTGTGTCCTATGTAGGTATATACTTCTATATATTTTAATATTTTATTTTTATTTTGCATATTTATTTCTATTTATTTTGTTTATTATTTTATAAGTTTATAAAATATTTTTATACACTTAAATATATTTTTATTTTATTTTTCTGATGTATTTTGTACACTTAATAAAATATAAATAGTAATTCTATAGGTATATGTATAGGTATTATACCTAGGTATGCGATATATACAAGTATTTTATTTTATGTTTTCTTTGAGTTTTTATTCTAATTTTAATATACATATATATTATAAATACTTTTTACAAATCTATAAAAATATAATATTAAAAAAATAATGAATAAAAAAATAAAATGAATATTTTAGTCAGTATAGGTATACTATAGGGGTCCAAAACCTATCTTTCAACCCATAGCTCCGCAAAATATGAAACCAACTTCCTTAAATAGATTATTTACAATTATATACAATTAAAGATGAGTTTGATGTATTTCGAGTTTTTATTGAGGAGATACAGGTCTGGGATGTTTGGATTCTGGGACTTTATTCAGATCATATCTTTTTATCTATATAAAATTTTTGCATGAAACAAATTTCGTATTTTTATTTATTTAATTATCTACAACTTTCATGTACAAAGTTTCTTTATTTGAGGTATAAAAAGTGGAACTAAAACTAGGTCCCAAAATGAATAAAAGAATGGATTAAATAAAGGAATTCTAGTCCTTATCTCCCCCTACTTTATTCCTTATTGACCTATCCATCAAGATGCCCTGGTCTCGGGGTTTTGGGTCATAAAATATTTACAATATTTTATTCTTTTTCTTTTCTTTTCTTTGTTCTATATTTTGGCTTTAAAAATAGTATTTTATACACTATTTACATTCACATGCATGGATGCTAAGATGCTGGAACTAAGGATATTTACATGCATTTGCCAGGGTTTTTGAGGCCAAAATGATAGAATAAAGATGATGAAATGTGGATTCATCACACACGGGTGGAAACATCCATCCTCCTCTAGGGAGGGTAGTGCATCTCAACCTAGTCTGGTGGTGTTGACGTCTCAAGACGGGATGTTGTGGGTTGCAATAATGCTTCAAAAGAGGGATAGTCTACTGGCTCAAGAGGAAAAACTCCTGATGTACATGCTGCAAAAAATGCAAAAACTCCAACAAAATAAGACAGGCCTAAGTGAAAATAAAATACATGTCGGATTATGGATATTAGCAAGAAGTCTGCAGCTGGATGACTTGTCTACACTGGTCAGTCATCCCGAAATAGGTAGCTACACTGGCTACTATCCATTCTTTTCTCCACCTCCTCCTCTTGATCTGGTCGCTCTTGAACTTAGAAGGGAATACCCCGCTCCTCGAGGAAAGAGTTACTGGACCGGGGAGTTAGAGTTATCTTTTTAGAGGAGGTTGCTTCTTAGCCATTTATGATATGAAATGCTATTTTACACTTACACAGTACAAGTGAGAAACATAGTCATCAGAAATTTGTGTTTGAGGATTTGTTCTGACATGACTATTGAGGAGTCTTGAATAGAATACTTGTGGAACTTGAAGTCTATTAGGTCTTAAGTTCAGATCCCAATAAGGTTTTGCCACACAATTAATCCAAAGGTCGAGTCAAGCTCCATTTTCAACTTTTGTTCATGACCTTGGTATGGAACCCAATTTTATTTCACTCTTGCATTCCATTTTAGATGCTCGGGGATGAGAAAGGTTTAAGTATAGGGGGCTGATGAATATGTGATTCATCACTCTTAAAGTTGAAAATAGAGCTTTGTTCCCGAGTAATTAGGAGCATATTTCCACCAATATTGCATAATTAGCATTCATGTATGCATTTATAACATTTGCATTTTAGCATTCACATCTGCATTAAATTAGAAGCCAGATTCATCTATAAAAGTCACCCATATGTATATATATCACACTAACTCTATTTTACTCTATATTGTATATTATCAAAAAATACTAACGTGTAAAATTGACCAATAAAACCCGAAACCAAGTTGGAGACCATGAACATTAGAATAAATATCCCTCTCTCTTACAGCCTCCGATCTAGGTCTACTCACCTTTAAATTAATACACATTGAGAGACCTTCAAAATGAGACCGATTTAATTTAAATCGAAGCCCGTATGCAAAAATTGGGTTTTGGGCCCCCATTGTATACTATATGTATGTATATTTATACTCGTATATTTTATTACTTTATTCGACCTCATTTCCGTTTTTGGTCAACACTAAACTTGTAGATCTCATCGAGATCTACAACTTTCATGTTTTGAGTTTTTCTAAATTCGGCCATTCTCCCCCTTTTATTCCATATTCTTTTTAAAGCCAACTAGATTGGGCCACGTGGCACCCTCTGGTTGCGCCACGCGGCCCTACCTGCCGCGTGCCACGCGGCCCTCTTCCTCTGCCATCCGATGGTGCCTCTTCTCTCTAATCTCGACCGTTCATGCCGCACCTCATTTCAGCCATCTGATCTGGACCAAGATCTCATCTGGGCCGCTCACTAGCGCCCTTACTCTCCTTTGACCACGTGTCATCTTCCTCGACCACTTCTTAGCCCCGATGATTCCATCTATGCCGTTCATTCCCACCTAAATAGCGACCCTTGGATCATTAGCCAATATCTCATCCACGCCGTTTGCCAGCGCCCTAACCTCAAAACACCACGTGGCCACATCTCCACTGCTGGATCGCTCCCAAGATGCCTCCATCTCAGCCATTCATCTCCGCTGTGATTCCAGCCATTCGATCCCCACTCCATATTCAATCTCCACCGCCCGTTAGTGCTCGACGCTCTGCCCACTACTTGTCTCGCTCAGTGCCCTTTGATTACATCACCAGGATCTAATCCTAGCCCTTCTCTTGCGCCTATCTTCTGGCTGTTGGATCACGAGATCCAACGATCTAGAAGTCGTCTTCTTCCTCCGCAAGAGCCTCGCCCACGCCACCCCACCTTGCGACACCTCCGCCCCCTTCCTATTTTTAGCACCTATCCAGCCACCCTCTCCTCCACTGACACCATCACGACATATCCCTGACCTCCAGTATCCTCGCCAGAACCCACAACCACCATGATTCCCTTCCTCTTCGCTCCACACACATCACGAACCCCACACCTCCATTGCCTGGACATCCATCTCCTTCCTATAAATACCTCGTCTCCGACCAACTTCCACCCCATCCGCCATGACGAGAGCTGTCCTAGAGCTCCGAGCTTCCCATTGGTGACAGCAATTGAGTGTGTAAGCGAGCGATGATAGGTCTCCACCTCCGGCGAGATCCACGGTGTACCCCTGCCGTGCTGCAGCTCCTCTAGCAAGCGGCTTGAGCTTAGACCCACTACTGACCTTCGAGCGACGACCGGAGCTGCTTTAGTAAGCCTCCAATCCCAGGTAGCTTCATCCATTCTTCTTCGATCTTCTTTCTATTTTTCATCTCCATCTTCTTCCATTTTTTCCGCCTTCTCCGATAGACTCCACCCTCCGCTGACCATCCATCGAGCTTCGCCTTGAAGCTCTGGTCTTCGTGCATACCTTCGTTCGCTCCAACGACCCATCACACCTCTTCCGATCCAAAGCTCTGCCTTCACGGTGGAGGAAGATCACTGGCCACCTTTCTCTCCACCACAAGTTTCAACGCACATCCCTTGCACTCCACGAACACGAGCACCATTCGTTTTGGCATCAACTAACCCTGCAGGAGCCCCTTCTTCATTGATCGGAGTCTTCACCGGAGCTGCATAGAGCTCCATCGACTCCGGCCTCTAGACCACCTCCGCATCATCCAAGACCTCAGGATGCTCCGCCATGTCTCCACGACTGTTCCGAGCCCTCCAGGAGTCTCCTACGAGTTTCATCGAGCATAGGGAAGGGCAGCGGAGCCAAGACCATCCTGCTGGAGCCCCGCCAAGTCCGTCGTAGGAGGCGGCAGACCAGAGAAGACGATGCACAGTTGTCGTTGGATCACTTTGATCTAATGAACCTGATCAAGCCACGTCGCCCATTCTCCACCTCCGTTGGATTAGAAGGATCCAACGTCCAGACAGTCGCCACGTAGCCCTCGTCAACGGCTCCAGCCTCCATTGGATCAATCTCGATCCAACGGCCAACGTCAGTCCACGTTGCCATCTGCTTCGAGCTCCAGATACCGTTGGATTCATTTTGATCCAACAGCAAGTAGCGCGCCACATCTCCATCATCAGCATCTGTTGGATCTCTTCTGATCCGACGGTCCAGCACGAGCCACGTACGCCCTCCGAGCCTCTTCCCCGACCCTAGGCTCGGAGCAACCGAAACAGACCCGAAGCAAAGTCTGAGCCTCCAAAGCCTTCCGAGCCTAGTACCTCACGTGTATCTCACCCGAGGGTTGGGTAAATTTCACATATGCCCCTGCAACAGTTCAGATTTGTAAATCAGTCCCTGCCAGGCGCGTCATGTGAGGAGCATGTGTACCCGTGGATAAATTGCATCCATACCCCCTACATTATAGGTATTTGAACTTTAGTCCATGTATGCACGTTTTATTTTAAGCAATTTTAATTTTCTGTTTTGCATTTTGATCCTTGTGTTTGCATGCATATTTAGGTGTCCATTTCTCATGATTTTTAAATTCCAAAAATTGCATGTTGTAGTTTAACTTGTCCTTTATCTATGAGAAGACATGTCATATTTTTGTGAGCTTCATTTAATTTAATATTATTATTATTGTGGAATTTGACATATTTTGCCTACTGCATGCTTTTTATTTATTATCAAATTATTTGATGCTCCAAAAATCACCATAAAATCACATTAGACGTAGGTTAAGTTCCTCTACACCAAGACTAAAAATCATGACATTTGCACGCATCACGACACCTGAATAAATCAAATAGTATTTTGCCTAATTGAATTTTAATAGATCCAATTTACATCATTTTTAGGTTTATTAACTTCCTGGATTCATCTCACATAGATCTAATTGGGATAATTTTTATATCTAAAAATAATGTGCTTTGGCATTTATTAAAAATGATTTTGTAAAAAAACTACTTTGCATTCATATTAAATTCATTTTTAATTCATTTAGAGTCTGAAAATTCCTAAAAAGTTGTAGTAACTTAGTTTCATTGCATTCCATATTCCGGCCAAGTTTCATTAATTTTGGACTTCATTTGACTATCTTTTATGATTTAACTTAAAATTTGACTTGAAATTGCATTTTGTTTTTCCTCAATTGCATAAAAAGACAAAAAATATTCTTCTGAAAATCTGACATTAGAATTCACTAAAAATTTACCTAAGGAGACAGCTGCCTCCCTGAGTTTGACCTTGGGCTTGCTCAAGTAAAATAAATCTACCGCTTGGACTTAATTGAACATTAAATCTGAGTGGTGTTTTTGACGAAGTCTCGATTACCCGACTGCAATGAACGACAAACCTAATTTGATTGATAACTCAGTTGAATTAACAAGGGTAGCCGAGGCGACATCAGTGGCTTGAAGACGATTCGACGATGATCGGTGGAGAATAGATCGAATGACGGGCACCTGATCCAACAACTGAGAGGCTCTGAGGAAGAACATGGAAGAAGCTCCTCCGGGTTCCAGCGATATCTTAGGCCTTCGACGGCTACTGGCACCACGAGATGGTACAAAGGGTTCCTAGAAGCCTTGCGCAATTGCTGAGGTTCTCAAACGAGGTCTGAAGCTATAAAGTGGAGATCTGAATGTCGAGGAAGATACGGGGGACTTAACACCCGTTTTGAACAAAATCACCTCCAGAGAGGTTATCAACCCTTGATTCCTGCACAGTTAGCTTCAACACACAAAGATGGATGTCTAGGGGCTAGATTTAGGTGGAAATGGGAGACGATGGATTCAGAGCAGACCTCTCCTGCGAGTGACGAAGTTGGAGAGACGATTCGTTGGTCTAGACAGGATTGAGTGGTATAAAGGTGTATGAGTCGTGGAGATATGAAAGAGGTACGAGGTGGGGGTGTTAGGCGTGAAGAATATGTGTAGACTGCGGAAGCGATGACCGAAGCAAGAGCTCTGATGAACTTCGATCTTGCATTTTCACGAAATAAAAGGCAACACTAACGGAAATAAAATTCTTAACTAAACTAACCTAAGTTCTAGGAATGAAAAGAAGCTTTAAACTAGGTCTCTTCCTCAATGAAGAAAGAGCCCATGTGGAGTTATAACAGAGACAACCGACGAGTTCGGATCTCCTGCTTCAGGTATCTTCCTCCATGCATAACTGCTTGGCTCTATTCCTACTGTCACCAGGGAGCTTCGGTTCAAGGAAATCGGTGGATTTCTAGTCTAAAGAGGGAACAAAATTCAAACAAAGGTCAGTGGAGGAATTTTATACAGGGGAATTTGACCAGCGATTCCATGCAACGATCCATCGATCGAGGAGGTGCACTAGCATGAAAGATTGTGCCCAAAAGATGCAATGAATGATGGGGAAAATTCGATGAAGGAGAGGGGTCATCGGGTTCTGATAATCCTAGACGAGTAGGGGGCTAGTTGACCAGTGAGTCAACCAAGGCTGGTCCTCTATTCGTCCATGTCAACCACTACACAACAAGGCAAAAATAAAATTCATTATAAAATATAAATTAATTAGTGAAAGAATTTATTAATTTTTTCCTTAAAATATAAAAAATTTATTATTATGTAGTATTTTAATAAGATTTTTATTTATTTTTTGAGTTAATTTACTATAGGTTACTTTTTGTACGTACATTTATAGTTATATTTACATAAACATAATGTGTTTTATTTTTATTTTATTTTTTAGAGTTTATTATTTTATATACATAATATGTATATTTATAACTTATTTAAATACATATAAATATCTATATATATTTATTCTATTTTTCTCAGGTTATTTGTACACTTAAATAAATATGTATGTATAATATATATGTCCATTATAAGTATATTCATCTATGTATTTTAGAATACTTATTTATTGCAATATATTTTTAATGGTTTTATTTTATTTTAATTATGTATATGTATTCCAAATATTATTTACAAAATTATAAAAATATAAAAGAATGAAAATATAAAGAGTAAATAAATTGATTATTTTATTGAGGTAAATTGCACAATAGGGATCCAAAACCTAACATTTGCATCTTAACTCCAAATTGAATGAAATTACCTTCATTGAATAGATAATTTAATTTCAGAATAATAAAAGTGAGTTTGGTGAATTTTAAGTTCACATGGAGAAGATAGAGGTCTAGAAAGTTTTTATTTTGTTTTTTATTCTAAGTGTCTATGCACACTTTGCATTATTTTTGGATGAAATAAATTTCGTACTTTTCTTTGTATTTTTATCTACAAGTTTCATGTTTAAAGTTTGCTAATTTGAGGTATAAAAATAAGAAAATAAAATAGGTTCCAAAACCTATTTATTTGGGAATAAAACTAGGGTTTTAAGGTTATTTTTGGCCCTTATCTCGTCTTACTTTATTCCCGACCCAATCATCATGATGCGTAGGTCTCGGGGTTTAGGGTCATTCAATACCTATGGTATTTCATTCTTGCTATTTTATTTTCTTTATTCTTTTGTTTTGTCTTTATATAAAGTATTTTATACAATATTTTTTGTTTAAATAATGCTTATTATTTTATGCAATTTAATGCCATATACATGCATTTAGCTAGGATCTATAGGCCAAAACGAAAGTATAAAGGTGATGAAATGGAGATTCATCATACATTGATTCTTACATTTCGTACAAGACAACATATATAATCACCCGCAATACTTATCCTTCGATTCTCACTTTCATCATATAATGCTCATTATAAATATCCAATTAATCTATTCTTATAGATATGGAAGTCTTCATATCTCTTGTTCATCCAATACAAATCCATACTTCTACATTAAATTAAATTTTAACTATATAATCATAACTCAAAGATACCATATAATTATCTAACTATCTCAATCTGGCCATCCTAATGGTAGTACAAATATTACGTGAGCAGACATCTTATATATTATAATGAGCAAATATTAATTATGAGCAACCCTATTGGTACTACAACCCTAATGAGCATACATTATTTGAGCAAACATATTATACAAATGTATGCCAACATGTGCACTACAATCATAAAGAAGATTAATAACATTATGACTTAACATTAATCTACCAACACCATGCAAATGTATATCAATATGTGCACTACAACCATACAACTATATATCAAAATGTAACATTTCCTATGATCAAATAGCATTTTTATTAGCAACTATCAAACCATACAACATCTACATTAACCACACAAATCTATAGGAAAATGATCATATATTGCATAGATTACACTCAAAAAATGGTTACTAATATGTAAATGAGGATAGACAGAACATGGTGAATGATAGACTTACCACACAACCATCAACAAAGAAGAAATGACCACAAGAGGAAGAGGATCGCCTGGGGAGAAAGCGAGATCGCCTAGGAGAGGGTCGAGATAGCCGAAGTAGGACGATGTTCGCCCTGTCGACGGAGGCAATGTGTAAGAGGAATGGATTATGGTACTTCCTGTCGAATGGGGATTTCATCATTTCGACCAGAGGGGACGGTTAATTTGACCATCCCATATTGGAGAATCAGGGACAATCATAAGTAAGACCTGTTGGATGGGTTCCCCTCCTTGTGGGAACCCAATCCATATATAGGACATTGGTAGTCCTATTTGGAAAAGGAAAAATCAAGTTCTAATTGAAGAAGGAGATCAATTACCTCTTAGGAATAGGAATAATCTTTTCCTAATCCTATTGGAAGTAGGAGTCCATGTTTCCTTATTTTCTCATCTCCGTGGAGCATAAATAGAGGTTATGAGATGCACACCATGATCATCCCAACACAAGCTATCCTAGTACACGAAAAAGAGAGGGAGAAGAAAGAAGGTTTGTGGTTGCTGTAAAGTTTGGATGGAGTAATCCTTGGATCAATACTTCTCCAACATTCTTCCCTACAGTTTGGTGACAGATTCATCATTTTGGTGATATTTCTCCTCTCTATTATTATCTATTATTTCGTGACTTGTATCATTGTATAGAGGGTTAGAACTTTGTAAGCTCCTTACATGAGATTATTTTGATTATAGTGCTTGGTTTTGGGTTGCAATCAACCCCGTGGTTTTCCCCTCACATTGAGGGTTTTTCACGTTAAAATTCCTTGTGCACTTGTGATTGCTTTTGTTCTTACATTTGTAGTTATCTGCTTGCTATTCAGATTGTTCATGGTTCTTTTACCGTTTGATTTGCAGTTAATCCATCAAGTAGTTGTTTCAATAACGCTTCTGCAATATCCGTCGGATTGATTGTTCCCATAAAGTGGTATCAGATCCTGTTTAATGGAGGATTACAAGATGGAGTTTGGCTTGAGCCAGATGATTAGTCTTAATGTGACTAATTACAATTTGTGGAAGAACAAGATGAATAATCTTTTATATGTGAAGGCTATGCACCTTCTGGTATTCTCCACCTAGAAGCCTGGAGTCAAAATCAATGAGGAATGAGAATTTGAACATGAGCGTGTTTGTGACTTCATAAGAAAATTTGTTGATGAGAATGTCCACAACCACATCCAAAATGAAAGCCATGCTAGAAGCTTGTGGCTGAAGTTGGAAAATCTTTATGCCTCCTAGACGGGAAGTGACAAATTATTTCTTCTCAAAAGATTAGCGAACTTCAGGTTAAAGGAGGCAGTTTTGTGCTAGATTTTCTGAATCAATTTCAAGGAATTACACGTCAGCTAACGAGTATGGGAATAAAATTTGAAGATGAGATGTTGGGACTATTATTGCTTGCTACTCTACAAGATTCTTAGGAGACATTTAGAGTCTCACTTACAACCTCTGCAGTTAACGGAGTTGTTTCTTTGGAGGATGTCAAGTCTGGCATTCTCAATGAGGAGATGCAAAGAAAAATTAAGGGGAGCTCTTCACATTCAGAGGTTCTTGTTACAGAGAACAGGGGGAGGAGCAGAATCAAGAATGATAAGGGCATGTATAACAACAGGAGCAAGGCCAAGTCCAGATATCAGAACATGGAGTGTCATTATCGCAAGAAGAAAGGGCATATCAAGAAGTATTGCTTCCAATTCAAGAGAGATAACAAGAATGGTGGTGAAAATCAAGAAAAGAAAAATGACAACGTTGCTACAGCTGCGTAGCATTCTCATTGTCTATGATGAGGAGATGGTGACCGTCACACATGATGGTACTTCTTGGCTAGTTGATAGCGGTTCTGCTTTACACGTTACATCGCAGAAAGAATTTTTCTCTTCATATACAACTGGTGATTTTAGCACATTGAAGAAGGTGAATGGTTCTTTGTCCCTTATTGTTGGCATTGGTAATGTTGTGTTGAAGAATGATAATGGAGCGGTGTTGATGCTCAAAGATGTGAGGCATGCACCAGAAATGCACTTAAATCTCATCTCTTTAGGCAATCTTTATGATGAAGGATATCTCAATACTTTTGCTGGAAGGCTAATGAATCTGTGATTCATCACTCTTAAAGTTGAAAATAGAGCCTTGTTCCCGAGTAATTAGGAGCATACTTCCACCAATATTATTTTATTAGCATTCATGCATGCATTGATAACATCCGCATTTTAGCATCCACAATTGCACTAAACAAGAAGCCAAATTCATCTATAAAAATCACCTATATTTTACACTAACTCTAAAAACCATAAATTCACTCTATACTGTATATATAGTAGTACTAACAATAATACAAGAAAATACTAAGAAAATGTTAGCCTGTAAAATTGACAAATAAAATCCCAAACCAAGTTTGAGACCTTGGATATTAGAATGCACATATCTCTCTCATATAGCCTCCAAATTAGGTGTACTCACTTTTAAAATAATACACATTCAGAGACCTTCAAAATTGGACCAATTTCATTTAAATCGGAGCTTGTATGCAAAACTTGGGTTTTAGGCCCCTGTTGTATACTATATGTATGTATATGTGTACCCTTGTATTTTATTACTTTATTCGACTGTTCCCATTTTTGGTTAACATCAAACTGGTAGATCTCATCGAGATCTACAATGTTCATGTTTTGAGTTTTTCCAAATTCGGCCATTTTCTCCCTCTTCACATTCTTCTTCAGCCATTCAGATTGGGCCATGTGGCACCCTCTGCTTGCACCACGTGGCCCTACTCATCACGCGCTACACATCCCTCTTTCTCCACCTTCCGATGGCGCCCCGTCCCCCAGATCTTAACCATCCATTCTGCCACTCATTTTAGCCGTCTGATCTGGGTCAAGATCTCATCCACATCGTTCTCCAGTGCCTTAACCTCAGAACGCTACGTGGCTACATCTTCACCGCCAGATCTTCTCCAGCACGCCTCTATCCGTGCCGCTCATTCCTGCTAAATCCAGACCTTTGGATCGTCTTCCAAGATCTCATCCACGTCGTTTGGTAGCGCCTTCGTCCCATTCCACCACGTGGCTCGACTGCCGCCCTTCGATTGCATCACCTGGATCTGATCCAGACCCTTCTCTATCACCTCTCTCAAAGCCGTATCACTAGATCCAACGGTCGAGGCATCGTCTTCTTCCTCCGAAAGAGCCTCTCCCACGTCGTCCCACCTCACGATGCCTCCTCCCCCTTTCTATTTTTGGCGCCACCATGACCACCATCTCCACCCACTAGCACCTCCACGACGTAGCTCCGACCTCCACCATCCTCGCCAGCATCCATGATCCCCATGACACCCTCTCCTTCGCTCCAAAACTTCACGCACACCACCCTCTCCATCATCTGCACCTCCATCTCTTCCCTATAAATACTTCACCTCTGGCCAACTTCCACCCCATTCGCCATAGTGAGAGGTACCCTAGAGCTCCTAGCTCCCCATTGGTGACAACAATTGCAAGTGAAAGTGAGAGACGACAGGCCTTCACCTCCGGCGAGATCCACGGTGAAGCCACGTCGTGTTGCAGCTCCTCCGACGAGCTGCTTGAGCTTAGGCCCTCTACCGACCCTCGAGCGATGACCGGGAGCACTCTTCGAGCTTCCAATCCCCAGGTAGATCCCTCCATTCCTTCTCCAATCTTCCTCTTCTTTCCTTTGGTTTTTCTCTTAATTTTTCCGCTGACCTCGTTTGACTCCACCCTCCACCGACCTTCTGATGACTCAAAATCCTGCGATCGGGTTAAGATGTAAATAATCAGGTCGTTGCGACCCGAACCACGATGCTAAGTCGATCAAGAAAAAGTAAGACCACAAATCAAAATAAATCAACAAATCAGGCAAATAACAGTCTCGCTATTTTATTTTACTTGGTATAGCTACCAGGGTCGAACACAAGAAGTATGGTTTGGAAAAACCTACGAAGTAGTCGGGATTTGAAAATAAAAGAAATAAAATATTTGTGGTGGATTTTTATTTTTGTTATTTTTTTTGTAATTTTTATATTAAGGAAAAATATAAAAGAAGTCAGAAAGGGCACAAACAAATAATTATTTAACACACCAAAATAAGTCAGAAAATTAAAATAAAAAATATTTTTTGTTTTTATAAATATTTAAGTGTTTTTGTTATTTTTCTTAGATTTTTTTTATTTTTATTAATTTTATAAAAATAAAACAAGGTCAAAAATGCAAACTATTGTGCAGCCAGAATCAAAAGGTTATTCAAAAAATACTTAAATAGCCTATAAAATTCCAACAATAATTTTATGATAAAGTAAAAATGAAACCTAACTACAGAAAAAGAAATTGTATTTTTTTATTTTTATGAATTTTTAATGATTTTTCTAAGTTTTTAGTGTTTTTCAATTTTTAGGGATTTTATAAATCCAAAAGCAATAAAAATTTGACAGAAGTAAAACACACTAAAACACATAGACAGTAAATTTTTTAGATTTTTTGGAGGGTTTTTAATATTTTTAGTTGAGTTTTCAAATTAGACAGAAGCAATTTTTAATGTTTTTGAATTTTTAAAAAATATCAAACGAAAACGAAAATGGCCCTAAAATTCACAGAAATTTTTACACAATGGTAGAGGCCATGTATCCAAATTTCATGAAATTTGGGTGAGACTTGATATTTATTTCAATCAATCAAAGACACACAGCACACATGGACCTATATGCAATTATTTAAAAGTCCTCCTCCAATTAGTAACATGTAGAATAATATACGACCAAATATGCAAAAAGCCCAGATCCGCACAAGGGTGGCACATGACACAGACAAGCATGGGTATAAGTGCAAATATTGAAACTAAAACTTTAAAACATAACATTCACTAAACCCAAGGGTATACATGCAAATGTTCCAGAGATACATGTGACGATACACATGCAACCATACATGAAGGACCAAAATGTAAATACTGAAAACAATAGGGGTTCAGATGCAAATAGTCCACAATGATACATTTATTTAACAAACTAAATAAGAACATAAAGAAACTGCAGGGAAGGTGACGCAAATTACCCAACCGACTCGTGCGGGGCATGTGGTGTGCCAGGTGGCGCTCGCTGAATGGAAGGAGATCTGCGGCTCGGGCGCTGTCACCTGGTAGATCTAACGGCTGTTCTGCGGGCGCGAACGTGGGCGTACACAGGCCGTTAGATGTCAGATCTAATGGCCTGAAAATGCACAGGCGATGGAAGATGGCGATCGGATCTGGACTGCAGTGATGATCCAACGGTTGAGGAGGGTCCTGGAAGAACTCCGCCTGGGCAAAGTTCACCAGAAAACCGGCGATGATCCAGCGCTCCGTTGAACGATCGGGCAACGGCTACAAAGTCGTGGGGCTCCTCTACGTCGAGTGGACTGGTCCGATGGTCAGGCCGACGGTCGGATCTCCGGGAAGGGGTGCGTGACCTGGGGGACCTTCGACGAAGTGGATGAAAGGTGTCCTGGGGTGTATCTATGCACGTCCTGACCTGCAAATGGAAGGCTTGACTCGGAGGGAGACTCTGGTCGGGGTTATTTGGCTGGAAACAAAGTGAAGCGATAGTGGGTGGAGGTTGAAGCTCTGGCGATGCAACAGATGGAGCTTCGATCCTAATCTTGGTTGTCTAAGCCAAGTCTAGGGTGATCAGGTTGCGGGGGAAGGATGACCATGGATAAGGGAATCAATCGGAACGGGAGGATGCGGCTGATGGAGCTCTGACCGTCAGGTCGGAGCTGGCGGAGCAGAGAATGGATGAATCGAAATAGACAGAACTGGATCGAAATGAGATGTACCTGATGGTCTAAGATGAATCCTCAGCTCCAGGGGGTGAAGTGGGTATGGGTCTTCGCCTCAACCACGCTGCGGAAGGTGGGGAGGCTCGAACGTGCGGAGGTCCGGCTACGTGCGTCGAGCGTCGGCTGCAGCACCTCACTCCGACAACCAAGGATTCTTCCGAAATCTATCACCAAGGGGAAGCTCTCTAGGGTAAAAGGAGGGTATGAGGCACAAGCTAGGGAGCTGGGGCAAGGAATGAAACCTTTATACTCGAGTCCCAGGTGGCAAGGAAGAACGGGCATGGGCACGCGAACCTAGGTCGATCCGACCTTCCCCAGGGATCCGCGAGGGTCGTGGATCCAAGGGGAAGGATCGGGCGAAGAAATCAGGTCGAAAGGTGGAGGAATCCGGTCAGGAAAATTATGAGAAGTGGGGCTTAAATCGAATCTAGGCGCGGACCGGTCCGGGAGGGGGAGTTGACCGGGGTCAACATCCCTCCTAGACCAATCAGAAAAAAGGGAAAAGAAAAAATTTGTAAAATAAATAAAAATAGAAAATGATTTTATTTTAAAATATTTACAAAATGAAAAATGTTTATTTATTTTCAAACTATTTTTAGTGGTTTTTATTTATTTTTATGGAAAATAAATTATGCTATATACAATATATTATATTATATACAGGTATAAAATACCTATGTATTTTATATTATTATTTTTATTTTCTTATTTTTGTATAAATACTCTAATTTTATATTTTATTTATTTACAAGATAAATTTTAGAGTATAAAATAATTTTCACTTTATTTTTATTGATTATTTACAAGAGTGAAATAAATAGGAATAGATACATATATACATGGTAAGTACATGGTGGAGAGAGAGAAATTATTTTGTTTTTATTTTACTTGTATTTTTCTAATTTTTGTTTTGATTTAAGAAATATATACAAGGGGTATAAACACATGTATATTTTTTATTTTTGTGAAAATAAAATATATACAAGTAAGAAGGAATATACATAAGGTTGAATGGCCCTATCTCTCTCTACTTGTTTTATTTTGCGATCATGCCCATATTGGGCCCTCTCTTGGGTTCAGGTCACTCAATATTTATTCTAAATATTTCCCTCTTTTTCTTTATTCTTTATTCTTTTATTTTTGTACAAACATGCTAATTATTGATATTTAACAAAAGCATGCCTAATGGTAATTTATTGTTTTTACAACTATCTACATGGTATTTTGCCAAGATATTTAGCTAAAATAAAAGAATAAAGAGTGATGAATGATTATTCATCACCCCCCCTATACTTTACTTTTGCTAGTCCCTTAGTAAACATATATTTGAAAAAGAAGTGAAAAAGAGAAAGAAAAAGAAGAAAAAAATGGTGAATCAATGCCGATTATTAAACTTGTCTTCATTAAATTGAAGTATGGAGCTCAGTCAGATCTTTGGATTATTAGTTTGTCGGAACCTTATTTGGACTTAGGTTAAAAACTCAACAACCTCTAAGTTCCACTAATCTATAGTTAAGACTCCTCAACAATCCAGATCAGAACAAGTCTACATACACAAACTCTGATGACTATGAATCTTTTCTTGTACGGTGTAAGTGATATATAGCTCCCCACCTCAGAAATGGCAAAGTGACAACCCTCCCCAACAAGGTAACACTAATACCCTAGTATGGCAACTCTTTCCTCGAGGAGCGGGGTATTCCCTTCTAAGTTCAAGTTCAACCGGCTCAAGAAGAGGAGGAAGAAGAGAATGGACCATGGCCAGTGTAGCCATGTATCCTTGGGAGCCTAACTAGTGTAGCTAAGTCTCCTTGCTGCAAGCTTCATGAGATGGGCATGGGTAACATAAGCTTTGCTTTATTGAACTATATACACTCTGATGGGTATTTCATTTTCTATCAGACCCACCACTTTTTTGGAGTTCTTTTCTTTTTGCACATTTTTTTGATGTGCATATGTACAACATATCTACATGGTACAACATATGTACATAAGGAGTTTTTCTCTTGAGCCAGTAGACTATCCCTCTTTTGAAGCATTATTGCAACCCACAACTCCTGTCTTTAGACCTCACTGCTACCAGACCAAGTTGAGACGCACTTCCTTCACTATAAGAAGAAGAGAGGTTCCGCCTAGAAGTACTACCTTTATATGCTACCCCAAGTCAAAGAAGACTGCCTCCTCACCACCTCATCTGTAGAGAGCTAGGTGTAAAGTGCTGGTCCAAGTAAAGGCATTGTCTGTGAGAGTCATGTGTGTGTTGTTAAGTGTTCTACTTAGGCTCATCAAGATGACATATGATCATAGCCTAGTGGACTTAAAGAATTAAGTCACCATGGACCTGAAAAGTCTCAACCCTAAGCCCTATAAGGTTCCTCTTAGAATTAGGTGGATTAAGATCTTAACGAAGCTCCATTTTTCAATTTAATTTCAGGCTAGTTTAAATGTCAACTATGATTCAGGAAAAACTGTACAAATATTTACAAAAATGCAATTTTTACAATTTTTTTTGAAAATGGCAAAATTTTTGAAAATGTTAGAAAACATGGATGTATGTGCATGAATGCAGAAGTTTTGCAAAATATTTACACACATTTACAAGGATTTTTGCAAACTTTTAGTTTTTCTAATATTTTACAAAATCTTTGTACTATATACATAATTTTGATATGAAAATATTTATAAAATCTTTAAACAAAACATTTTACAAACATTTTTACAAAAATAATTTTGTACATAGCTATGTCTGTGCAATAAAGAATTTTATCGACAAGAAAAATTTTAATTTTTATGGATTTTTAAGTATTTTAGCCATTTTATTTATTAACACACTCACACAAAGTACGAGTTATGGCTAAAGTATATATAAAATTTATACGACATCCCCCTATACTTAGCTCGAACGATGGCTTCAGAGTGAATCAAGAGCGATGAAGAAGACATAACTCGTGCTTAGTATAGGGAAGTGAAAAGAAAGAGTATACTACAACGACAAATGAAAGAATAGACTGGAAGAGAATCTCAGGGTTTCCCCCTATACTTAGGATAAAGTAATCCTAAGTATAGTAGGCTGTACACAAAAGGAAAATCCGAGTGAGAGAATGTACATGGTCTACCTCACCTATACTTAGGGTAAAATATCCCTAAGTATAGGCAACAAAAACCGAGGTAGAAAAGAATCAAAAGGAAATCAAAAGTCTTACACCCCCTATACTTAAGGTAAAGTGCACCCTAAGTATAGCGTAATCAAAGATGTAAATGAGGTGTTGGACTGAAGAATAGTATGATATGGACACCTAGATCTTTACAAGTCGGGAGAACAATGATAATCAGGCGTGAGATGCAATAGATGTGAGTCAAGAGACCACATCTCACGTAAAATGAATAGGGGCAACGCCAACGACCAGCGGTTCATGATCTAGATATGGTTTGAGCCGCTGCCCGTTAACACAAAAGGTAGACTTAGATGACAACTCGGATATGTCGATGCTTCCGTTGTCGTGTACCTTTCGGACCAGATAGGGTCCCTTCCATTTGCTTTGCAACTTCCCTGGAAATAATCAAAGCTTGGCATCGAACAACCATACTCTTTGTCCTGTCTCAAACTACTTGTGGCTGATATGAAAATCATGCCATTCCTTAAGTCTCTCCTTATACTGTAGGCTGCTCGAAAAGGCTGCATCTCGAAGCTCCTTTAGGGCTGCTGATGTAGCCAAAATTCACGGGGTCTAAATAGTGTCTCACACAAGGCGGAGACAGTAGTGTCGCTGCGGCGACCCGTAATGAATCCTAGTCTAAAATCAACAATTAACCCACACACAATCAATCAAGCAATGATAAGCAGATGTGAAGTTAAAAATTATTTTTAACTCTACATAAAAGATGTATAGAAACAAATATGCAGAGAGTTCGAACACAAGGAGCAAAGCAAGGTAGATCTACAAATGTATGTGTGTGAAAATGTGAAGTGTTGTCTACACTATGCAAAGCAAAGATTTTTATGGGTTTTTAATTTTTATTTTTTTTATTTTATTTAATTTTTATTTTTGTATTTTGATTTTTAATTTTCTGATTTTATATTTTTTTTTATATTTTATAATTTTTTTATAATATTGAAATATATAAACTATGTAATAAAAGAGGTGATAAAATATTTATAAAAATATGCAAGATTGCTCAAAAATTCAGAAATAAAACATTTTTGGTCTTTTTATGAATTTTTACTTTTTTTGTGATTTTGGGTATTTTTCAGAATATTTTTCGTATTTTTAAAAGGTAAAATAAAGGAAAACAGGGAATAAGCTACTGGATGTGAGTAAAAGATGAATGAAAAATATCAAACAACCACAAAATTTTTCCAAACTAATTTTACAATAAAGGGAATAAAATAAGAAACCTACAGGAATTGAGTTTGCATTTTTTTTGAGTTTTCTATAATTTTTTAGATTTTTTGAAGTTTTTAGGTATTTTCTAATTTTTAAGGTTTTTCTTTTGCGATTTTTACTGGTTTTCGGACTGAACTAAAGGACACTAAAATACACAGTAGATAATTTTTTTGGAATTTTTCGAGGTGTTTTAGTATTTTTTTGGCATTTTCTAAGCTAGATAGTAGCTAAAATGCATGTTTTTGATTTTTAATAAATATAAAAATGCAATAAAATGCAAATACAAAATTATGGCGTGGAAGTGCAAGCACACATGAGCTTAAGTTAAATTTTTGAGAATTTTTCGAATTAAAATGATGCTTCAAATAAATAGAGCAAGCATATAAAATTAACTAAGCCTAGCAGGGACCTGTTTGCAAATAGATGAAAGTATGAGGGACTTTGCACAATTTCCACACAAAAATATACACTGAATATTTATCTTAATGGACCGAATAACAATCACATAATCCGGAGGGGCTTTGTAGCAAAATTCCCACCCTCGCGCTTGGGGAGGACGAAATAACAATCACCCAAAATGCGGGGGCTAAAATGCAAATGTGCCAAAAATTTTATAACTGCCTAGACAAGTTTTAGTATTAAAACTAAATACTCAAAACCCTGGGGGGCGACCTGCAAAAATGCCACGTCACGTGCGTTGCGCAAGTGACAGAGCGAGAACCCAGATGTAATATCGTAAAACTTAGGGGGTGATTTGCAAAAAATACACAACTAAAATAAGGGTAGAGGAAAGTTTAAGTCTTTAATAATAAAATACAAAAGTGGCCGGGGTTGATTTGTAAATTACCCCAGCTGGGCGGATCGGACGGTCATGAGCCGTCCACTTGACGCGTGGCGCGCTGTGGTAGCGCGATGTCCTTTCGCCTTCAGCGGTCACGATTAGATGCTCGTTGATGATCCAGCGGCTGATGATGCTTTGATCCTACGGATGTTGTAGCTCCTGGGACTCCTTCAAAATCCAACGGCTACGAGATCCTCTCGACGAAATGGGAGGAGCCCGCGGGGGTGCGAGCTTCACCAACGCCGATCACCCTCCTCCGTTGTTCGGCGATGCTCCAAAAAGGCCCAGCAACCTCCTGCAGGTGTCGTCCAAGCGTCTGGGGCCAAAAGTCGCCAGCGTGCACCAGCGTCCTCGCACGAAGGTGGCGGAGCGGCGAAGCTCCAGATGCTCCGTCGAGGATCAGAAATGCTCCAGACGCGCCTAAATGCCCAGGCACCTGCAAAGAAAATGTAATATGGTCGGGGGCAAATTGCCCCGACCACGCAGCGAAGTGGAATAGAGGTGTATGGCAGCGGATAGTGTGAACGCGACGCGAATGATCGATTGAGCGAATCGACGTGAGATTGGACGCGAAAAAGGTGGCTATGGACTCCTACTAATGTTAGGAACGAAATGCGAAAGAAAAAGATGAGAGAAATGGTTGCCTCGATGGCCAAAGCCAGAGGGATGATACCTCGACAGCGGAGCTTGCCGGAGGGGGATGGAATACGCCCAAATCTCGATGGATCCACCGCCTTGAAGAAGGCAACTTGGAGCTGCCACCTCCAGGAAGCTCGAGCGAGGCCAAGGGGGGAAGATTTGGATGGAATGCGGTTCGAATTCAAAAGGAAAGAGAAGAATGGTTTTTGTATGGCTGACCGAAGGGTCTCAAAGAACGAGGTTTATTTGGTGCATCTTCGATCCATTCTCCGAGGAAGCACCTAGGCGTGTATGATGGAAGATCGAGGAGAAAAAGTCACGAAGAATTCATCATGAAAAGAGCAACGAGGAGACCTCGAAAAAATCGAGAAGATGGGTTAAAACTCACTTCTGACACAAGGCAGGGGCTGGCCCAGACAGTTGACCTCGGGTCAACTGTTAGAGCCTCTTGGTTGATCCACGTGGACCAACCAGGAAAAACCTACAAAAAAAAAGTTTTATTAATTCAATAAAAAATAGAATAAGGTCGAATTAAATTTAGGTTATTAAATAAAAAATATTTATTATTTTATGTTGTATTTTATTCTGATTTTTAATTTTATTTATGAGATATATTTTTACAAGTTCACTTTTATACCCTTTATAGGTATATTACCTATATATCTTATTCTTTTATTTTTATTTTGTGTATTTTATTTTATTATTTTTATTTAGTATTTTATAAAATTATAAAATATTTTATACTTGTACTTATAATTTTATTTTATTTTTCTGATTTGTTTTGTATTTTTAATAAAATAGAGGTATACATTATATAGGTATAAATATAGGTCCTATTCCTATGTGTTGTTTTACAAGTATTTTTATTTTGTATTTTTATTTATATTTTTATTCTGATTTTAATATACATAATTATTATAAGTAATATTTTCAACCTTATAAAAATATAAAAATACAAAAATAATAAATAAATAATAAAATGAATATTTTAATCTGTACATGTATACAATGAGGGTCCAAAACTCAACTTTCAATCCGTAGCTCCACCAAATGCGAAACCATCGCCATTAAATAGCATATTTTATTCTATATACAATTAAAGGTGAGTTTTCTGCATTTGGAGTTTTCATTTGTGAGATACGGGTCTGGGAAGTTGGGATTCTGGATTTTTATTCAGACCATAACTCTTTATCTGTACATTATTTTTGAATGAAATAAATTTTATATTTTTCTTTATTTAATTATCTACAACTTTCATGTACAAAGTTTCTTTATTTGAGGTATAAAAAGTGGAACCAAAAATGGGTCCCAAAATGAATAAAGAATGAATGAATATCAAAGGCATTTGAACTGTGTTTTTGACCTTATCTCCCCCTACTTTATTCCTGGTCGACCTATTCATCAAGATGCCTAGGTCTCCGGGGTTCTGGGTCATAAAATATTTACAATATTTTATTCTTTTTCTTTTCTTTTATTTATTCTATAATTTTGGCTTTAATTACAACATTTTATACACTATTTACACACATACACATGGATGCTAAGATGCATGAATTAAGGGTATTTACACACATTTAATAGGGTTTTTGAGGCCAAAATGATAGAATAAAGATAATGAAATGTGGATTCATCACCCCCCGGTACTTTACCTTTGCTAGTCCCTAGCAAACACTTATGCAATAAGTGCATAAAGAAAAAGAAAGAAAAGAAAAAGAAGAAAGTTGGATGAAGTTTAATTATCAAACTTGTCTTTACAAAATCACAGTTTGGAGCTTAAGTCAGACCTTTGGAATTTTAGTGCGGGCGGAACCTTAATGAGAATCGAAATTGAAATCCAACAGTCCTTGAGAATCCCAAAACTCTGCCCAAGTCTCCTCAATAGCCAGGTCAGAAATATTTCAATTCATACGCAAATTCTTACAACTATGAGTCTGACTCGTACAGTGTAAGTGATGGTGGCTCTCTCCAGCTAGAATGGCAAATAAACTGACTTCTCTAGTACGAGAACCCAATGATTCCCCAATCCAATAACTCCATCCTCGAGGAGCGGGGTATTCCCTTCTAAGTTCAAGTGGCAATCGACTCAAGAGGAGGGGGTGAAGAGAAGAATGGACGGTAGCCAGTGTAGCTACCTATCCTGGGATGCAAGACTAGTGTAGTCAAGTCATCCTGCTGCAGGCTCACATATTTGACTTTGGAACTCAAGCTTGCTTATTGGCTTTACACATTTTTACATACTTTGCAGGCTTTTTATTTTTGTACATGCATGAACATTTTTTTTGAAATACTATTCACAGCAACATTTACAAACGGAGTTTTTCCTCTTGAGACAATAGACTATCCCTCTTTTGAAGCTTTATCGCAACCCACATCCTCTTGTCTTTAGACTTCCTTATCAATGGATGGGTTGGGGTGACAAATGTTTCCACTTGTGTGCGTCTCATACCGGCAAATCCAATCCCCTCACCACTCCAACTGAGTTGAGCCATGTGAAAGGTGCAGGTGTCCAAGTTAGGTCATTATCAACAAGAGTCGTGCGTGTGCTCCGAAATATTCTACTTAGGCAGTCAAGAATCCATTGAACCAAGTCTTGTGATCCTCAAAGAATTAAGTCAACTAGACCTGAAGTACCTCAAACCCAGTTCCTATAAGGTTCCTGTTATTAGGTAGATTTTAAGGTCCAATCAAGCTCCAATCTCCGGATTTTACTTAGACTCGTTCAACTATCAAACTCAATCCAAAAAAATGCTAATGCGATGCAAATGATATGTAGAATGCAGAAAATAGTTTTGTGATGCAATTTTCAAATGTTTTGAAATTTTTATGGGTTTTTGAAAAGATGATGCATGCATATGCAGATGCATTTTTTTGTCTTTTTCAAAGAGATTTTTAAGATGTTTTTGGATTTTAATTTTGCAAATGTTTTTGGTATTTTTGAAAACAAAAAGATTTTGGCTAAAAGCTAGGTGAAAATATTTACACGGGAGTGCTTCTTATATCTACAAGAAGTGGATTTTAAGAATTTACAGAGTAAGTGATCAATTTTATACATAAAAATATAATGGATTTTGGCGTGATGTATATATTCCTCAAACTTATTTGACACATGTTTTTCAAACAATTTTGAAAACTATAGTCCAAAATAGTTTTTACAAACAAATTTACAAACATGTACACATATTTGAAAATCATTTTGCAAAGGTTTTCAAAACAGTATATATAGATTTTTCAAAATAATTTTGCAACCATTTTTCAAACCATTTGTAAATCATTTTTCAAACATTTTTTTTCACACAAAGAAAATAAACTTTTACGAATCAAAATATTTTACAAAGGTTGAAAACATGTAACAAAACGTTTTCAAAATAGTTTTCAAAAGATTTTTCACAAAGATTTTCAAACTATTTTTCAAACATTTTGCAAAAAAAACATTTTCACCTGACTTATTAATTAGTAAATACACAAAGAATTTGAGGAATGGTAACATCTTTTTATTAAGAATTTTAATGAATTTTAAAGAATTATTAGCCATATTATTAAGAAAATACGAAAGTACGAGTTATGGCTAAAGTATATACATAGTATATACGACCTCCCTATACTTAGCTTGAGCTATGTCCTCATAGATCGGAGAGAAAAGAGAAGGCATAACTCGTACTAAGTATAGGCAAGTCTAAAGAATAAAGAACTAATGAATGAATCAATGAATGAGAAGTCGACCGTCCCCCCTATACTTAGGATCAAATAATCCTAAGTATAGCAGACTGTACACAACGCAGGGAGGGTCAAGGGTGGGAATGAACAGATCGTACTCAGATTGTCCCCCCTATACTTAGGGTAAGATATCCCTAAGTATAGACAAGAAGAGGAGACAATGGAGAGGATCGAAATGAATAGAAGAAACTCGGGGTGCTCACCCCCCTATACTTAGGACAAAGTACGTCCTAAGTACAGAAAGCAGACAACAAGGGGCGACACCTTTTTGATAGATACAGAAAATAGAAAAGGAAAAGAAGAAAAGAAGAAAAAAAAAGATTAACAGATGAAAGCATGATATATACAGATGATCTGTTCAACGGAAGATGGAAGTGATCCCCATGTATGAGATGCTGATGATATGAGTCAAAGAACACATCTCATACCAGAAGAATGGGGGCAACGTCAATGGTCGGCGGATCATGATCTAGATATAGCTTCAGGCGTTGACCATTGACATGGAAGGTAGAGGAAGATGACGGTTCGGATATGTCAATACCGCCATTGTCATGTACCTTCCTGACCACATACGGACCTTTCCAGTTGCTCTGTAATTTCCCTGGGAATAATTTCAGCCTGGAATCAGACAACCATACTCTCTGATCTGGCTCAAACTGTTTATGGCTGATGTGGAAATCGTGCCATGTTTTCACTTTCTCCTTGTAGTGTAGGCTGCTAGAAAAGGTTGTATCTCTCAGTTCTTCCAGGGCTGCCAACTTTGCTCTTCTCTGGTCTCCTATACTCTCGGGATCCAATAATAACTCAGTTACTGCCCAAAGTGACTTGTTCTTTATTTCCACTGGCAAATGGCACGGCTTGCCATAGACGAGATGAAAAGGAGATGTCCCCAATGGATTCTTGAAAGAAGTCCGATAGGCCCACAAGATCGAGTCCAAAAGCTGTGACCAATCCTCTCGGTCTGGGCGGGCAACCTTCTGTAAGATAGTCTTTATCTCTCGGTTCGATACTTCGGCAAGACCATTAGTCTGGGGGTGATACGGTGTGGAAACCCGATGGTCAATGCCGAACTCGTCTGCAAGGGCCCTAACCTTGTCATTGATGAAATGAGACCCTCCATCTGAAATCAAGACTCTAGGTACCCCGAACCGTGAAATGATATTTTTCCTCAAAAATTTGCACACGGTTTTAGCATCTGCAGCTCGGGCAGGGATGGCCTAAACCCATTGGCTGACATAATCTACAGCGAGCAAAATATACTCGAATCCCTGACTCTTAGGAAATGGGCCCATGAAATCAATCCCCCATGCATCAAAAACCTCATAAAAGTGAATAGGTTGCATGGGCATCATGTCTCTCTGTCCGCAGGTTCCCATCTTCTGACAGTCAGTACATCTCTTCACGAACTCATCAGAATCCTTGAAGAGAGTAGGCCACCAAAGGCCGCCTTCTGTGCTGTCCTTTTTCCAGAATGATGTCCTCCTGCCTCAAGCTTGTGGCAGTATGTGAGGACGCTCTACTGCTCTTCTTGAGGAATGCACCTCCTCCAGATGCTATCCCCTCCTTCATGATAAAGGACGGGATCCTCCCAATGGTAAAACTTGGCCTTCGCCAGGAAGGTCTTGAGTTTCTGCCTGGGCCAACCTTGTGGGACCGTCTTGGCAACAAGATAGTTCACAATGTCGGCGTACCATGGGAGCGAGGTGATAGCCAAGATCGCCTCATCTGGAAACGTCTCTGTGATAGGTGCGCTGGGCTCAGATTCCTCAAGGTTCTCCAATTGGGAGAGATGATCCGCCACCACATTCTTGACTCAAGGCTTGTCCTTAATCTCAATATCAAACTCCTGGAGCAGAAGGATCCATCTAGTAAGACGTGCTTTGGCATCCTTCTTGGCCATTAAGTACCGGATGCCGGTATGATCTGTGTAGATAGTCACTCTAGATCCGAGAATATAAGATCTGTACTTATCCAAAGCAAAGACTACGACCAGCATCTCTTTCTCAGTCACAGTATAATTCCGCTGAGCGGCATCCAAAGTCCGGCTGGCGTAGTGAATGGAAAATGGCAATCCATCCCTTCTCTGTCCAAGCACAGCCCCAACGACAAGATCTGAAGCATCCGTCATGAGCTCGATTGGGAGAGACCAATCAGGTGGCTGAAGGACAGGAGCCGAAACAACCATACCTTTGAGAGTATCAAAAGATGCAAGACACTTATCATCGATAATGAACTCGGTGTCTTTCGTCAACAAGTCAGTAAGCGGTCGGGCAATCCTACTGAAGTCCTGAATGAACCGTCGGTAGAAACCGACATGCCCCAGAAAAGACCGCAATTGACGCAAATTGGACGGTGGATTGAGTTTTCTATTGATATCCACCTTGGCCGGACCGACCTTCATGCCCCTGTTGGAGACGATATGACCAAGGACCGTCCCTTGTGTCACCATGAAGTGACTCTTCTCCCAAGATAAAACAATATTGACCTCAATGCAGCGTTGAAGCACACGGTCTAGGCAGTCAAGACAAGCATCAAACCCATCGCCATAGACTGAGAAGTCATCCATGAAGACCTCTAAATAGTCACCCACCATGTCTGAGAAAATGGACAACACGCACCTTTGGAATGTCGCCGGAGCGTTACATATACCAAAGGGCATCCGTCTGAAAGCATAAGTCCCAAACGGACAGGTGAATGTTGTTTTCTCCTGGTCTTCGGGTGCAATGGGCACTTGATTATAGCTGGAGTACCCGTCAAGGAAACAATAATGACTCTTCCCAGCTAGCCGCTCGATAATCTGATCAATGAATGGCAACAGGAAGTTATCCTTCTTGGTGGCCTCATTCAATCGTTTGTAGTCCACACAGACCCTCCAAGAAGTGGGTACGCGGGTAGCGATCTCCTTTCCAGACTCATTCACAACTGTAGTGATACCCGTCTTCTTGGGTACCACATGTAATGGACTAACCCATTTGGAGTCGGATATGGGATAGATAAAATCGACACTCCACCACCTCGATATTTCTTTCATGACCACATCTCGAAGATTCGGGTTCAGCCGTCGTTGGAACTCACACGACGGCCTAGCGTTGTCCTTAAGATAGATGTGATGGGAGAACAGAGCCGGACTAATCCCCTGAAGATCAGCTATACTCCATCCTATCGCCTTGCGGTTTCTTTCAAGAACCTCCATCAGACGAGATTCTTGTTCTCTAGTCAAACCTGCTGAGATAATGATTGGGTGCATATCTGTCTCACTCGCAAGGAATATATACTTCAACGACTGCGGCAAAGGCTTCAGTTCTGGACAATTGGGAGGTGGCAGATCTGGCTTCTGATATGTCTGTGTGAAGGCAACCAGGTCTGCATGGGAGAACTCTCACTCTGCATGAATCTCTGACGAAGGGCGGCCTGCTGAATCATCAATAAACTGCACTGGCTCGCACTCTGTCATGGCTGTTGGCTCAAAAGGAATCAGACAAGGCAAATAGTCATCGAAATCATCCTAATCAATGTCTGAATCCGAGGGATCTGAAGTAGATGAACACGACTGAAAATCATCAGCACCACTCATCCCAACACTATCAGCCTCAATGGTATCCTCATCCAGGGGTGTGCTCTCCAAGATCTCGACTGCCATAAGCTTGAGATATAGTGAATCTGTAGGCAGGGCAAGGGTCTGTGCTACAGGATCTTTCCAAATTGATTCATCATCTCTCATCAAAAAATCACACTCCTGGTGGATATCTAGCCCGTCCTCTGTCATCTTCTCTGCTTCGCTGGACTGCTCTGAGCATTCTAATTCTCTGGCTTTGGTTTCCTCGATCGTCTCTATTTGTATGGTTTTGCCCTCTACGCAAAAACACACCTTCTCGATATCATGATCGGTCACCACCTTGGCTGTGGCCAAGAATGGACGTCCGAGTATGATGGGGGCATCAGTTACCGACTCAGGGATCTCCATGTCCAACACAACGAAGTCCACAGAGAATTTCAGGCCCTGAATGGTAACGACCACGTCTTTCAATAACCCCTTCGGCCTCTTAATCGACCTATCAGCAAACTGAAGGATTGTCCTGCTCCTAAGAAGAGGACCAAACTCGAATCGATCGAGTAAGGCTGCCGGAAGAAGGTTAATTGAAGAGCCGTTGTCTAACAGAGTACGATCAAACTGCTGCTCCTGAATCTCGCATCTGACATAGGGAGCTCCTGCATCTGGTCTCTTGGCTGGCAGTTTGTTCTGGATGGTGCAGCAAGTATCATGTGTAAGCATATGGATTTGATCTCTGTACCTCTTATTCATGCGGACAGTAGTCGTATCTTTCAAGTTCTTTTTGAAGAAGGGGATATGCTCAAATGCTTCCCGTAGAGTCAGTTGAATGTGGAATCTGTCAATCATTTGGTTGCCGAACTCTACCTGATGGTTCTTTTTTTGATTTTCCTTTTTATTCCCCTTCCCCCGGCGGAGTGCTTCAGGGAAGGGGATGGTATGGGCCTCCTCAGATGGAGGACTAGGAATAGGTCCCTGTGCCTGTGAAGGAATAGAATCCATACAATCATCATCATTCAACACATATGGATCTGCAATGTGAATAGAAACCTTTCCTTTATTCATATTTTTGTTTTTCTTGTTACCACAGTCCATAGATACAAAATGTGGTAACACAACAGAGGGAAGCTCAACAAAAGTAGATGTGGTGGCCTCAGTACCACCACCGGCACCTTTCTTCGCGGCGTCAGCATCTTGCTCTGGCTCTGCATCCAAAATGGTGGCATCAGCACCACCGTCTGCATCTGGTATCACGATGGCCTCAGTACCGTCGTCTGGATCTCCATCATTGGTGGCATCAGCACCACCGTCTTCAATATCATCATTAGCGGCATCAGCACCGCTACTCTGCTCATCTGGCGCTCCTGATTTTGCTTGTGGTTGTCGCTCAGAAGAGGCGCCACCGGCTGGCATCCTACCGCTCCTAGTAGTCACAAAATCAGCATCATACAAAGAAAGAGACATGTCTCTCAAATAGTCACTAGGAGAGGTATCCTTTGTAAACTCTACCTGCTCAGACTTCCTTTTCAGATTGTTCGGGTTAGGTTCAATATGAGCTGGTATGGCGGCTTTGCCTTTGATGATCTCCCTCATCTCCTGCCGGAACTCATCCATTTCCTGCCGGAAGGACGCTCGCTGTTCGGAGAGCAAGCGGGCAAGGTCATCTAAAGCTGGGTTCCCAAAAGCAGGGGCCTGAGAACCGGATGGGTTCCCTTGCGGGAAATGAGGATGTTGCTGCTGTTGCTGGTATGGATAGTTCTGGGAAGGATGGGAATAAGACTGCTGAGGCTTTTGACGCTGCCTCCACTGTTGTCCCTGATAGGCGGGACGAGGACCTTGCTGGTACTGTTGCTGCTGGGCATACTGGGGCTGCTACTGCTGATGTGGCTGGCTGTTTTGTTGTCCTTGAGCATGAGGCTGCTGCTGAGATGAGGAGCCACCGTTGCCCCAACGGAATCCGGGGTGATCATGACGAATCCCGGGCTGAGGGTACCGGTCGTACCAAATCCCATTGACTTCCATCAATGGCTCCTGCTCAAAGGATGGTGGGGGAAGAACTGTCAGTGGCTGCTCCGACTGGTAGACCACCATCTGAGTATCCTGAGATGGTGGTTGCGTTGGGTAGTATGTAGCAACGGGACCGACTCTGCTTGAATGTGGTTAACCTGGTGGTACGAGGAAGAGGGTTGGTTGGAGCTTCTACTGTTGGGGTCAGCCCGTGACTTGGGAGGCTGCTAGGAAGAAGTCTGTGCCTCCTGGACGCAAAGAATCTGCGTCTTCAGATCACTCATCGTCTTGGCAATTTGGTCCATCTGGGCCATGCCTTGCATCTACTTTTTCTCGAGGATCTCGAGACGGTCCAGTTTCTCACTGATGATCCCCATGTCGACTGCGGCTTATTCGGCTTGGGCTGCGGCTGTCGACGAAGTGTTAGGACCGGCATCGATGCGGGTGATCCTCTGAAATGATCCCGCTCCTTGCGGGGGCTTTTGTTGTGTGTAGCACGGGCTTGGGCCATGACGGTATTCTCTACCATACCTTCGTAGATGGCCCAAACTTCGTCTTCACCCTTGGAGAAGTATGACCCACTGCAAGAGGCATTCACGAGCCCCTGCAGCTCTGGTGTCAGCCCACAAAAGAAGCTCTGAACTAGATTGGGCTTGGAGATATCGTGTTGTGGACACCGGTCAATGAGCTCTCGGAATCGATCCCAAGCTTCATGAAACTGTTCATTAGGGATCATGACGAAGTTGCTGATCATCGCTCTAGCTGCATTAGTCCGACCGAGAGGGTAATACTTCTTTAATATGCGGTCCAGAGATCTGCCCAACTATCGATGAATCGCCCCAAATGTTTGAGCCAGTATGCGGCTCTGTCAACCAAGGAGAAAGGGAAGGCTATCCTCTTGATAGTGTCCTCGGTCATCAGCCTATCATGGATTGTGCTGCAGATCATTTCAAATTCTTGGAGGTGGAGGTGTGGTTCTTCGGTCGACAACCCATGGAATTTGGGTAGAAGCTGAATTGTGTGGGGCCGAAGCTCGAAATCTTCATGGATAGGAGGGAGTCGGATCCAACGATGAGTGAGGGATGCTGCATGATTATGAAATTCCCTCATGATAGTCTGTGGCGGTCTCTCAGCGTTGGGATCACCCCCTCCTGCATCAGGTCCATCTCCTCCTCCGCCACCGCCACCGCCCCCAGGTCGGTTTTCTCGTATCTGTGCTATTTCTCTCATGAGATCACCCATGAAGGTTCCCTGGTCTCGGATCTGCCTCTGTATGGTCTCCAGGGATGCTAGAAATAAATTGTTGATGGCGGCTTGATCAATGAAGAATGGCGGGTGCTCATGATCATCAGGATGCTCTCCTCTGTCAGCCATGTTTGGGTTCTCTGAAAAAGCAAAAGAACCCATCTCAGGTGCTGTCAAATGCTCTGAGCTCTGTGATGCACTAAATTTTGAAACTCTTGGACTGATGGAAGAAGAATAAGAAGGGTGGTCGAGGGGGAACAGGGTGGATGTGAACTCAGTCTCGGAGAGCGGGCTCTCCGGGGTCATCCTAGATGAATAAGGAGGAGTGCTGGATAGCGGTGCCGACAAAGTCGGCCTAAGAGACCTCCATCCCATCATCTTGATTATTGATAAGAGCAAGGTCGAGGAATGAAGAAGAAAGAAGGAAGGCAAAATTGCGCACAAGCGTGCAGTGTTTTTGATCTTGACCGAAAACCGACTAGCAATCGAACACAAAACAGGGGGAATTCACCAACTCAACACATGAAGCTATAAAGGTTCGACTTTTATGTTGTCAATTTTAGCTTGAATTCAGGAATTTATCTTATCACGAGTCCTTAGAGCGCTACGCCTAAAGGAGAGAGAGTACTGCCGGAAAAGTGTTCCCGTACTTGTCCTCCTCCTGTGTAACCTGTAGCTTGTGCTTTTTAAGGTCCTTGTAACCCTTCCTGGATCCCTACTCAGCCAAAGAAGAAGAGGGAGGAAGCCGATAGGCAAAACCGATACTTCGGATCTCGCTCGCAACAGAATCACCCGTGAATGTGCAAGACCCTACTCGGACGCAAACAGTGAGACAGACACACCCGTGAAGGCGTGGCCTATGCTCGGTACTTCGGACAAGGTTGATGCTCACACAATAGTGAGTGACCAATGGCGACCAAGCCCTACTCGCCTCCATATGATAGTAGCGCCAATACTTCGGAAATCCAGGCGATACACAAGGCAGACACAAGCTGGGTTTTTGGCTCTAATCCTTACGAAGCACTCAACTCACTTGGAAGGAGACCTTCCCATGCAACCTGAAAACAAGTGAGGGTGTTACTCTCCCCAATCAGTGAGTCCAATTACCAATTTTATTTAGATCAAAGTTTTCTTAGCAGTCCCTTTTTTATTTTTTTTGTGTTATCGCTTCTTTTGAGTAGATTCAAACAAGCGCCTAACGATTTTGTCTTTTCTTGATTCCTACTTTGTCCAAAAATAGAGGTAGAATAGAGTCGGAAAAGCCAATGCAAGTCGACACCAAGATGGAAATCTCACCTTTGTGCCTAAATGATGGATGCAAAGATAGAGGACTTATAGTGAATCCCAGCTCTCTCCATGCGGGATGCAAAGCAGAAATTTGTAAACCTAATCTATATGTCGATATGCAAGCGGAAATCGTCCTAAGCATGCAACTTCTAGCGTTAAGAACCACAAGTCAACCACCAATCTCCAATCCTAATGTCCGGTCTAGACGCACCCCTCCTCTTCTCGACACATCGAGTTCAGGAGAAGCGCTTGGCGGGATGAGCTCACGGTGCGGCGGATCGAAAACTAATGATTAACTGTTTAATTAAACTAAGTCCAAATACGATCTATAGGTGCATGCAACGGTTATTAGTGTGTTTGGACCTAATCTAATCAATCAAGCAGAAGCCTAGAACTAAGGGCTCAATCCACAAAAGAAAGGAAAAATGAAAATAAAATCGGAAAATGACTGTCGAAAATCACGATGAAAACCGCAGTGAGCCCCCGGGTGAACAAACACCCGGAAATTAGGCCCGAAGTGTCTGAAAGTCCAAGTCCTGTATTATTACAAATTAATAATCACTCTCTCACCAAATGAAATAAAAGCTAATCTAATCACTCTCTCTCAAGTCTCCCGCTCTCTCCTACCGGCTTGGCTTAAGAAAAGCGCTCCGCGTCCCCAAGGTTGCTCCGGATCCCCTAGGCAATCCCCCTCGCTCCGCGGTCCCTCGCAAGAAGACAAGAAAAAGAGTGATCAGTAAGCTCAACAATATATATCAAAAATGGAAGAGAGATAAAACAAGCAATGGTAGACAACTAATCACAATCAATCAAAACTAGGATCTACTCGCTGTTGCTCCCCGGCAACGATGCCATTTGATTTAGCCAAAATTCACGGGGTCGAAATAGTGTCTCACACAAGGCAGAGACAACAGTGTCGCTGCGGCGACCCGCAATGAATCCTAGTCTAAAATCAACAATTAACCCACACACAATCAATCAAGCAATGATAAGCATATGTGAAGTTAAAATTTATTTTTAACTCTACATAAAAGATGTATAGAAACAAGTATGCAGAGAGTTCGAACACAGGGAGCAAGGCAGGGTAGATCTACAAATGTATGTGTGTGAAAATGTGAAGTGTTGCCTACACTATGCAAAGCAAAGATTTTTGTGGGTTTTTAATTTTTAATTTTTTCATTTTATTTAATTTTAAATTTTGTATTTTGATTTTTAATTTTCTGATTTTATACTTTCTTTTTATATTTTATAGATTTTTTATAATACTAAAATATATAAACTATGTAATAAAAGAGGTGATAAAATATTTATAAAAATATGCAAGAATGCTAAAAAATTCAGAAATAAAATATTTTTGGTCTTTTTATGAATTTTTACTGTTTTTGTGATTTTTGGGTATTTTTCAGAATTTTTTTGGTATTTTTAAAAGGCAAAATAAAGGAAAACAGGGAATAAGCTACTGGTGTGAGTAAAAGATGAATGAAAAATTTCAAACAGCCACAAATATTTTCCAAACTATTTTTAAAATAAAGGGAATAAAATAAGAAACCTACATGAATTGAGTTTGCATTTTTTTGGAGTTTTCTATAATTTTTAGATTTTTTTTGAAGTTTTTAGATATTTTCTAATTTTTAAGGTTTTTCTTTTGAGATTTTTAGTGTTTTTTGGATTGACACTAAAGGACACTAAAATACACATTAGGTGATTTTTTTGGAATTTTTCGAGGTGTTTTAGTATTTTTTTGGCATTTTCTAAGCTAGACAGAAGCTAAAATGAATGTTTTTTTATTTTAAATAAATATAAAAATGCAATAAAATGCAAATACAAAAATATGGCGTGGAAGTGCAAGCACACATGAGCTTAAGTTAAATTTTTGAGAATTTTTCGAATTAAAATGATGCTTCAAATAAACAAAATATTTAAGCTACATAGAATGTTTCTAGATTGAAAGTTAAATACAAAAAGGGGGAGGGTGTGTGCGCAAAATACCCTTCGCGTGCGCAATCAGTAGCTCTAGATCTTCACCTATCCATGTGTCGAGACGTGGATGACCGATGACGCTTCGATGATGGACGCCTAGGATTATATCTCAGATGGGGATCCAATGGTGCGGGCTTCGTGCATTTGACGGTTGCTGCTCCAGCTAGAAGGGGCTCCTGAACGAACGACAGGGAGTTCGCTTGGAAGACCAAGGAAGAACACCCTGTGGTCCAAGCTTCAATTCATGATGGTGGTTGTCTCCAGCCACCTGGGGTGTCTTGAAGGTCTCAAAACATGGCTGGACGTTCCCCGGATCTACTGTAGGCTTCAGATGGGCACTTGAAGCTCCGACGAAGTCTAGAGAGGTCAGAGAATTAAGGGAGCTCCAAGTACCTGGTTCTTTGTAAAAATTGACTCGCTAGGAGTCCTTTGGCCCTTCAGATTCTGCAGGAAGCTAAGGTGCAAGAAAACCAAGGTTTTGGGGGCCTTATGGAGTCAGGATGATCGAAGATGAGGTGTGGTGGTGCTCATTGATGAAGTGGTGGAGTGGGCAAGTTGATCTCCGGATCTGGCTAAGATCTTGGTGTATGGGGATGCGTGGGGGCAAAGAGCAGGTGAAGGGGAAGGAGACAGAAGTGATAGCGGAGGCGGAGGTTAGTCAGAGTGTTCAGAAATAAGAGGAGAAGCTGGATCTATGGCGAGATATGTTTTTGGGATTTTACGAAAAATTGAACAAAATCGATGGGAATAGAACACTACTCTACTTCTACGCTAAGGAACAAAAAGAGTAAGAACGGAAGAAGCTCTAGCTAACCTGGACTAGCCGGAAGCGAGTTCGTGGTAGAGGAGATGGCTGAGCTGGATCTACATCAATTCAACACCGACGCGACTCGTTGAACCTTCCTCGAGGGCCCTGTTGTCACCAGGATGCTCCATATGCTTGAAAGTTAGGGTTTGAATGGCCGAAGAGGGATCAAGGAAGAGAGGAAGGTGGAGGCGATATCTTATACCCGGTAACTTTGCATTGAGGTGACAGCTCAATCGATGGATCCTCAGATTGAGGAGAGAACACTACATGAAAAAGCCTCGATCGAGGAACATATTTGGTGAAGGAATCAGGACAAATAGTGAAAGGATAGGGCCCCAAAAATCGAGGAAGGCGGGGTCAAACGATAGGCTACAGTACATAGGGCCTCGGTCGGAGAGTTGACCGAGGTCAGCAGACGACGGGCCCTAATTGGGTCACGTCATTCGCAAAAAGACAAAAATGAAACAAAAAAAAGAACCAAATATAAATAAAATAGTAAATTATTTATTTAATTTTTGGATAAAATATAAAATGTATTTATAATTTAATGTAGTATTTTATGGTGATTTTTATTTATTTTTACAAGTTAATTTATTACATGTTATTTTTTAGAGGTTCATTTACATGTATATTTACCTATGTATTAGGCATTTTAGTTTTATTTTGTACTTTTGATCTTATTATTTTGTATACATAATTTATAGATTTATAACTTATTTTTATAAACATAAATATATTTTTTGTTATATTTTCTGATATAATATACACACTTAATTAATTATAGGGATAAATTACATTGGTATAAGTATAGTATATTCATCTATGTATTTTTTGTATATTATTTTATTTTAATGTATTTTTTATGATTTTATTGTATTATAAATATGTACACATATAATAAAGAATATTCAAAAAATTACAAAAATATAAAATAATGAAAAATACAACGAATAAATAAAATGAGTATTTTATAAAGGTATATAGTACAATAGGGATCCAAAATCTAACTTTTGCATCTTAACTTCAAATTAAATGAAACCGCCTTCATTAAATAGCTAATAAAAAGGTATATACAATTAAAAATGATTTTTATGCATTTTGAGTTCATATGGAGAAGACATGGGTCTGAGAAGTTTGATTTTGGAATTTTAACGGAGTATAGAACGTATAATTTATATTATTTTTGTTTGAAATCAATTTTGTATTTTTATGTATTTTTATCTACAATTTTCATGTACAAAGTTTATTATTTGTTTAATAAATAATTAAATAATAAAATGTGTCCCAAAATAAATTATTGAAGAATAAAAATGAGGGTTTTTATTGTATTATTAACCCTTATCTCCCCCTACTTTATTCCTTATCGACCTAGTCATCATGATGCCCAGCTCTTGGGGTTTAGGGTCATAAAATACCTTTGCCATTTTATTTCTTCTTATTTTCTTTTCTTTATTCTTTTATTTTAGCTTTAAACAGTGTATTTTATATAATATTCACACAATAAATAATTAATGTTGATTTATATAAAATAAGGATATTTACATACATATACATAGGGTTTAAAGGCCAAAATAAAAGAATAAAGGTGATGAAATGGAGATTCATCAGGAAGCTCAAAGTAGAGGAGGTCGTCGAAGGGGACAGTTGGAGGACCTGGATCCGGCTCTCCTCCACCTTGTCCATGCCACAAATGGTTGGAGCGAATCCTATTGTCATCAGGAGCTCAATGGTGGGATCCAATGTGGGTTACGATGGGCGAAGAGAGATCAAAACCACAAGGGAAGGCGGAAGGGGGGATTTTATAGAAGCAGGTTTCGGCCAAAAAGTTGAAGAGGTGGCGTGCATGAGGAGAAAAGTTGGTGAAGATTCGAGCTTGGGCGATTGTGAGGGACGATAGTGCTACAGTTTGGTGGGTTGCTCGAGGGAAATGGGCAAGTAGAGGAAGCTAGGGTATTGGGTGAAGTCAGAGCTTCACTTGATCTGACAAAAGAGGAGGCTAGGGCAGGATAGTTTACTGTGGGGTCAATGGTCCAAGGATTATGGCTGGTCCACGTGGACCAACCAAAAAAAGAAAGTGAAAATTATTTCTAAATTTGATAAAAATTAATAAATGAATTAATTGATTTTAGGTTTTAAAATAAAAAAATGTTTATAATTTTGTATAGTATTTTATACATATTTTTATTTATTTTTTTGAGTGAAAATGCTCTGACAGAAGAGGAGACGGGGGGCAGGATAATTTATCGGGGGGTAAACGGTCCAAGGATTTTGGTTGGTCCACGTGGACCAACCACAAAAAAGAAAAGTGAAAATTATTTCTAAATTTGATAAAAAAATTAGTAAATAAATTATTTAATTTTATGTTATAAATAAAAAATGTTTCTTATTTTATATAGTGTTTTATACAAATTTATTTAATTTTTTGAGATGATTTATAGGTTTATATTTACATGTAAAACATAGGTAAAAAATATTGTGTTTTGATGTTTTTATTTTTATTTTATTTTATACATTTTATTATTTTGTACATGTATTTTATATATTTTTAATTTATTTAAATACACATTTAGGTATTTTTTGATATATTTTTCTTACTTTATTTGTACACCTAATTAAATATACACATAGTTCTTATAGTTATCTATAGGTATATTTCATCTATATATTAAAATGTATTATTCATTTTGATTTTATTTTAATTGTTTTATTTTATTATGATATGTATATATGATTCAAATAATATTTAGAATTTTATAAAAATAAAAGAATTTGAAAATACAAAGAATAAATATATTGAATAAAATATAGTATATTGCATAATATGGGCTCAAAACCTAAAATTTGCATCTTAACTCCAAATAAATAAAACCACCTTCATTAAATAGATTATTAAAAGTTGTTAAAGGTGATTTTGTCCATTTTGATCGGGTATGCAGAAGATATAGGTCTGTGAAGTTTTTATTTTGATTTTTTATTTTGTGTGTCCTGGGCACACAGTATTATTTTTCTGTGAAATGAATTTTTTTTTCTTTGTATTTTTTATCTAAAATATTCATATAGAGGGTTTTGTTATTTGAGGTGTAAAAATATTAAAACAAAATAGGTCCTACTTTAATCTTTGTCGACCAATTGGCCGCCTTATCTTCCCTACTTTAATCCTTGTCGACCAAGTCATTATGATGATTGGGTCTTGAGGTCTTGGGACACTCATTGTCTTTGACACTTCATTTCTTTTTCTTTTCTTCCTTTATTCTTTTATTTTGAAATTAAATACAATATTTATATAGTATTTTGTACACTTTACAAAGTGTTTATTTTGACAAATTTATGATATATACATGCATTTAGCTAGGGATTTAAGGCCAAATGAAAGAATAATGATGATGATTGAGGATTCATCACCCCCATAGTTGTCATTGCCAGTCCCTAGTAAACATTTATACTTATAAGCGAAGAAAAGAAAATAAAGAAAAGAAAAAGAAAGAACCTGAATTAATTTAACTCCTAAACTTATCTTCGTAATATCAAAGTTTGGAGCTCGGTCAGATCTTTGGATTTTTAGTTTGGTTGAAACCTTGGTTGGGAACCGAATTTGAAACACATCTGCCTCCAAGAATCACAAAACTCAGCACACGTCTCCTTAAAATCCAGGTCAGAACAAATCGACTTCATGCACAGTCCCTTATGACTATGAGTCTATCTTATGTAATGTGTGTGACATACGGCTCCTCTCGGTAGAAGCAGCAAAAGTCAAGCTTCTCCAACATGGTGACCCTAATTCCCCAATCCAATAACTCTTTCCTCTAGAAGCAAGGCATTCCCTTCTAAGTTCAAGTACAACCAGCTCAAGAAGAGGAGGCGTAGAAGATAATTGATGGTAGCCAGTATAGCCACCTATCTCGAGATGCTTGACTAGTGTAGCTAAGTCATCCAGTTACAGGCTCACATACATATTTGACTTTGAAGCTTAAGCTTGCTTATTGATTACATACATTCTCCGGCAGGAATTGATTTTTCTCGATTTGCTGTCTATTTTTTTGGAGTTTTGATTTTTTTAAATTGTTTTAATACTATTTATACCAGTATTTACATAAGGACCTTTTCCTCTTGAGCATGGAGACTATCCCTCTTTTGGAGATTTTTTGCAACCCTCAGAATTCTGTCATTAGATCTCATGGCTACTTGATTGGGTTGGGGTACAATGGATACATATTGTGACTCCCAATGTTTCCATTGGCTTGTGTCTCATGCCGATAAATTCAGCCCTCTACTATTTCTTTTGAGTTGAGTAAGGTGTAAAGTGCAGATATGCAAGTTAGATCACTGTCAACAAGAGTCATGCGTATGTTCTGAACTATTCAACTTAGGAAGTTAAGGTGACACTGAACTAACTCTTGTGATATCAAAGAATTAAGTCTAGTAGACCTGAAGTGTCTAAATTCAAGTTCCCTTAAGGTTCTTGTGATTAAGTGGATTAAGGTCCAACCAAACTCCAATCTTCGGATTTTACTTTGATTTTTTCAATTATCATTATCAATCTAAAAAATGTGAATGTTATGCACAATGCAGAAAATATTTTTATGAAACCATTTTATGATTTTGAACTTTTTATGGATTTTTGAAAAAGTTTTGCAAATTTTTATACAATTTTTGAAAACATTTTACAAATTTTTATGGGCTTTTTATTTTACAATTTTTTAGTGATTTTTGAAAAACAAAAGAGTTTTGGCAAATAATTATGTGCAGATATTTACACAGAAGTGTATTTGTTAATCACAAGAGTTAGGTGATAGAATTTACACCAGGTATTTGATGGAGAGGATTTCTCGAGGGTTGCACGATCTCACAAGGAGACCGTAGTCGATGCATTGACTGCTCAAGAAACCCAAATCTATCAATAATTAATCCACAATATTAATTAATCAATGAGTAGTAAAAATGTGGAATTAAAATTTATTATACTCTACAATCCTAAAATGTCTAACATGTAAGTTCGTAGAGGTCGAACCACAAAGAGTAGATCAGGTAGCCTAGGATTATTTATATTCAATGTATACTATGTACATGTGTATCTTTATTCATTATGTGTGGTTATTTATGTATATATTTATATTCATATTTATTCTTTTTATTTTTATATATTTTTTGGACTTAATAATGAATATTTAGGTGTATTTTTAATAACAATAAAATCTTTATATTAGATTAATACATATATATACACATAAGTGAAATGTACCTATAAGGTATTCACACATTTACATAAATATAGTTTTCTAAATATATGTATTAATATTATAATAATATGTTTTTTATATTTTCTGATTTAAAGTTTTTAACTAAGTATGTAATATGGATATATATGGTTATACATACGTCATAGGATAAAGTCATTATAAATACTAAAAAAATGAACAAAATATAGAAAATGATATATTTTTGATTTTATATAATTTTATAATGTTTTTTGTGATTTTTCTGGAATTTAAGCTAATTTGTATGTATTTTTAAAATTAGAATACCCTAATTCAGGGATTAATTAAATAGACTGAATTGAATTGAAGACTAAAAATAGAAAATAATATCCAAAATTATTCAAATAAATTTTAATAATTAGATTATACTATAAAGAAAATTATAAAATAGAAAATGATATTTTTGGAATTCTGGAGAATTTTTTAGATTTTTATAAATGATTTTGGAGATTTTTGATTTTTTGTGTTTTCTTTTTCTATTTTTAGATGTTTTTGGCCTGGAATGAAAACATACCTAAATAGACATCATATATATTTTTGGGAATTTTCAAAATACTTTTCTATTTTTTTAGTATTTTCTAAGTTAGACAGAAATGAAAACTTGCTCCTTTGATTTTTAATAAATATCTAAAATGCCTAAAATGGCAAAATAAAAATAAAGCATGAAAATACATGCTAGTAAGCATCTAACCCTTTTTTGCATAATTTTTGGAGCATGGGTCCAAAAATACAAGAACTGGTGAGGGTATATTTGCAATTAAAATAAAAGTCAAGGGTTCACTGCAAATGTGCCAAAAATATACAACTAATATTCACATTTAATGTATTAAACTTAAATACAAAACCCGCTTGGGTTAGGCATGTAATTTTCCCAACTCGTATGGGACTGCATGTGAGCTAAGCTGAATTAGACATATGTGTAATATCCATAAACATCAAGGGCCTCTATGCAAAATGTCTACATTTTTACGCTATATATTTTATTTACAAAACCAATAAATAAATACAAAAAGAATGGGGGGTTTAAGTTAGCAATTTACCCCCTAAGGCGTGCCATCGTGCGACCGATATCCACCATTTATCCATGTGTCGCTCATTGGACGGCCGATGATTATTGGGTCGTGGACGCTTGAGATTAGATCCAAGGAGAGGATCTGACGGTCGTGCTCTTATTATCCAAGGGATGTTAGTGAATCTGGGGTGCCTCCCTAGATCGAACGGTAGCTTCTACTCGCGAAGAACAGGGAAGAACAAGGCTTCCCCCGACCTTCGCTCCATGATTCCTCCTCCATATGGCAGTCTTCTTTGAGGTTCTTAATCTCTACACCTCCGGGGAGGTGTTCCGCAATGAGTGGTGCTCACAAAATGGTCCGAGACCCAGTGTGCAAGTCTTGGAGGTCGATCGAAGTTGGAGCACCTGGGTATCCTTGTCCAGGAGCGATTGAGTCCCAAGAGTGGTCATTTGGCCTTGGCACCTGCACAAAAAGATCCAGTGGCTCAAGATGAATCGCCTTGACCTATAATGAAGCTGGAGTGCACGGCGGATGAGGTGGATGGCGAAGCTTCGGTGTAAGGCAGGGAGGGAGCTTCGATTCACTGAATGGAGCACAATCAGGTTGGTCCAAATGATGTGTCAGATGGAGAATGTGAAGGGAGAGAGGATGTAATAAATGCGGTGGTCAGAATAGTGGCCACAAGTGGTGAAACAATACCCGGAGCTCTAGAGCTCCATCGAGATGTCTAAGTTATCCTAGCCTTAATCATTATCTAAAACCCAAAAGAAAATGCAGAAAATTAAAGAGATGAATGAAGTCTACCTAATGGAATTAAAAATGCGCAGCTCTTATACCTGCGATAAAGCAGGGAGCAGGGTGGCCTGAGAACCACCATGGATCGCCACCTTGTCCTCGCTTTGCCTCCTCCATGCACGGGGAAGTTCTTAGCTGTCACCTATACTTATACACTCACGCAAGGGCATGAAGTAAATCTCAAAGGGGGATCAAAAAGGGAAGAAACAAGGCTGGGTTTTATTTATCGACAGAGTTAAGGATCCTTATTTTCTGGTGATTTAGGATGAATCGACGATATGTATTATGGTTTAGAGGGCATGGCGTGGATTAGGGATGATCACAGAGGTGATTGGTGAAAGATCCCTTCAGATCTAAGTGATGAGAAGCCCGGGAAAATGACGTAAAATCGAGGGAATTGATATTTGCATCAAGTCAGATGCTAGAGCAACTAGTTGATCGAAGGTCAACGAGCGACGTGACACGATTGGGCCATGTCAGTCCAAGTCGAGACAAAACCGAATTTTTATTCAAAAATAAATGGTTTAAAACTAGTAAATGATTTTATTATTTTTTAATATAAAATACAAAATGTTTATTATTTTATGTAGTATTTTAATATGATATTTATTTATTTATTTGGGTTTGTTTGATACAAGTTAATTTTTAAGAGTATACTTATAGGTATATTCATCTATGTTTTTGGTGTTTTATTTTTATTTTGTATTTTTTATTTTATTCATTTATTTTCTTACTTTATATATTTATGGTTTATTTTTATGTACACAAATATATTTTTATTATATTTGTCTGATTTATTATGTATACTTAAATAAATAGGGGTACTTATTATACAAGTATTTCATCTATGTTTTTATATATGCTTTCTTTTATTTTGTGTTTTCTTTATGGTTTCGTTCTATTTTAAATATACACAGATGTTATAGATAATATATAGAATTATAAAAAATATAAAATTGCAAAAATAATCAAGAATAAATAAAATGAATATTATATTCAGGTATATGTACAATAGGGGTCTATAACCTAACTTTCACACCTTAACTCCAAAAAATATGAAACCACCTTCATTAAATAGCTTATTAAAAGTTATATACAAATAAAGGTGATTTTGAGGTATTTTGAGTTTTTATTTAGGAGATATGGGTCTGGGAAGTTGAGATTTTGGATTCTTATTTTGAGTATAACTGGTACACTGTACATTATTTTTGTATGAAGTTAATTTTGGGTTTTTTTTTGTATTATTATCTATAATTTTCATGTACAAAGTTTATTGATTTGAGGTATAAATAATAAAGAATAAAATGAGTCCCAAAAAGGATGGAATTATTATTGTGTATTTGGCCCTTATCTCCCCTACTTTATTCCTTGTCGACCAAATCGATTTTTGACTTGGTCTCGGGGTATAAGGTCATTAAATACCTTTGATATTTTATTCTTTTCCTTTCTTTATTCTAATGTTGGCATTAAAAATAGTTTTTTATATACAATAAATAAAATGAATAAGGACGTTAATTTGCACAAAATAATATTATTTACATGCATTGGTTGGGGTTTTTAAAGCCAAAATGATAGAATAAAGGTGATGAAATAGAGAATTATCACCCCCTATACTTGTCTTTGCTAGTCCCTAGCACACTTATGCAATGAGTGCAGAAAATGAAAAATAATGAAAAGGAAAAAGAAAGAAAGTGAATTGATTTCAATTTTCAAACTTATCTTCACAAAATCAAAGTTTGGAGTTGAGGTAAGACCTTTGGAGTTTGTGGTTGGAACCTCATTGGGAATCAGATTTGAAACACAACAGCCTTCGAGAATCCAAAACCCCGCTCAAGTCTCCTCAATATCCAGGTCAGAATACTTCAACTCGTACGTAAACCCTTATGAACATCAATCTCACTTGTACAGTATATGTGATAGTGATGCCCCTCAACTGAAATGACAAAGAGTCCGACTTTTCCAATACGATAATCCAATGATTCTCCAATCCAGCAATATTTCCTCGAGGAGCTGGGTATTCCCTTCTAGGTTCAAGTAATAACCAACTTAAGAGGAGGGGGTAGAGAAGAGAATGGATGGTAGCTAGTGTAGCTACCTATCCCAGGATGCTAGATCAGTGTAGTCAAGTCATCCAGTTGTAGGCTCACATGATGTCTAACTTTTGAAGCTCAAGCTTGCTTATTGACTATACAACATATGCACATACTCCGGCATGAATTTTATTATACATCAAGCTTGTCCGCTATTTTGGAGTCTTTATTTTGCATTTTTTAATATTATATACAACAACATTTACATGTGGATTTTTTTCCTCTTGAGCCAGTAGACTATCCCTCTTTAAAAGCATTATTGCAACCTACACTCTCCTGTCTTTAGACATCATTGCTACTGGATGGGTCGTGGTGCACTTTCCTCCCTAGACGAAGACAAATGTTTCCACTTGTGCGCATCTCATACCGACAAATCCAACCCCCTCGTCACTCTAACTGAGTTGAGCCAAGTGAAAGGTGCAGGTGTCCAAGCTAGGTCATTATCGACAAGAGCCGTGCATGTGCTCTGAAATACGCTACTTAGGCAGTCAAGATGAAAATTAACCAAGTTTCATGATTTTCAAAGAATTAAGTCAACTAGACGTGAAGTACCGCAATTCCAGTTCCTATAATGTTCTTGTGATTAGGTAGATTATATTTAAGGTCCAACTAAGCTCCAATCTCTGGATTTTACCTAGACTTGTTCAACTATCAAACTCAATCCGAAAAATGCAAATGCTATGCACAATGTAGAACATATTTTTGTGAGGCAATCAAATTTTCAAGTTTTTATGGATTTTTCAAAAAGGTTTTGCAAAATTTTATGCAATTTTCAAAAAGATTTTGCAAATATTTTTGGGATTTTTCAAAAAAAACGTTTTTGGAAAAAAAAACTGGTAAAAATATTTACACAGGGACATATCTTACTATTTACAAGAGTTAGGGATTTTAAGGACTTATATAAGGGATATGTTATTATTATTATAAATACATACATATATATACACACACAATTAATGAAACATGTTGATTTATTTGTATGATAAATTTATCCCTCAAGCTTATTTCAAAATTATTTAATAACCAAATTTTGGAAAACTATAGTCCAAACTAAATTTTGCAAACAATTTTTATAAACATCTGCAAATCATTTCATTAATATTTTTAAACAATATATGTAGCTTTTTCAAAATTATTTTTTGCATCTATTTTCCAAACATTTACAAATAGGTTTTCAAAACATTTTATTTCATACAAAGAAAAGAAATTTTTACAAACCAAATATTTTTACAAAGGTTGAAAATGTTTTACAAACATCTGAAAATCGTCTCACAAATATTTTTCAAATATTATATGTAGATTTCAAAATAATTTTTTGCAACCATTTTCCAAACATTTGCAAATAGGTTTTCAAAACATTTTATTTCACACAAAGAAAAGAATTTTTTACAAACAAACATTTTTTATAAAGGTTAGAAATATTTTGCAAAATAGTTTTCAAATAGTTTTCAAAATATTTTTCAAATAAATTTTCAAACTTTTTTTCAAATATTTTGCAAAACATTTTTACATGATTTATTAATCAGTATATACAAAAAATTTGAGGAATAATACACATCTTTTTATTTATTGATTAATATGTATGTAATATTTTCGCCATATTTATTTTGAAAATACAAAAGTACGAGTTATGGCTAAACTATATACATCGGATATACGATCCCCCTATACTTAGCTTGAGCTATGTCCTCAATGATCAAAGAGAAAAAGAGAAGACATAACCCGTACCGAGTATAGAAAAGCCTATACTATAATGATTAAAGAATAATAAACAAAAGAATGAGAAATCGACCATCCCACTATACTTAGGATCAAATAATCCTAAGTATAGCAGACTGTATCTACATACAGGGAGGGTCGAGGGTGGGAATGAACAACCCAACGGTTCGTCCAGTCTCCCCCTATTCTTAGGGTAAGATATCCTTAAGTATAAACCGGAATATCAACAAGAGAGGAGACATATGGTGAGATAAAGAATAACAAGTTATATCACTCATCCCCCCTATACTTAGGATGAAGCATATCCTAAGTACAGAATCAATGAATGAAGAAAACAAAGCAAAAGATAGAGAATATACAGAAAACAAGAAAAGAAGAGAAGAAGAGAAGAAGAGAAGAAGAAAATTTAAAGGAAAAGTTTTTGAGTGACATTATATGAATCTTGTGATCCTGCTAAGGTTGTGGATGCTCCTTCATTGCATATCACTTGGACAGAATCAACAATGGCGAGGAACGTATCATGCTCGAGGTAAGGCTTCAGTAACTGATCATTGACGATAAAGCGTTGTGCGTCAAGAGACAATTCTGATATCACAATGCTTCTGTTGACACACACTTCTTACACTTTGAATGTCATTGTCCATTTACTTTTTTATTTTCCCGAGAATATCTTCAGCTTTGCATCATATAACCACACTTTCTTTCCAATCTCGAAGGTCTTTCGTCCGATATGCATGTCATGCCAGCATTTGACCTTCTCCTTGTACATCAACGTGTTATCATATGCATAGTCTTAGAATTCCAAGAGCTTGTTCATATCCTCTTTTCTTTTCTGGCCACCCTTTCGTGAGTCCAAATTGCAAATATTGACTGACCACAATGATTTATAAATTAACTCCACGAGTAGATGGCATGATTTTCCATATACAAGACAGTAGGGCGACATGCCCAAGGGAAGCTTGTAAGTGGTTCTGTATGCCCAAAGGATGGAGTCCAAGAGTTGGGACCAATTCTTTCTGTCCAGCTTCACAAGCTTTTGCAAGATCGTCTTGATTTCCCTATTTGATAATTGAACCATGCCATTGGTCTGAGGAAGATAAGGAGACACAACTCGGTGCTCGATGTCGTACTCCATCGTTAATTTCTTGACCTCTCTGTTAATGAAGTGACTACCCCCATTTGATATCAGTATCTTCAGAATCCCGGACCGTGATATGATGTTTTCTCTCAGAAAATGACAAATTTTTTAGTTGTCTGCAACTCCCAGCAACTCACATAATCAACGACAAGAAGGATGTGCTCGGATCCCTAACTGTTGGTAAATAGTCCCATGAAGTCGATGCCCCAAGCATCGAATACGTCTGAAATCTAAATGAACTTCAGGGGCATGGAATCTTTAGTTGTAAGGGTGCCTTTCAATCTCTGATAGTCAGTGCAGTGCTTGACGTATGAAGCGACATCCTTAAATAGTGTAGGCCACCAAAGGCCACACTACAATACTTTCGCTATTGTTTTATCTCCATAGTGGTGTCCACTAGATTCGAGCGAATGACAATGCTTGAGGACACTATGATGCTCCTCTTGAGGGATACACCTGCGCCAACTGTAGTTCGCTCTATCCTTGAATAAGAGAGAATCTTCCCATTGGTAGGAATGGATAGTGGACAAGAACTTGTCCTTCTTGATTTTCGTCCAATCTTGTGGAACTATGCAAGAGACAATTCCACCAGAGACAAGGTAGTTCTCAATATCGGCATACTAAGGAAGTGAATCCATGGCTAGAATCGATTGGTCAGGAAAGATGTCTGTGATGGGTGCACTGCTCAGTAGAGGCTCTTGCGGCTCAATTCTGGAGAGGTGATCTGCTACCACATTCTGAACCCCATGCTTGTCTTTAATTTCCATGTCAAACTCCTGAAGGAGAAGGATCCATCTGATCAGTCTATGCTTAGCATCTTTCTTCTGCTGTAAGTATCAGATAGTAGAATGGTCAGTACAAATGGTGACTTTTGATCCAAGCAGATAGGAACTGAACTACTCAAAGTAGAATACCACAACTAGCAAATATTTCTCTGTGACAGTGTAATTTCTTTGAGCTTCGTCTAGTGTTTTGTTGGCATAGTGAATGGCATAGGGCACTTTGTCTTTCCTCTCTCCTAGAACAGCCCCAATGACAAAGTCTGACGCATCCATCATGATCTCGAAAGGGAGATACCAATCAGGTGGATCTAGGATCGGAGCTTGAGTGATTAGCTCCTTTAACTGATTAAATGAAAGGAGTACATGCTGATCAACATTAAACTCGGTCTCCTTGCATAGAAATTCTGTGAGAGGTCGGGTCATGCATCAGAAATCTCTGATGAATCATATATAGAAACCCACATGCCCAATGAATGACCTCACATGTCTGACATTCTGAGGCATCTCAAGATTGCTGATAACATCCACTTTTACCGGTCCACTTCAATGCCACGTTTGGAAATGACATGACGCAACATAATCCCTTTTGTGACCATAAAGTGTCTCTTTTTCCATGATAGCACAAGATTGACTTCATGGCATTTATGAAATACTAGATCTAGGTGCTCAAGGTAGGCATCGAAATTGTCATTATCGACTAAGAATTCATCCATAAACACCTCGAGAAAACTACCAACCGTCTCGACAAAAACTTCAAGCATGCACCTCTGGAATGTAGCAGGTGTGTTGCACAGACCAAAGCCCATTCTCCTGAAAGCATAGCTGCCGAATGGGAAAGTGAAGGTTGTCTTCTCTTGGTCTTCTAGAGCGATTGCCACTTGGTTGTAATCAAAGTATCCATCCATAAAGTAGAAGAACTCCTTGCCAGCTAATCTTTCCAACACTTGATCAATGAATGGTAAGAGAAAGTGGTCCTTCTTGGTTGTTGCATTGAGACGGCAGTAGTCAACACATACACGCCAGGATGTTGGTACCTGAGTAGAAATCTCCTCTCACCTGTCATTTGTAACCATGGTGAGCCCGATTTCTTTGGAACTACATGTAAAGGGCTCACCCATTTTGAATCAGAGATGAGATAAATGAAGCCTGTGTCACACCATTTCATGATTTTTTTCATGACAACGTCCCACAAATTTGGGTGTGAGCAAAGAGTAGGATTTATCCTGCGCAGATCTGAGACGTGCCAACCATGTACCTTGCAGTTCTTTTCTAGAACCTCGAGAAGTCAAAATTCTTGATCCGGGGTCAGCCTGTGCTGATGATGACTAGATACTTGTTCTTTTCACCCGTAAGAAATGCATACATAAGGCCTACCAGAAGCGGCTTTAGTTCTGGTTCTGATCTGGCTTGCTTCTCGGTCACTTCAGAAACTGTACTGGTAGGGGATGATCTGTCATGACTTTGAAGGTGCTTCTCACCTCAGTGGTTTTTTGTTCAAATGACAATGTGGTGAGCAGATCTGCATGTATTCATCATGCTCGGATTGACGTGAATTGTCTGAATAAAAGAGATGCATCAACAAATTGGATTCTGTCTCCCAAGTACCATCGGAGCTTGTGCCGATTGTTCTTTCCCAGTCCTCCTTAGGAGAGAGGATTTCTAGGGTCATTTGTCATTCAAAGAGAGGGTTGTACCTCTGATCTCTACAATCAGGTCACAGTCTACTTCAGGCAGTGCTGCATGACCTTCATTAGATCAAGGATAATAGGGTCTGAAGTAATGGTTCATGGGAGTCCATATCAAGGACCACCAAGTCAACAGGAAACTGCATATCATGCACCTTTACAACAACATCTTCTAACAGACCTCGAGGTCGTTTGATGGATCGATCATAGAACTAAAGGATCATGAGTGGCTACTTGAGTGGACCAACCCAAATTCTTGCAATAATGACGAGGGTAAAAGGTTGATGGAAGAACTGTTGTCAAGCAAGGTTCGCTCGAATACTTGGTCGAAAATCTCGCATCTGATCAAAGGTTCTCCTTTGTCTTGCTTCTTTTGAGGGAGATTGCTGATGGATGCAAATGTGGTCATGGTAAGGACGTACCTCTCGATGTGCTGGCATCTGTTCTTATAGGTTTGCTGATGCTTATTTGTACATACCACATTTAAGCCCTTCTTCACAGCGGGTATGTATTCCATGGATTTTATCAATGGTATCTCAACAGTTAAATTGCTAAGAATATGCACAACTCTTGGATCAGATAATGCAATTTTCTTTTTACAATTTTTGGGTTTTCTATTACATATGGAAAAGCAATATTTATAGAGATGAAATCAAAAGCAGAGTTCTTATTTACAACAAAATTCGCGTCCACAATAGTCTATACATCGAGATCGCAAAAAGGTGTATATGCTGGAGATGAAGGTGCTGCTACTGGTGGACAAGTAAAAGCATGGTCTCTGCTCCATTGGTTAGCACTGGATCGACCGCTGATGTTGGCTCCTCCATGGTTGGAGCGATTTCACTTTGACTGCGAGCATCTCTTTCGTTTTTTTTTTGCTTTTTCTATAGTTTTGTTCTTTTTGTTGGTGGAGATGATGGTGGGTGACAGATGGCATGAATCCTCCTTTTTCTTTCTTACCCGAACCTGTAGCTGGTGTAGTTGATGTAGAAGATGACGATTCACCTGATAAAGTTTTATTCTTCCTTTTTCTTGCAGCAGATGGAGGTAACGTCTTACCGTTCCTGAGAGTGACAATATTAGATAAAGCACAATTACATTCATATGACTCTACATGCACAGACTGGGCATCACATTCTACGTGCTCTTTCCTCTTGAAGTTATTGGGATTTTCTTTGACCTAGACCAGGATAGGAGTTTTTGTGGTTGTTAGGTCCTCTAGCTTCTTTGTTATTTCTGCTAGACCCTTTACTAGTTGGGCCAAGCAATCTAGGTTGGGGTTCATGGTAGTTGTCTTAGGAGATTCAGCATGCAAACCACGTTGAGGCTAATGGTTGGGAGGCTGAGGTTGGGACTACTGATGTTGCTAAGGAGGAGGAAGCTGATACTGTTGATACAGAGGAGTGGGATACTCTTGTTGTCCAGCCATATATTGATGATATGGTTGTGGGCGATGGTATTGCGGCTGTGGGTACTACTGAGATTGTCTCCAGTTTCCTTGGTACTGCGGAGACAGCCGATGCCGGTATTGAGGCTGGGGTTGAAAGGACAGTGCAAATTGACGACCCTGAGGTTGGTGGTAAGGCCTATTGGTTAGTGGCTGGCCCTGGGGATGTCCGGTAGGATGAGTCAACTGTGCAGCGTTACTCCATACACCATTGACTTCTTGGATCAGTGGTGGCAGTGGAAATGTTGGATCGAAAGATGGGAGGTATTCTGGCTAGTAGATCACCATATGTTGTTGCGTCGGGGCCTGGGTGCCTGCACGTAGTACACGTGTTGGATTGTGGGCTGCTGGAGACTCGGCTGAGGCTGTTGGGGCGGTGAGGGCGCATCCTTCTTCTTAGTAGTAGTATATGATGATGGTATCGCCGACTGACACGAACTGATGGTGCTCACTGTTGAAGAGGATTTTTCACGGGTCTAAAATATGTCTCACACAAGGCAGATACACAGTCGCTGTGGAGACCGTAGGAAACCCTATTCAGACAACAATTAACCCACAATGATGATCAAGCAATGATAATAAATGTGGAGTTAAAATTTATTTTATTTAACTCTACACAAATGTGTATAGTGCAAGTATGTAGAGTGTCTAACATAGGGAGCAAACAAGATAGATCGGGCAAAAATGCATAAAATGTGATTGCGAAATATATGTCTATGTGTCTTTTTTGTGGGTTTTTGATTTTTTTTATTTTATTTTTGTTTTTATATTTTTATATTTTGATTTTCAATTTCCTGATTTTAATATTTTCTTTTTCTTTTAAAATATATAATAAAGCTATATATAGGGTATATATACAATGTAAATAAATATAGATATAAATAGTAATGATAGTCAAAAAAAGAAAAAAAATAGTTTTGGATTTTAAATATTTTTTTATTGTTTTTTTATTTTTAAGAATTTTTGCTAATTTTTATATATTTTTAAAGTAAAAATATCCTAAATTAGGGTTTAATTAAATACCCGAAATTAAAATGGACATAAGACTAGCAAATAGAGTTAAAATTTCTCCAAATTAATTTTAATAAAAAGATAGAGAAAAAACAAAATAGGAAACATAATTTTTGGAATTTTTAGAAATTTTATAGATTTTTATAAAGGTTTTTGGTGTTTTCAATTTTTAGGAGTTTTCTTTTGTAATTTTAGGGATTTGTTGTCTAGAAGTCAGAAATACATAAATAAACAAAATATATTTTTTTTGGGAATTTTTTAAAATGTTATTATATTTTTATGAGTTTTATAAGCCAGATAGGGAATAACATGGCTATTTTTGATTTTTTTATAAAATATTGAAAACCCTAAAATTGCAAATAAAATATGTGCATGTAAGTGTATGTAAACAGGAACATATAAATATTTTTTTGGATATTTTCAGCGTTCAATTGCTATTTTAAATAAATAGAAAAAAAACTACATTACTATAGTTCGGGGCCAATCTGCAATTTTACCAAAAATATTAAACATAACTAAAATGTTTCTAGACTACAAGCAAATACCAAAACCTGTAGGGGCCTGGCCACACAATGTTCACACCTCACGCGTGCATGCACGTGAGGTTACGTGGCATGGACCTAAATACAATAATAGAAAGTTCGAGGGGTTTAATGCAAATATAAAAAAACTATATGAATGACCAATGAAAGTTTTTATGCTAACTGGGGTTAAATGCAAATTACACAACGGGCGTGGATCCAACGTTCTGCCTTTGCCCATTTAAGCCACGTGTCACTCCCAGATGCAGCGATGACTCTTCGCTCCCAACCGCTCTGATTAGATCTCGACTGGAGATCAGATGGTGCTGGTTCCCAAAATCCAATGGTTGTTGTGTGCCATCAAGAACATGACGTGGTCCAACGACAACGAGGAGGCTTAGATGAACTGGCGAAGAACAGGTGTCCGACCCACTTCGATTTGGCAATGTGCTCTCCTTCAATGACCTGAAGCTCCGCTGAAGGTCCCAAAAGATCCCTGGAAGGTTGTTCTGATGTCTTTAAGGCACAAAAGGTTTTTACGATGGCCGGAGGGTGCCCACGAGATAGACGAAGCTCGAGAGCTTCAGGAACCTCGGGTGATCTTCAAAATCGCCTCCAGTTGCTCCTTGGGCTCCATTCCTGATTAGGGGTTCGCCAAAAACAAAGAGGAATGCTCTGGAGAGCATCAGAAGGGGGAATGAGCGAGGGAGGTGGCTGGGCGGAGCTCTCCGACATATGGCGGAGAAGGGAGAGCTGAGGTTCAAATCCAAGAGGAGTTTGGGTGAATCGAAGAGGACGAAGAGGATCGGAGAGGAGGTAGTCTGGTGTGGCGGAGGCGACGGGGTACACGGCGGAGGAGTTCGTCGGAGCTGGGTCTGGAGAACTACGGGAGTTGCTGGTTACGGCTAAGTACGTGATTAAAGCTCAAAATAAATGCAAGAGATGATCCTAGGAGCTAATCTTTACAAAAAAAACCAAGTAAAAAGTACCTCACCAACCTGGACCGGGAAGCTTGACCTCGACGCCGGCGTGCGGTGGAGATGGTGGTGGACGCCATCCAAAGACCTCGCCGGACGTCGCACGAAGATGCTGGAGGCTCACTTGTCACAGGAGTCAATCCGAAGCAAAGGAAGAGGACCCAAACTTGGTCAATGGAGGTTCAAAAGAGAGAGGAAGTCGGATGGGGGGTTTTGTACAGGTGACCAAGGCGTGGGGAAGATGGAGGGATGCAACTCGATTTACTGACACAAACCACGAGATAAGCACTCGACGTGTATGATCATGGATCGAGGAAACAATTTGTAGAAGAAATCAAGGTGAGTTGGTGAAAGCAACGATGGGGAAATTATCAAGAAATAGGGCTAGGCGCTAGGTCTAACAACCTGGAGATCTCAGTCAGAGAGTTGACCGAGGTAAACGGACGGAGAAATCTGGTTGGTCCACATGGACCAACCGAAAAAACCCGTACAAAATTATTTAAAAATTTGTTAAAAATAATAAATGAATTTATTAATTTTAATAAAATAGAAAATGTTTATTATTTTATAAAGTATTTTATTATGATTTTTATTTATTTTTTAGAGGTGTATAATCACAAGTTATATTTTAGGGTTAATATATAGGTATATTTATCTATGTTTTTGAGTCTTCTATTTTTATTTTATGTTTTTATTTTATTAATTTAGTTTATTATTTTATATAGGTATAACTTATTTTTAGATACTTAAATATATTTTTATTATATTTTTCTGATATAATGTATACACTTGAATAAATAGGTGCATTATTTATACATGTATAGTTATAGGTATTTCATCTATGTATTATATATATAAATTTGATTTTAGTGATTTATTTATGTTTTATTTCATTTTTAATATGTACATATATTATAAATAATATATACAAAATTATAAAAATAATTAATTATAAAAATAATTAATAATAAATAAAATAATTATTTTAATCGGTTAAACTATACAATAGGGGTCCAAAACCTAACTTTCACACCTTAACTCCAAAAAAATGAAATCACCTTCATATAATATCTTATTAAAAGTATATATAATTAAAGGTGATTTAGATATATTTTGAGTTTTTATTTGAGAGATATGAGTCTGGGGATTTTGGAATTTTGGAATTTTATTTAGACTGTAATTTTATTATGTACATTATTTTTAGATGAAATCAATTTTGTATTTTCTATATTTCATTATCTACAACTTCTATGAAGTTTCTTTATCTGAGGTATAAAAAGTGGAAAATAAAATAGGTCCCAAAATAGAATAAATAAAGAATAAATAAAAGGGATCTTTATTGTATTTTGGATCCTTATCTCCCCCCTAATTTATTCCTTGTTGACCTAGTCATCAAGATGACTAGGTCTCGGGGTTTAGGGTCATATAATATCTTTGATATTTTATTCATGTTCTTTTCTTTTCTTTATTCTATAATTTTTTCATTAAAAACAATATTTTATACAGTATTTATACAATAAGGATGAGTGTTACTTTATACAAATTAGCATTATCTACATGCATTTATTAGGGTTTTAAGGCCAAAATGATATAATAGAGGTGATGATATGGAGATTCATCACTCACCAGCAGCTCCAAGTGCTTGGTGATTTAATCCAGCTTGTCTAAATTTTATGTCCTTTGTTCGATCACATTGAGCTTTTCAAGATCCCGTGACCATTTCTCGATAATATCAACCTTGTAAAGATTTCCCCCAATGATATTGAGGTTGGAGCTCTCATCTTTCTCTACCTCTCGGGATGCTGCCATGTGAACCGAATTGTGGAGGACTTGAGATTTTCTTCGGTATGCACGTGATGAAGAGAGCACAGCTTCTCCCTCGGTCATTTCTTCGAAGATCTGCCATACCACATCTTCATCCTTGTTAAAGTGGGATCCCCCACAGGAAACATCGACTAGTCTCTGGCTCTCGACGATCAGGCCCCCGAAAAAGTGCTCGACCAGATTGCTAATCGGTATATCATGGTGGGGGCATTTCTCCCGCAAGTCTGTAAATCGCTCCCAAGCTTCATGGATAGACTTGTGAGTAGACTGAGAGAAGTTGCTGATCCTATCTCTCATCTGGTTGAGCCAATTGAGAGGGTAGAACTTGTGAAGGAACACAAATTAAAGTTTCTCCTAGGTTGTCACAACCTTTCCTAAATGATAGACCAATTAGAGGACCTTGTCCTGTAAGCTGAAGGGGAATGCAATCATCTTCACTACACCCAATAGGATGTTAGGGTAATGGGTTGTTCTACAGATGCGAGAGAACTGTTGTAGATGAATGTACGACTCCTCATTGGTGTTCCCATGAAATGAGGGGAGGAGCGCAAGGAACTGGGGCTTAAGCTCGAAGTGAGCATGGATCAGCAGAATGCATATCCATTCTGTCATCTGGTTGTCTCTAGGATAATACGTCTCTTTCAGTGTAGGTTTACGGTTCCATTCCCTACCCCCTCCTATTGGTTTGGATCATCACTGAGTACACCTCCTCCTGCTAGTCTGTTCATTACATCATTCAACATATTCTGAAATGTAGTCCGGGCTAGTGCTTGCTCAGTCAGTTGATGTTGTATGACTTGGATGGAATCCATCAAGTGAGCATTCACCTGGTTCTGATCAGGCATCTGATTCTGCTCTGGTTGGGTGGTTGCTGCCCCTTGCCCTTCCCTTGGGGAGCCATCTCTCGATCTAAGTTTGACGAAATGAGTTTTGGATTAGGATCCAGGACTGGGTCTGGCTTCTATTTGCAATATGAGAGAATCCCAATCAAACCACTTGAAATTGAATTCTAGTTGTCGAGATGAGTCTGAGATTAGGGTCAATCCCAAATGGTTGTGAATGGAGAAAAATACGTAGACTGAAATCGACCTCCATTCGCAACAGGCAGTAGTGGGACAAGTGTGGTCCCAGTTTATTGGGGATAAAGGGAGGTGGATAGAAAATGAGGAGTCTGGATATTAATTCACAAGACTAAATCGGATTCTCAGGAATCACCTCGAATTATTGATGATGCCAAGTCCATGGAATCAATGTAGGTGTCGGCAGAGTCCCGACTAAACCATCCATGGATCGACATCATGGAGGAAGAGAAGATTGATGCTGTAAGAAAGATATGGTGGTCAACAAGAAATAAAAAGGAGTGTAAAACAGTATAAAGGCTCGAAATGAGCAGGAGGGGTCAAATGAAGACACATCACAAAATTTTGCAACTATGCGGGACTTGATCTTTGAACCTTAATCTAGATCCATAAGGGTTCACCAACTTTACATATGTGAAGCCGTAAAGGATCGGATATTTATTATCTTTTCATTTTTAGAGTTATTATTTCAGGCATATCTTATAACAAGTCCTTAGCACGCTAACCCTATAGGAGCGAGAGTAGTGCCAGAAAAATATCCCGTACTTGTACCCCTCCTTTGTAACATGTAGTCTGCACTTTTTGAGGTCCTTGTAACCCTCCATGAATCCCTACTCAGTCAAAGAAATAGAGGGAGGAAACTAATAGACAAAACCACTACTTCAGACCTTGCTCGCAACGGAATCACCCATGAGCGTGCAAGAACCTACTCAGAGGCAAACCGATGAGATAGACACCCCCGTGAAGGTGTGGCCTAAGATCAGTACTTCGAACCAAGTCGATGTTCCACACAAGGCATGAACACCATCGCTGACAAGGCCCTAATCAGTCACGTACCATAGAAGTGTCATTACTTCAGAAATCCAGGCGATACACAAGGCAGTTACAGACTGGGTTTTTGGCTCTAATCCTTAGTGGATTGTGACTCGATCAAGGGAGGGGTTTTGGTCTCCTCCTAAGGTATCTGAAAACAATGAGGGCTTTATGAACCCAAGGCAATGAAGTCCATTATAGATTTTAATTAAGGTCAAAGTTTATTTAGCAGACCCCTTGTTTAGTTTTTTGGGTTTTCACCTTTTTTAGGTATTTTGCATGCAAACGCCTAACAATTTTGTAGATTTTCATTTAAGTCCTAGGTGCTCAAAATCAGAGGGAATAGAGAAAAAGTCGTACAAGTTGATTCGATGATGGAAATCTCACCATTGAATCTAATGATGCATGCAGAGTTAGAGGACTTATAGTGCTTTCCAGCTCTCTTCATGTGGTATGCAAAATAGAATTTTTAAACCTATCTACATGGCAGTGTGCATTTGACAAAATCACCATAAACAATAGCTGCTATTAAACTTGAAGAACCATATGTTAATTATTCAGAGACAAACCCTAGAGTATGGTCTTGGAGACATCTCGGTGCCTGTCACAATGGGTCCTGCAAGCGTTGTATGCTGTCTCTTTCAGCTTGTGGGTTAAAGCCAAATAACTAACATTTATTTGTTTGAATAGATCTAATCGTAAGAGACTATGGGGGCATGCAATTCTTATTAGGGATGTGGACCTCATTGTCGATTCAAGCAATTTACAAGCTTAGGGCTCATGCACACAAGACAAATAAAAATAAGGTGGAAAACTCAAAACATCAGAAAATAAACTGAAAGAAGGTGACAAAAACATGGGAAAACTGCGACGAGGCCCCTAGGTGAACAGACACCCAAGCACTAGACCTCGTTGTGAAGAGTAGTGTTCAAGTCTTTAATTATTACAAATGAATGAATAAATCTCTCTCTCACCAATAAATAAATCTGATCTAAATCTATGCTAAGTAGCCTCTCCTTTCCACATTTGCTGCCTCTCCAACTGGTCAAATCCTGAAGACCAGTCTCCACCAAGCTTGACTGCATCAGCCTCCTAATAAGTCATCCTCACGTAGCGGAACCTCGCAACAAATACAACAATAGAGTTACATTAGCACAGATAATCAAATAATCATAATCAAATAAATGCATCAAAATGAGTTATGTACAAGTAATAAACGAATTAATAAATATGCACAATGAAATGAATCAATAATTGAATCAATAAATGAATAAATGAATGTATACAAAATATGCTACAAAATAGGCTACACACATTGCTCCATGTCAACGGTGCCATTTGATGGAGAGGACTTCTCGAGGGACGCAAGATCTCTTAAGGCAAGACCGCAGTCAATGCATTGACCGCTCAAGAAACCCAAGCCAATCAATAATTAACCTACAATATTAATTAATCAATTAATAGCAAAAATATGGAGTTAAAATTTATTATACTCTACAATACTAAAATGTTTAGCATGTAAGTTCGTAGAGGTCGAACCACAAAGAGCAAATCAAGTAGCCTAACTTTCTAATCAATGTATACTATGTACATATGTATCTTTACTCATACTGTGGAGCTTTTTATGTATATATTTATATTTGTATTTGTATTTGTATTTTTTTATTTTTTTGAAATTTATAATGAATGTCTAGGTGTATTTTTAATAATAGTAAAATCTATATATTAGATTAATGCATACATACATATATATACACATAAGTGAAAATGTACCTATAAGGTATTCACACATTTACACAAATATAGATTTTTTTATTTTTTTAAATATATATATTAATAATATGTTTTTTATATTTTCTGATTTAATGTTTTTTAACTAAGTATATAATATGGATATATATATGGTTACATATACAATATAGGATAAAGTCATTATAAATACTAATAGAAATAAAAAAATACAGAAAATGAAATAAATTTTTATTTTATAAAATTTTATAATTTTTTTATGATTTTTCTTGGTTTTTATGCCCATTTTTATGTATTTTTAAAATAAAAATCCTCTAATTCAGGAATTAATAAATAGATCGATTTGAAGACTAAAAATAGAGAATAAAGTCCAAAATTCTTCAAATCAATTTTAATACATAGATAATACTATAAAGAAAATTATAAAACAGAAAATGATATCAGAGACTGATAAATAATTTATCAAATATAAATAGTAGAAAAAGAAAAGTAAGCAGTGTAATATACAGATAAGTGCTACACTCCATTGCTCCCCAGCAACGGTGCCACTTGATTAACAGTGAAAATCTGAGAAACTGTCTTGTGGTACACACAAGTCAGGACCACTAAATCGAGACTCAATGATTAAATAAACAATTATCCCACAATATATGTATCCAGCAATGAAGTATGGATGTGTGGATCAAAACTTATTATTACCCTACAATGATTGTGTATAGTGGACAAGCAAGCGGGGATCGAACACATGGAATAAGTCAGTGAAGCAGGTATATTATTTATAAATAAATAATGATTAAATAATAAAGATAAATTTGTACAATATTTACTTAATTATTTACTTATTGTTTTTATGGGTTTAGTTTTTATTTTTTTAATAATTTTATAATTTATATTTCCTATTTTTTATTGTTATACTTTTTATTTTATTTTTTGTCTTTTTTTTATTTTTAATTTCTTTTTCTTCTGAATATATAGTATAGGTACATATATATATATAACTATATATATGCAATATGTAAAATATAAGTGACATAAAATATATAATAAATATACAAAAATCAGAAAATATCAGCAAGTACAATGTTTTTTATTTTTTAAAGGGATTTACAATATTTATAAGGTATTTATAATAATTACTTATAATAATTATTTATAGCTATGTATAGGTAAATAATACAATATAAGGTATTATATTGTAGATATACATATAAATAGTAGAAAATTACAAAAAAATATTTTTATGTTTTTATATTTTTACTCTATTTTAATGATTTTTCAGGAATTTTTTACTAATTTTTACGTATTTATAAAGTCTAAAACATACAAATCATGGACTTTTTAAATAGGTCGAGTTATTTTGAGATTTGAAAATGTTAAATAAAGTTTGAAATTCTCAAAACCAAAGTTAATATTAGAGAATAATATATATATATATATATGTATTATAAACTAAAATTTTTGGGGTTTTCAAAAATATTTTGCTAATATTTTAGGGTTAGCAAGGATTTGCTAATGTTTAGAGTTTAAAAATATTTTGCAAACATTTTATTCTGTAACTATGTTATACCATAATATATGATATATAATTTTTTTTGGAATTTTTCAAGACATTTTCTATTTATTTGTAGTTTTATCTCTAAATAAGGAATAAATAGCACATGAATGATTTTTAATAAATGGAAAAGGAGATGAAAATGCTAGAATAAAATATCCTCGTGATCAAGCACAAAATAAAGCACATTCTCCTATTTCCGATAATTTTTCACACAAAGGAGCCATTTAATCCAAATTAAATTGCATAAAAGTAAATATCCATAACTGGTAGGGGTATTTATGCAATATAATTAAAGTTTAGGGAGTACAATACAAAATATTTCAAAGTTTTGAATTATTTATATAGTTTTAAATACTAGAACTAAATGATCAAACTCGAAGGGGCTTGGTTGAAAAATATCCAGCTCACATGGGGCACCACATGAGTCGATGTGGCACAGGACCTATACGTAATATTCAATAAGACCAGAGGCCTAGTTGTAATCTGTACACAAACTTCATAACTGAAATAAATATTTACAAGATTGAAAATTAATTACAAAAGGCGGAGGGTCTAGTCAGTATTTTACCCCTTTAATCACGTACGATCGGAGGGCTGGCGGTCTTCCACGTGGTGATCTGGACGATCAGTAGGGTCGACAGTTCACTTTTATTTTAACGGCCCATATTATATTTGGGCTGAAGCTTTCATCCGATGGTTATCGAGGGTTCACAAAGGACACCTCAAGAACAAACCTTTGTCGAGCTTTGATCCTTGATAACTCCTTTGTCCGGCCTCCTCCTTCCTATCTGATTAGCTCCTGAGCTTCTTGGGAGCTCCACACAACTCCTGTTCAAAGCCGAGGATGGAGCTCCAAGTGGTCTTCACATGCGCACACCTGCACAATAAGGATGAGGGGCTTGAGCTGAATCTTCTCGACCCTAAAGCGAAGATGAAAGCATGGGGGATGAGCGAGTCGGGGGAGCTCCAATGAAGGCGGTGGAGGGTGCTCCAGCCCCCACTGGATTGTTGCAGAATCAAGGGGGTAACATGGGGCTTTGATGAAGAAATGTGAAGCAAAGAGAATGGAGGCGGAAGTGGGTCGGAATGACATAGGGTCATGACGAATTTTAGTACCGGAGCCTAGTGCTTCGGCGATTTGATTTTTGAAATTAAACTAGAGATGCGATTAAAAGATGAAATTAAACCTACAACCAAGATATGAGAACTAAGGGAAAAAGAAAGACTCTAACCTAGCAGTTCCACGAGATTGGGAAGCTCAGAGTAGAGGAGGTCGCCAGAGGGGAACAATCAACGACCTAGATCTGGCTCTCCTTCACCTTATCCACGCCGCAAATGGTCGGACCAATTCCTGCTGTCTCCAAGAGCTCAACGGTGTGATCCAGTAGGGGTTACAATGGAATCCAGAAGGGTTTTTTTAGAAGTGGGTTCCGACCAAAAAGGTGAAGAGGTGGCGTGCATGAGGAGAAGGGTTGGTGAAGACTCGAGCATGGGCGATTGTGAGGGATGAAAGGGCTACAATTTGGTAGGTTGCTTGAGGGAAATGGGCAAGTAGAGGAAGCTACGAAATTGGGCGAAGTCAGAGCTTCACGTGCACTAACAGAAGAGGAGGTGGGGGCAGGAACGTTGACTGGGGGCCAACGGTCCAACGATTCTGGTTGTTCCACGAGGACCAACCAGAAAAAAGGAAGTATTTTTTTGTAAATTCAACAAAAAATAATAAATGAATTAATTAATTTTAAGAAGTATAAATTAAAAATATTTCTAATTTTATGTAGTATTTTAGACATGTTTTTATTTAATTTTTTGAGATAATTTATTATAAGTTTATATTTACTTGTAAAGTATAGGTAAAAATACATGTGTTTTGATGTTATAATTTTTATTTTGTACATTTTACTAATTTATAAATATATTTTATTTATATTTAATTTATTTAAGTAGACATTTAGGTATTTTTGATATATTATTTTGACTTTATTTGGACACTTAATTAATTATATGCATTGTTCTTATAGGTATCTATATGTATATTTCATATATATATATTAAAATGTAAATTTATTTTGATTTTATTTTAATGTTTTTATTTTATTATGATTATGAATATATTTTTCAAATAATTTTTTAGAATTTTAAAAAATAAAAGAATTTTAAAAATACAAAGAATAAATATATTAAATAACATATACAAGTATATTGCACAATGTGGACCCAAATCCTAAATTTTGCATCTTAACACCAAATTAAATGAAACCACCTTCATTAAATAACTTATTAAAAGTTATATACAATTAAAGATGATTTTGGTCCTTTTGATAGGGTATGGAGTAGATACAGGTCTGTGAAGTTTTTATTTTGATTTTTATTTTGTGTGTCCCGGGCACAATGTCTATTATTTTTCCGTGAAATCAATTTTGTATGTTTCTTTTATTCTTATCTACAATATTCATATAAAGGGTTTTATTATTTGAAGTATAAAAATAATAAAATAAATGGGCCCCAAACTGTAATTATTGGCCAATGAATCTTATGATTTTTTAGTGTATTTTCTATACAATTGGTTGCCTTATCTCCCCTTACTTTATTCCTTATCGACCAAGTCATTATGATGAATGGGTCTCGAGGTCTTGGGTCACTCATTTTCTTTGATACTTCATTTCTTTTTCTTTTCTTCTTTTATTTTGGAACTAAATACAATACTTATATAGTAGTTTATATAGTATATTGTACACTTTACAAAGTTTTTATTTTGCCAAATTAATGATATATACATACATTTAGCTAGGGATTTAAGGCCAAAATGAAAGAATAAATGTAATGAAGTGAGGATTCATCAATAGACGGATGGTGAGTTCTCGAGGGGAGATTGTGTGCTGGAGACGGAGGGTTAGGGGAATCTAAGGTGTGGGCAGAGATTACGGGTGATGGAGGTTCAAAATGGTGAGGTGCTAGAGGAAGAAGGTGGAGTAGAGGAAGTGTGGAAGTGGGCAGAAATTCAGGCGTTTGTGACTCTGGCAGAAGTCAGAGGGGGCAAGGATACAGTTGACCTGGCGGTCAACAAGGGAAACATTCTGGTTTGTACACATGGACCAACCGGAAAATTGAGATCCCAAACTCTCTTATTAAATATATTTAAAATAGGTAATGAATTATTTAATTTTTAGTCAAAACATGAAAACATTTATTATTTTATGTAGTATTTTATTATGATTTTAATTTATTTTTACAAGAATATTTATTATATGTTAATAATTTACATGTATATACGTAGGTGTATATGCTTGTATTGGGTATATTTTATTTTTATTTTGTATTTTTGACTTTATTATTATATACATGTATTTATATATTTATAACTTTATTTATAGATTATTATATACACATTTATATATTTTTATTATATTTTTTTGATTTTATTTATATACAGAACTAATTATGTACATGTATTATATATGTATAGTTTACATATATATTTTATTGCTTTATTTATTATAATGAATTTTAATGGTTCTATTATATGTTTATTATTTAATGGGATTTTTACCCAGCAGACCCTATAAACTTTGCCAATCACCTCCACGACCTTTTGCATAATGTAATTACCCTATCGACCCTATAAATTACCCCACGAACCCTCGTGAGCTTCAAACATAGTAACCATAAGGTTCATAGGGTAAGAGTAGGCAAGTTTACGGGGTCGTGGGGAGAATTATGTTGTTTCAAAGGTCTGGAGGCAATTGGCAAAGTTTATAGGGTCTGCCGGGTAAAAATCCCTTATTTAATTATATATTAAATAATATTTACTTGTATATAAAATTATAAGAAAGCTAAAAATATAAAGAATAAATATATTGAATATTATATACATGTATACATTACAATAGGAACACGAAATCCAACTTTTGCATCTCAACTTCAAATTAAATGGAATCATCTACATTAGACAGATAATTAAATTTGTGAGCAATAAACATGAGTTTGGTCAATTTTTGGTATGTATGGAGGAGATACAGGTCTGGGAAGTTTTATTTGTGATTTTTTATCCTATGTATCCTGGGTGCACTGTGTATTATTTTTTAGTGAAGTTAAATTTGTATTTTTCTTTGTATTTTCATGTATAATATTTATGTTGAGGGTTTTATTATTTGATGTATAAGTAATGAAAAACAAAATAGGCTCCAAAAGGCTAAATATATGTAGAATTAGGGGTTTTGAGCTATATTCTGTACAATTAATCTGCCTTATCTCTCCCTACTTTATTCCTTGTCAACCAAGTCATCATGATGACTGAGGTTCGAGATGTAGGGTCACTCGGTGTTTTTAACACTTCATTCCTTTTCCTTTTTTTCCTTTATTCTTGAATTTTGGAATTAAATACAATATTTTATTATTGAATATTATTTTACACAAATTAATGTTATATACATGCATTTAGTTAGGGACTTAGGGTCAAAATAAAAGAATAAATGTGATGAAATGGAGATTCATCATGGGTTACCAAGGTCTTGCAATTCCAACAGTCTTTTACTATCCCTCAAAGCCATTCATGTACTACTCTTAAATCCACAATTATGTGCTAATCTTGACTATTTAGTCGATTAGTCAAGCAAGCTGGTTAGTCACTCTATCACTAAAGACTATGCCAAGTTCTGTTACAAACTTGCATATCCTAGGTAAACAGTGACCACATCCAATGTAGTTGTTGCATCTTATGCAGCCAATGCTCCACTTTGTCGAAACAACCGTAGTGTCTTGCTTTTTACTACATTTTGCTCCCATTACTACCATCCAAAAAGAATATGAACTATGAGGTTGACTTTCTGTCATCTACATTGGCTTGTAAGTCTGAATTTGTGTATCCTAAGGCTTGGAGATCATTATCTCTATAAACCAAGATGCAATCTTAAGTTCTTCTTAGGTATTTGAATATGGTTTTCACTACAATACAATGTTCTCTCTATAATAGGATGAGTAATGACTTACCATTGGCAATGCATGGAAGATATCTGATTCGGTACACATCATTGCATACATTAGGGTTCTTACAACTGACGCATATATAAGGCATCCAATCATAGCTTTGTTTTCCTCAATAGTTTGAGTATCCATCCCTTTAGATAGGTTAATACTATGTCTTTAGGGAAGGAAGTCTCTCGTGGAATTATCCTTTTTAAATATTTTAAAGATCTTCTTGATGTATCATTATTGTGATAGTCAGATCTCAACACTGGTCCTCATCATGATATAATTTTCAATGATCAGGATGTCATCTATATAAAGCACAATGAACACAATGACACTCCCATTAAGCTTCTTGTATGTACTTGGTTCAGTTGGATTCTGAACAAAATAATAACTCTTTATGGTTCCATCGATTTGGATGTTCCAACTACAAGAGTCTTGTTTGAGCCCATATATAGATTTCTTTAGCTTGCACACTTTGCCATACTCCACTATGAAGCCTTGTGACTGCTGCATATAAATATCCTCCTTAAGATATACATTAAGGAAAGCAGTCCGACATCCACCTGGCAGATGTCATAGTCAAGATTTGTGGGTATAACCAGCAATGCCCTGAATGTCTCCTCATAATCGACGCCTTCTCTATATGTGTATCCCTTGGCTATGTGTCGTACTTTGTGGGTCTCTACCTTCCCATCGGGTCCCCTCTTTCTCTTGAAGATCTATTTACACCTAATGGGTTTAACCTCTTTAGGTGGATCCTTAAGGGTCCACACACCATTCTTGTGCATGGAATTTATTTCGGATTTTATTTCTAACATCCATCTATCCATATCATGAATTGCAAATGCTTCATAATATGAAGCTAGATCATCATAAGACTCTTCCTGATGCATGGAATACATACCTTTTACTCAACATATAAGAACTCTTTCTAAGAGGTATGGGTATGCCATTTTCTATTGTATGTCTTCTTTTTCTGGTATGAGAACTTCATCAATCTCGCTAGACTCAATTAGTTTCTTAACTTCATTATTATCTTAACTCTTAAAAATCCATATTCTAGAATTGGATATCTATGGAGAAAAACACTTTTTGAGTATTTGAATCATAAATATGGTATCCTATATTGTTATTTACATACATAATGAACTAGCGTTGGTAGGGTAACATGTGGTACTTTTTGCCTGATGAGTTTTCTAGTGTCGCTCGACGGAGCTCTACTGAATTGTATGGCTGATAGTCCATGTTTCACTTTTTCACTGAGGGTTAACACTTAGACGATGACTAGTGTAAGCCACATTAGCGAGTACTCTATATGGGAGAACTAAGAGGGGAGTTCTGGAGAGCCACATTAGTCAGTACTCTATATGGGAGCACTAAGAGGGGAGTTCCTGGATTTGGATTATCGAAAGCGAATGCATATTACTGGTTTCTCTTGTGCATAAAGAGATACATTGGTAGTCGATGACTTTTCCAACTACGATTGAGTGATCTTGGTGATGGTTCCCTAACTCATACCCTAGGCTATTGTTGACCTTAACCGATGGGTAGTGCACTTGGACGTTTAACGATGACATCATGAGGTTCCTTTGTGTTCTAACATCCTTTGGAGTTAGTTTCTATGGAATGAGAGGTATTTAGATATAAATGGAATAAACAAAAGAATCGAATGGATCGACAAAGGCCCTGGAAGGAGTTCCTAGCTTGTAGTTGGGAATGAAACTTAACATAATGAAATCACATATATGGAATAAGAAAGCTAGTGTACATGTCAAGAACTTAATGAGGATGCACGCACCTCATATTCATGTCTAAGGAGTCCCTCCATCCCTAAGGCACTATGTGATTTGGGGTCATCGTGTGAGGTCCTTTATGGATCAAGACCGCGGACTATCCATGATGTTTGTATTACAATGAAATGAAAGTATCTTAGAAATTGTTTCATAACGTGGGTAAGATTACCTTGTTACCATTTCTTTTGCACACTTTTCAGTTTTACTTTACCTTGTAGTTTTGTTTCGTAGTTCAGTGTTGTACTGAGCAATTATTCATAATGTACCCACCGCGTGAATCCAACATGTGCGTAGGAACATCCGAAATAATGAGCAGCTTGTGGTTAGAAGTTAGTTTTGGTGCAACTACACTTTTTGTGGTACAACCATAGTTTACTTTTACTTCTTTTATTTGTTCCCACTTTTGAGAGACTTGTACATGTATATGTGTCTATGGACTTCTGTAAATGCATACATGTATAATTTGTGGACATGGATTATTTCATGAATCTTGTGCGAATAGAAGATAGAAAATTACCATTTCTCTCTTTTTGTGCTATTTTCTCCTGTTTGTGTATTTAGAATGTGTAACAATGCACGCGGAAGATGGTTTGCTAAGTATCCAGATTTTAGGGGGACGTCAACTGCTATTGCTGTGAAAAAGAGCAACAAATCACATGATTTTTGTTGTTGCCGTCCATTCAATTACGTGTTTTGAAATCCCTTTTTAGTATTCGGAACAATAAAATGATTATAGTACTCTTATTTTCATTTTCAACCCTTCCACTCTTAGAATCCTCCATATAATGCCCAATCACACAACACTCTTTATAGAATCTTGGTAATCTTTCATAATAATTTGTTACTTGAAGTATAAACTACCAAATATAACGCAACATTAATAATGTAAAATAAAAAAATTAAACATATATATTAGATGTGTGTAAAATATAATATATATATATAGGGAAAAAGGAGTATGTTCCTTGGATGTAGCAAACTTACATGCTCCCATCTCTTTCCCCTATATTTTTTTATATTTTTCTGAAATGAAACCAATTGGAATTTAGATCACAATATGTCACCATGGTGTTATTAAAAAATCGACTTAATTCAAAGCTTCTATCCCCTCCATAAGGCTGTCAAATTTTAACGGTCTCAGAACTGCTGAAATTGACCCCCTTCAGATGAAGGGTATATGAGTCTCTGTTTCTGACAAAATTGGAATGACATGTTAGTGAGATACAGTGATGAATATACATATTTTTATTTTTATTTTCAAAAAAATAAAAAATAGAGGGAAAATAGGGATGGGAGTAGCCAATTGGCTACACCCAGGGTGTGTTGAACCAAAAAATCGAGCGGTCTTGTGTTCCACTCAAGGCGGGAACACAGTCGTTGAATCGACCACACGAAATCTGGATTCAAGCAACAATTAACCCACAAGTCAGAATCAATCAATGAAAAGCAAGACGTGGAGTTAAAATTTCTTATAACTCTATAAAAGATGTGTGTAGTGCAAGTAGTGTAGAGTGTTGAATACAGGAAGCAAGCAGGTAGATCGAGGCAAAGATGCTCAAAGATGACTGCGATGAATTTGTCTATATTTGATATTTTTTATGTGTTTTTAATTTATATTTTTTATTTTATTTTTATATTTTTATATTTTTATTTTTTGATTTTTAATTTTCTAATTTTGTATTTTCTTTTTTATATTTTATATATTTTTAAATTTCTTTTTCTTTTGAATTATTAAATAAAGTATATATACAATATAGGTAAGAGAGAGATAATATATATATATATATATATAAATGAAATTAGTTAAAATACAGGAAGAAAAATCTTTTTATGATTTTTATAAATTTCTAATGTTTTTGTGATTTTTCTATATTTTTGCTATTCCTTTTGTTATTTTTAAAGTCAAAAATACTCAAAATAGGGAATAAAATAAATATCTGAGATTAAAATGAAGACGAAAATAGTAAATAGTAACAAAAATTCTCCAAATTAATTTTTATGTAAAGATAATACTATAAAAAAATTCAGAGACAGAAAATAGATTTTTAGGATTTTTTAAGGATTTTTATATTTTTATAAAGGTTTTAGGGGTTTTTAAATTTTTATGGGTTTTCTTTTATACTTTTAAGTGGTTGGTATAAAGTTGTGAAGTACTTAGTTAAATATAAAATATATTTTTTTTGGAATTTTTCAGAAAGGTTTTATAATTTTAATGTATTTTGTAATGCAAACAGAAATGAAAATGTATGTTTTTATTTTTATAAATAATAAAAAGCTTCAAAAATGTAAAATAAAAATATGGCGTTAAAGTGCAATGCAACAGGAGCTTATGCCTATTTTTTGAGATTTTTTAGAGTTTTATAGATGCATGAAATAAATACAAACAACAAAGAGAAATACACTCCTAGCACGAGTATTTTTGTAAATATCATAAAACGTGAGGGCCTGGGTGTAATTTTCACAGAAATTTATAACTGAATAAAAATATTTATGGACCAATCAGAAATAACCAAAAGCCCACGACCTTTCCTACAAAATATCCAAAATCGCATGTGATAGGTATGTGGCTGACGAGGACCAAATTTTAATTACCATAAACATGGGGGTCGAAATGCAATTTGTTTAAAAAGTACTTAACTTGATTTAATAGTTTCAGGACTAAATAGCAATAACACAACCACAGGGGGGTCCTCCGCAAAATGGCCACGCCTCACGTGCATCAGTCACGTGAGGTGACGTGGCCAAGGACCCAAATGTAAATATAGAAAGTTGAGCGGACGATATGCAAGTTTTACAAAATATATGAACGAACGAGGAAAGTTTCAATATTAATTATTAAATACAAAATTTGGCGGGGAAAAATGCAAAATACCCACGCCCTGCAGATCCAACGACGGATCTGAACTTGACTTGATATGTGGCGCGCCCACGTGAGCCCATACCGCTTCTCAACGACGATCGAGATTAGATTCTCGAAAGAAGATCAACGGCTGGTTCTGGGTGTCATCCGATGGCTGCTGTGAACCTGGGTAGGTGTGCTTTATCTGACGACGGAAAGAGGTCAAGGAAGAACATGGAAGAAGCCACACCACAACAGACTTCTCCCGACGATCCCTGCCTCTTCCGATGTTCTCTTCGACGACAAACATGCACAACATGCACCTGCAGGTGTCTTCTAAATGCCTAGGGCTTCAAAAAGGGCGAAAGGGCCCTGTAGCGTACTCACAGGGACGGCGGAGCTGAGGGCTTCTAGGTACCTCCGGCCGAGATCCAAAAATTACCCCAGGCGACTCTTCTGGTGTCCCACCTGCACAAAAAAATCAAACCATCGACGGTAAAATGCCTCAGCGGTTGGCGGAGGGAATGGTCGCGGGAAAGGCGAAATGGAGTCTCGCCAAATCAAGCTCCAGCGAGGGGGTAGCAGGGCGATTCAATGGGAGAAAATTGAAGGGAGATGCGGGGACTAATTCTAAGGATACGTGAAACTAAGAAATGCAAGAAAAATAGGTAGAAAAGGGTACCTCGATGGCTGAACACCAAAGATAAGGACCTCACGGCCAAGATGGCCAGAGATGGGTGGAATCAGCCCTCGGCCCTCGCCTGAGCTTCCCTCATTGGTTGGAGGAGACCTGTCACGTCTCTGGTCCGGAGCACGACGACAAGGAGGCCAAACTAGAGTCAAAAGGGGTTCAAAGCGAAATGGAAAACTCGGAGGTGGTTTTGGACAAGGGGTGACGGGCTCCAAATATCGAGGTGTATCTTGCGTATCGAAGCTCCACTCCCCAAGAAAATCCTAGGGCGTGATTCCTCGATGAATGGTGAACAAAAGTCAAGAAGGGAGCGGGACCAAACGATGAAAGAAATATCCTCGAAAAATCCGCAAAATGGGGGAGAAACGAGGTTCTGACGCACAACAGAGGGGGGGTCAGATAGTTGACCAGAGGTCAAATGTCTGAGCCACTTGGTTGGTCCACGTGGACCAACCAGGAAAAAACATCTGGAAAAAAACTTATAAAATCATTTAAAAATAATAAACAAATTTATTAATTTTAGATTATTAAATGAAAATATTTATCATTTTCTGAATTATTCTATTATGATTTTTATTTATTTTTTCGAGGTCTGGAATTTCAAGCTCTCTTTTAAGGGCTAAATATCATTTATATATTTTAATATTTAGTTTTTATTTTGTATTTTTAATTTTAATAATTTTGTTTATTATTTTATATATTTATAACTTAATTTATACACCTGAATATATTTTTATTTAATTTTTTTATGTAGTATGTACAATTCAATAAATAGAAGTATTAATTGTATAGGTATACTTATTGGTATTATACATGCGTATTTCATACAAGTATTTTATTTGTATGCCTTCTTTAGTGTTTTATTCTAGTTTTAATATGTACATATATTATAAATAATATTTACAAAATTATAAAAATATAAAATAATAAAAATAATGAATAGTAAATAAAATGAATATTTTAATCTGTACAAGTATACAATAGGGTTCCAAAACTCAACTTTCACACCTTAACTCCAAAAATTATGAAACCATCTTTGTTAAATAGCTTATTAAAAGTTATATACAATTAAATGTGATTTTGATATATTTTGAGTTTTTATTTGAGAGATATGGGTCTGGGAATTTGGGATTGGAATCTTATTTAGAGGATATCTTTTTATCTATACATTATTTTTGTATGAAATCAATTTTGTATTTTTCTATATTTAATTATCTATAACTTTCATGTTCAAAGTTTCTTTATTTGAAGTATAAAAAGTGGAATTAAAAATATGTCTCAAAAATGAAGGAAAATGAATGAAATAAAATGGATTTTTATTGGTGTTTTGGCCCTTATCTCCCCCTACTTTATTCCTTGTCGACCTAGTCGTCGAGATGCCTAGGTCTCAGGATTTCAGGTCATAAAATATTGGAAATATTTTATTCTTTTCTTTTCTTTATTCTATAATTTTGGCTTTAAAACCGTATTTTGTATACTATTTACACAATAATGCATGAATGATAAAATACACAAATTAACAGTAGCTCAACGGAAGTGGAAATGGTGGCCTCAGTACCACCAACGGCACCTGTCTTCACGGAATCAGTACCACGCTCTGTCTCTGCATCAAAAATGGTGGCTTCAGCACCACCCTCTGCATCTGGTGTCTTGATGGCCTTAGCACCGTCATCTGGATCTCCATCATTAGTGGCATCAGCACCACCGTCATCAACATCATCAGCGGCATCATCACCGCTGCTCTGCTCATCTGGCGCTCGTGGTTCCTCGTGTGGATGTCGCTTAGATGAGGCGCCGCCGGCTGGCATCCTACCGCTCCTAGTAGTCACAAAATCAGCATCATACAAAGAAGACATGTCACTCAAATAATCACTGAGAGAGGCATCATCTGTGAACTGTACCTGCTCGGACTTCCTCTTCAGATTGTTCGGATTTGGTTCAATCTGAGCTGGTATGGCGACCTTGCCCTTGATGATATCCGTCACCTCCTGCCGGAACTCATCCATTTCTTGCCGGAAAGATGCTCGATGTTCAGAGAGCAAGCGGGCAAGGTCATCTAGAGCTGGGTTCTCAAAGGCGGAGCCTGAGAACCGGAAGTGTTCCCCTGCTGGAGATGTATCTAAGGACTGTGGTAACAAAAAGAACAAAAAAATGAATAAAGGAAAGGTTTCTGTTTACACTTCAGATCCATATGTGTTGAATGATGATCATAGTATGGATTCTATTCCTTCACAGGCGCAGGAACCTCTTCTTGGCCCTCCATCTGCGGAGGCCCCTACTATCCCCTTCCCTGAAGCACTCCGCTTGGTGAAGGGGAATAAAAAAGAAAATCCAAAAAAGACACAACACCTAGAGTTCAGCAACCAGATGATTGATAGATTCCATATTCAGCTGACTCTACGGGAGGCATTTGGGCACATTCCCTTCTTCCAGAAGAACTTGAAAGAGAAGACTACAATCCGTAGGAGGAGGAGGAACCACCATGATCAGATCCATGTGCTCACCCATTACACTTGTTGCACCATTCAGAACTGAATGCCAGCCAAGAGACATGATGCAGGAGCTCCCTATGTCAGATGCGGGATTCAGGAGCAACAGTTTGATCGTACTCTATTAGATAACCGCTCTTCTATTATTCTTCTTTCGACAGCCTTACTCGATCGATTCGAGTTTGGTCCTCTTCTTAGGAGCAGGACAATCCTTCAGTTTGCTGATAGGTCGACTAAGAGGCCGAAGGGGTTGTTGAGAGACGTGGTCGTTACCATTCAGGGCCTAAAATTCCCCCGTGGACTTTGTTGTATTGGACATGGAGAACCCCGAGTCGGTAACTGATGCCCCCATCATACTTGGACGCCCATTCTTGGCCACGGCCAAGGCGGTGACCGATCATGATAGCGGGAAGGTATGTTTTTGCGTAGAGGGCGAAACCATACAAATAGAGACGATCGAGGAGACTAGAGCGAGAGAATTAGCATGCTCAGAGCAGTCCAGTGATGACACGCAGATGATAGAGGATGAGCTAGATGTCCACCAGGAGTGCGATTTTGTGATGACAGATGATGAATTAATTTGGACAGATCCCATCGCACAGACCCTCGCCTTGCCTACAGATTCACCATATTTACAGCTTATGGCAGTTGAGAGCCTGGAGAGCGCACCCCTGGACGAGGACACCTTTGAGGCTGACAGTTGTGGGACGAGTGGTGATGATTTTCAATCTTGTTCTTCTAATTCAGATCCCTCAGAGTCACACATTGATTGGGATGACTTTGATGATTATTTGCCGTGTCTGATTCCTTCTGAGCCGACAGCTAGGATGGAGTGCGAACCAGTATAGTTCATAGAAGATTCAGCAGGTTTCCCTTCGTCAGATGTTCATTCGCAGCGAGAGTTCTCACATGCAGATCTAGTAGCCTTTACACAGACATATCAGAAGCCAGATCTGCCACCTCCCAGTTGTCCAGAACTGAAACCCTTGCCGCAGTCGTTGTAGTATAGATTCCTTGCGGGTGAGCCAGATATGCACCCAGTCATTATCTCAGCAGGTTTGACTAGAGAGCAAGAATCTCATTTGATGGAGGTTCTTGAACGAAACCGCAAGGCGAAAGGATGGAGTATAGCTGATCTTCAGGGGATTACTCCGGCCCTGTGCTCCCACCACATCTATCTTGAGGAGGACGCTAGGCTGTCGCGTGAATTCCAGCGACGGTTGAACCCAAATCTTCGAGATGTGGTCATGAAAGAAATATGGAGGTGGTGGAGCACCGATTTTTATCTACCCCATCTCTGACTCCAAGTGGGTTAGTCCATTGCATGTGGTACCCAAGAAGACGGATATCACTACAGTTGTGAGTGAGTCTGGAGAGGAGATCGCTACCTGAGTACCCACTTCTTGGAGGGTCTGTGTGGACTACAAACGATTGAATCATGCCACCAAGAAGGATCATTTCCCACTGCCATTCATTGATCAGATTATCAAGAGGCTAGCTGGGAAGAGTCATTACTGTTTTCTTAACGGGTACTCCGGTTACAATCAAGTGGCCATTGCGCCCGAAGACTAGGAGAAAATGACATTCACCTGTCCGTTTGGGACTTATGCTTTCAAGACGGATGCCCTTTGGTCTATGTAATGCCCCCGCGACATTCCAAAGGTGCATGTTGTCTATTTTCTCGGACATGGTGGGTGACTGCTTAGAGGTCTTCATGGATGAGTTCTCGGTCTATGGCGATGGGTTTGATGCTTGTCTTGACTGCCTAGACCGTGTGCTTCAACGTTACATAGAGGTCAACCTTATCTTATCTTGGGAGAAGAGTCACTTTATGGTGACTCAGGGGACGGTCCTTGGTCATAACATCTCCAACAGGGGCATGGAGGTCGATCCGACCAAGGTGGATATCATTAGAAAACTCAATCCACCATCAAACCTATGTCAATTGCGGTCTTTTCTGGGGTGTGCCAGTTTCTAACGACGGTTCATTCAGGACTTCAGTCGTATTGCCCGATCGCTTACTGATTTGCTGACGAAAGACACCGAGTTCCTTGTAGATGATAAGTGTCTTGCGTCTTTTGAGACTCTCAAGAGTATGGTTGTCACGGCTCATGTCCTTCAGCCACCCGATTGGTCTCTCCCATTTGAGATCATGACGGACGCTTCTGATTTTACTGTTGGGGTTGTGCTTGGACAGAGGAGGGATGGTTTGCTGTTTGCCATTCACTACGCCAGCCGGACTTTGGATGCCGCTCAGCGGAATTATACTGTGACAGAGAAAGAGATGCTGGCCGTAGTCTTTGTTTTGGATAAGTATCGATCGTATATTCTCGGATCTAGAATTACTATTTTTACAGATCACACCGCCATCAGGTACTTAATGGCCAAGAAGGATGCCAAAGCACGCCTTACCAGATGGATCCTTCTGCTCCAGGAATTTGATATTGAGATTAAGGATAAGCCTGGAGTTAAGAATGTGGTGGCGGATCATCTCTCCCGATCAGAGAACCTTGAGGAATCTGAGCCCAGCGCACCTATCACAGAGACATTTCTAGATGAGGCGATCTTGGCTATCACCTTGCTCCCATGGTACGCCGACTTTGTGAACTATCTTGTTTCCAAGACGGTTCCACAAGGTTGGCCCAGGCAGAAACTCGAGACCTTCCTGGTGAATGCCAAGTTTTACCAATGGGAGGATCTTGTCCTTTATAATGAAGGAGGGGATAACATCCGGAGGAGGTGCATTCCTCAAGAAGAGCAACATAGCGTCCTCACCTATTGCCACAAGCTTGAGGCAGGAGGACATCATTCTGGGAGACGGACAACACAAAAGGTGTTTCAATCCGGCCTTTGGTGGCCTACTCTCTTCAAGGATTCAGATGAGTTCGTGAAGAGATGTAGTGACTGTCAGAAGATGGGTACTTGCGGACAGAGAGACATGATGCCCATGCAACCCATTCACTTTTGTAAGGTTTTTGACGCATGGGGGATTGATTTCATGGGGCCATTTCCTAAGAGTCAGGGGTTTGAGCACATTTTGCTCGCTGTAGATTATGTCAGCCGATGGGTTGAGGCCACCCCCGCCCGAGCTGCAGATGATAAGACCGTGTGTCGATTTTTGAGGAAAATATCATTTCACGGTTCGGGGTACCTAGAGTCTTGATTTCAGACGGGGGGTCTCACTTTATCAATGACAAGGTTAGGGCCCTTGCAGACGAGTTCGCATTGACCATCGTGTTGCCACGCCGTATCACCCTCAGACTAATGGTCTTGCCAAAGTATCGAACAGGGAGATCAAAACTATCTTACAGAAGGTTGTCCGCCTAGATCGAAAGGATTGGTCACAGCTTTTGGACTCGGTCTTGTGGGCCTATCGGACTTCCTTTAAAAATCCATTAGGGACATCTCTCTTTCGTCTCGTCTATGGCAAGCCGTGCCATCTACCTATGGAAATAAAGCACAAGTCACTTTGGGCAGTTACTAATTATTATTGGATCCCGAGAGTATAGGAGAACAGAGGAAAGCAGAGTTGGCAGCCCTGGAGGAGTTAAGAGATACAACCTTTTTTAGCAGCCTACAGTATAAGGAGAAAGTGAAGACATGGCACGATTCTCACATTATCCACAAACAGTTTGAGCGTGATCAGCGTGTATGGTTGTTTGATTCCAGGCTGAAGTTATTTCCAGGGAAATTAAGAGCAAGTGGAAAGGTGTGTATGTGGTCAGGAAGGTACGTGACAATGGTAGCATTGATATATCCGAGCCGTCATCTTCCTCTACCTTCCGTGTTAACGGTCAGCGCCTGAAGTTATATCTAGATCATGATCCGCCGATCGTTGACGTTGCCCCCATCCTTCTGGTATGAGATGTGTTCTTTGACTCGGATCATTTGCATCTCGTACATGGTTATCACTTCCATCTTCCGCTGTATATATCCATATGTTGATATCTTTTCTTCTTTTCCTCTTCTATCTTCTTTATATACCGAAAAGGCGTCGCCCCTTGTAGACAATGTTCTATACTTAGGACGTACTTTGTCCTAAGTATAGGGAGGTGTGCACCCCGAGTGATTCTATTCCTTGATCCTCTCCATTGTCTCCTCTTCTTGTCTATACTTAGGGATATCTTACCCTAAGTATAGGGGGAGACAATCTGAGTACGATCTGTTGATTCCCACCCTTGACCCTCCCTGCTTTGTGTACAGTTTGCTCTACTTAGGATTATTTGATCGTACTTCTCATTTGTTCATTCATTTCTTTATTTATTCTTTAGACTTGCATATACTTAGTACGAGTTATGTCTTCTCTTTTCTCTCCGATCTATGAGGACATAGCTCAAGCTAAGTATAGGGGGGTCGTATATACTGTGTATAGACTTTAGCCATAACTCGTACTTTCGTATTTTTCTAATAATATGGCTAATTATTCTTAAAAATCATTAAAAACCCTAATAAAAAGATGTCGTTATTCCTCAAATTATTTTTGTATTTACTGATTAATAAATCAGGTGAAAATGTTTTTTGCAAAATGTTTGAAAAATAGTTTGAAAATCTTTGAGAAAAAATCTTTTGAAAACTATTTTGAAAACACTTTGTTACATGTTTTCAACCTTTGTAAAAACATTTTAGTTTAAAAATTTCTTTTCTTTGTGTGAAATAAAAAGTTTGAAAAATTATTTGCAAATGGTTTGAAAAATGGTTGCAAAAATATTTTGAAAAATCTATCTATACTGTTTGGAAAACATTTGCAAAATGATTTTCAAATGTGTGTACATGTTTGTAAAATTGTTTGTAAAAATTATTTTGGACTATAGTTTTCAAAAATTGTTTGAAAAACATTTGTCAAATAAGTTTGAGGAATATATACATCACACCAAAATCCATTATATTTACATATCTATAAAATTGACCACTTACCCTTTGTAAATTCTTAAAATCCACTTCTTTTAGATATAAGATGCATCCTTGTGTAAATATTTTAACCTAGTTTTCAGCCAAAAATCTTTTATTTTCAAAAATCCCAAACGCATTTGCAAAATTAAAATCCAAAAATAGTTGAAAAATCTTTTTGAAAAACACAAAAAAATGCATATGCATCATCATCTTTTTAAAAATTCATAAAAATTTCAAAATCCTTGAAAATTGCATCACAAAAATATTTTCTGCATTCTGCATATCATTTGCATAGCATGAGCATTTTTCAGATTGAGTTTAATGGTTGAACAAGTCTAAATAAAACCCGGAGATTGGATCTTGATTGAACCTTAAAATCTACCTAATAACAGGAACCTTATAGGAGCTGGAATTAAGGTACTTCAGGTCTAGTTGACTTAATTCTTTGAGGATCACGAGACTTGGTTCAATGGATTCTTGACTGCCTAAGTAGAGTATTTCGGAACACACGCACGACTCTTGTTGATAATGACCTAACTTGGACACCTGCACCTTTCACATGGCTCAACTCAGTTGGGGTGGTGAGGGGATTGGATTTGCCGGTATGAGACGCACACAAGTGGAAACACTTGTCCTCCTCTAGGGAGGGAATTGCACCCTAACCCGTCCAGTGATGAGGATTTCTAAAGACAGGAGAGTGTGGGTTGCAATAAAGCTTCAAAAGAGGGATAGTCTACTAGCTCAAGAGGAAAAACTCCTTATGTAAATGCTGCTGTGAATAGTATTTCAAAAAAAATGGTCATGCCTGTAGAAAAATAAAATGCCTGCAAAGTATGTACAAATGTTGTAAAGTCAATAAGCAAGCTTGAGTTCAAAAGTCAAATATGTGAGCCTGCAGCTGGATGACTTGACTACACTGGTCTTGCATCCCAGGATAGGTAGCTACACTGGCTACCGTCCATCCTTCTCTTCACCCCCTCCTCTTGAGCTGGTTGCCACTTGAACTTAGAAGGGAATACCCCGCTCCTCGAGGAAGGAGTTGTTGGATTGGGGAATCATTGGGTTGTCATACTGGAGAAGTCAGTCTCTTTGTCATTCTAGTTGGGGAGAGCCACCATCACTTACACTGTACGAGTCAAATTCAAAGTCATAAGGGTTTGCGTATGAGTTGAGATATTTCTGACCTGGCTATTGAGGAGACTTGAACAGAGTTTTGGGATTCTCAGGGACTGTTGGATTTCAAATCTGGTTCTCATTAAGGTTCCGCCCGCACTAAAATTCCAAAGGTCCGACTTAAGTTCCAAACTTTGATTTTGTGAAGACAAGTTTGATAATTAAAATTAGTCCATCTTTCTTCGTTTTCTTTTCTTTCTTTTTCTTTCTGCACTTATTGCATAAGTGTTTGCTAGGGACTAGAAAAGGTAAAGTATAGGGATGATGAATCCACATTTCATCATCTTTATTCTATCATTTTGGCCTCAAAAACCCTAGCAAATGCGTGTAAATACCCTTAATTCCTGCATCTTAGCATTCATGCATGTGCATGTAAATAGTGTATTAAATACTGTCATTAAAGCCAAAATAATAGAATAAATAAAAGAAAATAAAAAGAATAAAATATTGTAAATATTTTATGACCTGAAACCCCAAGACCTAGGCATCTCGATGACTAGGTCAACAAGGAATAAAGTAGGGGGAGATAAGGGCCAAAAATACAATACAAATTCCTTTTATTTTATTCATTCTTTATTCATTTTGGGACCTATTTTTGGTTCCACTTTTTATACCTCAAATATAGAAACTTTGAACATGAAAGTTGTAGATAATTTAATAAATAAAAATACAAATTTATTTCACTCAAAAATAATGTACAGATAAAAAGTTATGATCTGAATAAGAATCCAGAATCCCAACTTCCCAGACCTGTATCTTGCAAATAAAAACTTCAAATGCATCAAACTCACCTTTAATTATATATAGTTTAAAATAATCTATTTAATGACGGTGGTTTTGCATTTGGCGGAGCTACGGTTTGAAAGTTGAGTTTTGGGACCCTATTGTATACTTGTACAGATTAAAATATTCATTTTATTATTTATTTATTATTTTTATAATTTTGTATTTTTATAATTTTGTAAATATTGTTTATAATAATTGTGTATATTAAAATCATAATAAAAACATAAAAGAAACACAAAATAAAATACCTATATATATATAGCACATAGCTATAATACCTATACTTATACCTATACAATTAATACTTATATTTTATTAAGTGTACAAAATACTTCAGAAAAATAAAATAAAAATAATTTTAAGTGTATAAAAATACTTTATAAATTTATAAAATAATAAACCAAAAATAAATAAATTAAAAATACAAAGTAAAAATAAATTAATAAAATATATAGATAATATACCTATAAAGGCTATAAAAGGTAAATTATAAAATTATAACTTACAAAAATAATTAAAAATCATAATAAAATACCTTATAAAATTATAAATATTTTTTATTTTATAATCTAAAAATAATAAAATAATTTTCTATTTTTAAATGATTTAATAAATATTTTTCAGGGGATTTTTCCTGGTTGGTCCACGTGGACCAACCAGGTGCCAGCCCCAGTTGACCTCGGTCAACTGGTCGTCCCTCCCCATGTGCGCCGTGTCAGACCTCGTTCTTGACCCCATTTCTCGATTTTTTTGAGGTCAAGTCTTTCACCCATTCGTGATGCTTCTTACTGCTAACTTGTTCCTCGACCATCTCTCATCCACGCTCAGCGATTGCCTCGAGGATTGGATCACTGTGGCACGCCTGCCTCGTCATTCTTTGAGCCTCTTCACCATCGGGTCAAACCCCATAAAATGCATTCCCCGACTTCAATTCGAATTTTGAACCCCTCATTCCATAGGTTAGCTCCCGTTCTTGCGCCCAACCGCTCGAGGAAGGTGACAGCTTCCTCTCGAGCACGTCAGGCTGGTCGAGCAACACCTGAGGCGGCTCCGCCACCTCCGCCTTTCGTCGGCGTCGAGGTATACTTCCCTCCGATTTCCACCATCGAGGCAACCACTTTTCCCCCTCTTTTCTTTTGCATTTTATTCGCCTTAGTCGTAAGATCATTTCCCATCTCGAAATTTCGCGTTCCATCGATTGAATCACCCTCACACTCACCTCGCCGGAGTGCTCCTCCGGCCGACCTCCGTACACCGCCGTCCACGCACCATCTCCACCTCCGCGGGGTCCAGGCATTTTTCCCTGGACCCTCTCACGACTTTTTGCAGGTCAAAGCTCGTTGACTCGAGCCTGGGAGCATTTTTGCATCTCGTCGGAGCTCCGTGGAGCTCTCCAGCTCCGCCGCCCTCCCTCACGAGCCTTGGCCGTCGCCGAGGCCTTTTGAAGATCCCAGGAGATAGCGCCGACCATCAGGATTCTCCAGCCCTCTTTTTGAAGCCCAGAAGTTTGCCGGAGGAGGAGCTAGAGCTCAGAGAAAGTCGCCTCGCCGGCGCGCCTCCGCTGTTCTTGCTCCCACCACCGGAGCCGTTTGATCGAGGCCCTATCTCCAGGTGGATCGTGACCGTTGGATCAGCCCCCGCTCCGCACCGTCAGATCTGCAGGGATCTTCTAATCAAGGCCGTCCGAGCGAAAAGTCATCGTTGCTTGAGGGCGCGACACGTGGCAAGTGGACCGCCCTCGACCGTCGGATCGCGCATGAGGCCTTAGGCGTGGGTATTTTGCACATTTTCCCCTGCCATTTTTGTAATTTTTATTTAGTCCATAAACTTTCAGTTACAATTTAAATATTGTTGTAATATTTGCATACAGACCCCCGAACTTTAAATATTTGCACTTAGGTCCTCGGCCACGTCACCTCACGTGACCAGTACACGTGAGGAGCGGGGTATTTTTTTGCAGAGGACCCCTCGTGGGTTTTGTTATTTCGTTTCAATCCAGGAATTTTGATATTAGGTGTAACACTTTTGGATATTTTGCATTGTATCCCCTGGGTGTTTTGTAAATTGCATTTAGGTCCCTCCCAAGTGCGTGCTAGTCACGCGCTGGGGTGGGTTATTTGCAGGCGTGCCCTTGCGGCTTTGAGTATTTGTATTTGGTCCTGGAAAATCATTTATTAGTTATATATTTTGCGTGAAAATTGCATGTTGGCCCTGTATTTCTTGCTATTTACACTTATACCCCTGCCAGCTTGTGATTCTTATTGGTTGTTTGTATTTATTTTGTGCATCACTTTAACTCGAAAAATCACCAAAAAATTATCATAGGCTCTTGTTGTATTGCTCATTCACGCCATATTTTTGTATTGCATATTTATTGCATTTTAATATTTATTAAAAATAAAAAACATGCATTTTAGCTACTAATTGCATTAGAAAATACCAAAAAAATATCAAATCTTTTTGAAAAATTCCAAAAAAAATTACCTAAGGTCTATTTTAGTGTCATTTAGATTCAGATCAAAAATCATTAAAAATTTCAAACAAAAACCATAAAATTTAAAAACCCCTAAAAACTTCATAAAGATCTAAAAAATCTTAGAAAAATCCTAAAAATAAAAATTCAGGTTCTGTAGTTTTCTTATTTTATTATCTTTGTTTTAAATTTAATTTGAGGAATTTTGGTATTGTTTAGTATTTTTCATCCTCATTTTAATCTCGGCAGTAGCTAATTCACTGTTTTCTTGTATTTTGACTTTTAAAAAAACCAAAAACATTCAAAAAAATTCCCAAAAATCACAAAAACTCTATAAAAATATAAAAAGACCAAAAATATTTTATTTCCTAATTTTTGAGCATTTTTCCTTATTTTTATAAATACCCTAACCTCCTTCTTTCTTATATTGTATATATAAAAGATAAAAAAAATATAAAAATACAAATAAAAATATAAAATCAGAAAATTAAAAATCAAAACACAAAAATATAAAATTTAAAATTAAATAAAAATTAAAAATTAAAAACCCACAAAAAGATTGCATACTTGTAGACACACATCACAATCACCTTTTGCACTTTGTTTGATCTATCCTGCTTGCTCCATGAGTTCGACACTCTACATACTTGCACTATAAACATTTCTTGTAGAGTTAAAAATAAATTTTAACTTCACCTCTATTGTCATTGTTTGATTTATATTGACGTGGGTTGATTGTTGATTAAATCCGGATTTCTTAGAGGACACTGCAGCGACTTCTGTGTTCCCGCCTTGTGTGGAATACACGACCGTTAGATTTTTGGGTTTATAATTGCTCTCCAGTTGGATCACCCTGAGGAGACAGATAAGATATCCAGGAACAGTGGCATTTTAATACGCGAGAAAAAAAGATTATAAGGACTTCAATAAAAGGAAACCCTATTTTTCCGCATATAGTGCCAAATAACGATCCTTAAATACAAAATGAAATAGAGAAGAATAAGTTATAATATATCTTTCAATTGCAAATAAATTAAAAGACTAATCAACAATTCTCCTGCTTCAGGAGTGGACCATTGTGACTCTCCTTCTTTCCTACTCATGTGAGACTTAGACCATCACTCCTGAAATGAGGGTTCTCTTTCCAACCTAGCTGCCTGAAAATTAATTTTAAATGTAATAACAACATGGCATTATATTAAAGTAGAATTGAAAAATTAATTTTTATATTGTAGTACCATCTCCTCTCTAATTTGATTGTGGCTTTTAGGTCCACTTGTCGATTTAATCCTTTGTTTTTGGCACTTTATCCTTCCCGCCATGGATCTCCTTCCAAACTCCACATCTGCAACGAATGCATCACAAAAACTCACCCATCTGCAAGGAATATGTTATGAATATTGATTACTTTAAAAATTACATCATACATTATTTAAGAAATACAATACCTATCCTCCGTACACCATGTTGGCGGGAACCTCTTCATCTCCTCAAAATGCATCTCCTCGCATCCCGTCTTCGCATGCGAGTCTCTCCTTGCCTTGAAAAATGTATCGCTCATTCTCTTCTCCACCAAACGAATAAAGGCACGATGATAAGCCTCCTTCCCCAGACCCGGAACTAGGCAATACCTACTCTAAAAATTACTGTAAAATATCAGAAGAAAACATGACAAAAAATTTCTATATCATTTCTTAGAAATTATTCTTACCATAAACATCTCAAACAGTCTCTCTTGCTCGGTAGCAGGGATGCGACACCATCTAAATTGCATGTTAGTCAGTGTATCTTGATTATGGTGGTTATCTCCTTTGCCACCCTGTTGCTATTTAAAAAATCCCTGCAATTGGTAAAATTTGTAAACATTATACAATTTATTTGTTTGGTAAATTTAAAATGACAAGATTTATTAAAATCTTACCTCCCATCCGCCGTAACCTCCAACAAAGGGTAGGACGCTGAAGTCTGTCCAGCTCCAGTAGGTAAAGGCACGGCGGTGCTCAGACGTCCAAAAGGAGGAGAATCAGAACCCATCAATATCGTGCATGTATTGAGATGGGGACCCGAAATGCAGTAGGAGTGGCTGAGGTAGATGGCTCTCCATAGACACCTGCATAAAAGGGTGGAGGATAACCAAGGGACTCGTAGTAGGCTACGACCTGTCGGACCTCGTCGGATTGTGAATCTAAAACAACATCCGGGGTTGGCTGCCTACTGGACGGAGGTGTGTCTGAGGAGGATAGGCGATTGGATCGATGAGATCCATGAGACATGCCACGTCAAAAACCTATCATGACTGTAATGATGATGTAATAGTTAATTACATAGTTATTAATGAACATTTTAGCTAATTTGATTATAATAATATAATAAACTTACAGCTAATATTCACCATTTATTTTGGTGGGATTAAAGGATATTTCTTCGATTTCTGAGTTTTCTGAATCATCATTTGTGGAGTCGGAATCATCTTGTAGGTCAACACATAACACCTCATTATCAGCCAATCGAATCGATTCGATGATTGGGACTTCTTCTATTACGTTTATTCGTTCATGTGTCGGTCTGAATGCTTCATCTATGTCATCTTCATGATGAGTGTATTCATTAGAAATATAGCCTCGAGAATTTATCTTCACAACAGTTAAAGTTTCAACGCTCTTTCTCTTCTTTGACACTTGCAGAAGATAACAAACTTGGTCCGCTTGAGAAGCTAAAATGAAAGGTTCAAATCTACGTATAAATTTTCTCAGTATCACGTCGACAATGTTATTTCTCCTATCGAGTACTACACCTTCATTGGGTTTGTACCAATCACACAAAAGGAGAACTACTTTATTAAAGCCTAGAATACTATATTCTACTTCTAGTATCTCCTTTAAAATTTCATAATAATTCGTATGATCTTCCTTATAACAAGATCCACGAACCATCACTCCGTGATTCTGAGTTGTTAAATATTTACCTGAATTAAAGGTATGAAAACGATAACCATTACTGCATCAAAAGTTGTAAGACCGGACCTTATAAACATGTCCTCCAAAATATTTTAAAATATGGGTATAATAATCACCACCATCCAATTGTTTTGAGCGGTCTTTAAACCAAGCTGGAAATTGATTCCTATAGATGCTTAGAACTTTGTCATCTGAAGACATAGAATTTTCCTCGATAATTTTCTTCCTAAATTACCTAAAATTAGTAAAAGAAACATTAGTATTACTTCAAATAGAATTTGCATATATGCATAACGTAATACAAATACGTACTGAACATATGGTGTTATTTCCTCGCAATTGTCTAATACGTATAACTCTGCAGCATCCTTCTCCTGTTTCGATAAGAAACGTTCAGTTGCCTTTCCTATGAGCTGAGTGGATTGACGAAAGATACTGATACAAGGTTCTTCCTCCGAGTAAATTGTCTCATTCCTCCTAAATCTGTTGTGGATTATCTCCATATCTTCTGGAAGATACCTAGCGCAGAATGTTGTGAATTCCTCATATATATATTGTGAACTTATTGATCCTTCAACTTTAGTTTTATTTCGGACCTTTCTTTTGAGAAAGAACATAAACTTATATGGAAATAGGTAAACATTTTATTCAAATATTAAAGAATGAAAGAAAATTATAATATTTATAAATACCTTTAAAATGGATCCATCCAACGATATTTTACCGGCCCTCCAACTTTTGCTTCATATGGAATATGAATTATCAGATGCTCCATTGGATCATAAAATGACGGCAGAAATATCTTCTCCAAATTACACATAATCACAGGAATATTTTTCTGAAGATATTCCATCTCCGTGCGATGTACGCGTGACGAGCATAGAACCTGAAAAAATTTGCTGACATCTGATAGAACATCGATAACATTTTTTAGTAACAATCCTCTGAACACTAACGGTAGCAATCTTTTAAAGAAAACATGACAGTCATGACTTTTCATTCTCTTAAATGAAAACTTCTTTAAATCAACCAAATTAGAAATATTTGATGCATATCCGTCTGGAAACTTCAACTAACTTATAAATTCGCATACAAGCTTCAGTTTGATTTCTGTCTAATGTATACTTCGCTTTAGGAAGTTCAACATTTCCATTATCGTATTCCTTTATATGCAACTCTGGCATATTGCATATGATTTGTAAATCACGGCAAGACTTTACGGTATCTTTTGAGCGACCGGTTACATTTATAAAAGTATAGAATATGTTATCGAAGATATTTTTCTCTATATGTATAACATCTTAGTTGTGTCATATCAGTACGCTCCAATATGGTAATCCCCAAAATATACTCTTCTTAATCCAATTATGAGTGTCATCAAAATCAGGAAAATTTTTTGTTTGATCCCCATTCTCTAAGCCTGATTTCTCCATTCCTTCCAAGCTTGATAATATCGTATCGCTTGTCTTAAATGATGGTGGATCTGTAAGATCAATTGTATTCTTTTTAAATGTCTGCTTCTGTCTTCGATATGGATGATTGTTTGGAATGATTTAGTTCCCTCAATATAATATGGACATCTTTTACGTCCATGCGTACTCCATCCAGATAACATTCCATATGCCGGAAAGTCATTTATCGTTATTTCATGTTAAATGTTTGATTTTTATTTGCATTATATGTATCAACTCCATCGACCCATAACATTTTCAACTCATCTATGAGAGGACGTAAATAAATGTCGATGTATTTTTCCAGATGTGTAGGTCCTGGTACCAACAACAATAGAAACATAAATTATCTCTTATTACATAACCATGGGGGTATATTGTATGGTGTTGTCATTACTGGCCAATAAGAGTAATCTTTACTTCTTACATGAGGATTAAATCTGTCTGTACATAAATCTATAACACAATTCCTCTTTTCTTCAGAAAATGTAGGAAAAGTTGACATCAATACTTTCTAACAATCAGACTCGGATGGATGCTCCATGTACTCATCGACTTTATGTTCCGCATGCTATATCATATGCTTTACTGCTTCTTTGCAATAATATAGTCGTTTCAATCTCGGCGTCAATGTAAAATAACGTAAAATCTTTCTTGAAATTTTTGTCCCACTCTTACTGGCTTCCTGATATCTTGGCTCGTCACATTCAGGACACTATTGTAAATGCTGGTGTTCATCGTAATATAAAATATGGTGATTTATACAATAGTCTATTTTAACTTCCGCTAAACCCATCTTCTGCATCATCTATTTTGTTTTGTAATAATTATCAGGTAATTCTGCATCTTCTGGTAACATTTTCTTCATAATCTTAAGCATTGCATCAAATTTACGATCAGTCATATTATAATCCATCTTCATTGATAGAAGATCCGAAACCGCAGAGAGTTTTGAATATGTCTTGCAACCCAACCACAATGGCTCTTCTGCTTTTTTCAACAACTCGTAGAATTCTGCAGACTCTCCATATGGTTCCTCATCATCTAAAAAAATAGCGTTAAAATCTGAACCCACAACGTCCATAACCATATCTACAAATGGATTAATATTGTCTACTTCTTTTGACTTATTCATCTTGTCCTCGTAATCCTTACCATGCCTCCACCAAATCTGACATCCTTCTATGAAACCCATTTTATAAAGATGTAACTGAGTTTCATCCTTAGATCTCTTCCTCATTAAACAACATTTTTGACACGGACACAAGATAGTTCCGTCTGAATCCACGACACGGGAACCTTATGCGTAAGCAAATTCTATAAATTCTTGAACACCTCTTTGAAAGGTATCTATAACACATCCATCTACTACACGCTTGTCCATCCACTCTCTATTAGTCATATTGAACAACCTGGATGAAACAATTCATATTGTCAAATGAGATGGGAAGATTAAACTTTGAGTTAATCTAGGAGAATGTGTGAAGAATACCTAAACCTAACCCATTGTTGACTTCAAAGATGAGAAGAGAAGTATCTTAATTATGTTATCACTTAAGCCCGTCCGTAAGGATTCAAACTTACTAAAAGATGCTCGTTGTCACAAGCTGTTTGTTTCTGAGAAAATTACGGCAGCATCACCCTGCACCTCTCATGTATACCTCAAAAATCAATCACAATCAACTTTCGAAATAATCATATTGGTTATTATTTCGATAGTAAATTATGATTATTTTGGTATACCGAAGAGGATGGGTTATGGAACCGAATTTCCATCAGAAAGAAACAACTTGTGACAATGATAACCTTTTAGTAAGTTTGAATCCTTACGGACCCCCTTAATATGGGATCTCCGAATTAAAGAAAGCTAACATAAATGTAATACTTTAAGATCACTTTACGTCATACATTTGTACGTGCTACAAATGAGACTATAAAATAATCTTAAAATATTTAATCATTTATGTTAGCAGGACATTTACGTAAATTTGGTTGGCTAACGATGGGGATAGGGATAAGTGTGATCCTAAATTAATGCCTAATAAAGTGTTTGTCTCAATAGTATTGGATGGGTACCTGCAAAAAACCGAATTTTACACCTGCAAACATCAAAATCCATGACCATTGGTCTGGGATAAGCCATCCCAAAGTGAGTCCAATAGTGTTGTGAAAAAAATAACATACTTGGAGGTGATCAAATCCACCAATGTGTTGCACACGCCTCCCGGTGTGTAGGACCACAGACTACCCGGTGTGGATGGACGCACTGTGTGTGAAGGATTTTGTGCGATTTAATGTTATAATTAGTGGTTAGTGTTTTTGCCTTATCATCAACCTAACTATAAGTTAATGTGATATACTTGGTCACATTAACTAGAATTTAATGCGATAATAAATTATCACAGAAGAAATATTGATGTATATCATATCTCATATCCACACTATGTGAAATTGACTAACTAATGTTATTCACAAGTTATACATAATGTTAATTATTTAAGCACAAATATACAATATCATGGCATGATATTCTTTTATCGTAATTTTAGTCATTATATAAAAATTAACTATACTAACAAGTTTAAATGTTGTAATGGACTTTCTATCCTTTATATTTTACAAAGTCTATATCTAATATTGGCTGAGGCATTTTATCAAACACCTACAACGCATAAAATTCTACATGTAAATGAGAAACCACAATCCAATATAATAAGAATATAATGATCCACTCTTGTTTTAGACATGTAAAAAACATTCAAATACTAAGTTGTATATATTATATCCAACAAGAAAATCAAAAAATTGAAATCTAAAACTATCAAAGCAAGAGAAATTTTTAATGAAATTTTAAAAAACAAGAGAGAGGAGGAAGTATTTTACTGAAGGGTAGATGTGTATCTACTCGAAACACACAAAGGGTGGGTGCCGATGGCGGAGAAGAAGGTCGGCAGGTCGTCAGAGGGGTTTTTTGGGGGAGGGTCGCGCACGAGAATGAGGAAGAAAGGGCACCCGTCGTTCTGTTAGCGGACCTGAGCGAGCACACTTAAGTGCTCGTCCATCCGTCCGCAGGTGCTCGCCCCGAAATTTCCAGGTGCTCGTGTTATCCACGCATAAAAAATCAAGTGGGCGAGCACATACGGGCGAGCACATGTGCAACGAAGGTGCTCGCCCAAATTGGCAAACACTTGCCATCGGACTGATCATCAGGATTCAAACCGGCGAGTCACATGGGAGAGCACATGTGGTCTTCCAGTGCTCACCCCGAGCCGACCGAGCACATGTGCTCGCCCAGGGGACACAAGTATGTGCACGTCAAATGCATTTTTATAGCGCTCCTTTGCACATGGTCAAACCACCTTAAGTATTTTCTCGCATCTTATCTTCGATCGGAGCTACACACTCTTTCATTCTGATGGCATCATTCCGAATCTGAACTTTACATGTCTGTCCACACATCCACCTTAGCATTTTCATTTCTACTATTGCCATTCTCTGCACATGTCTATGGTTCACATGCCAGCATTCAGATCCATAGAGCATGACATGTCTCACAGCTGCTTTGTAAAACTTTCCTTTGATTTTCAAAGGAATTTTCTTATCAGAGAGAACAGTAGAGGCTCCTCTCCACTTTAGCCAATTTGCATTTATTCTATTTTAAAAATATCCATCAACTTCTCCATCATGTTGCAAAATAGATCCCAAGTATATAAAAGAATCTCTTTTCTGAATATTATCATCACCGATCTTAATATCGATTCATTCACCATTGCTTCCATCAAAAGTACACTCCATATATTCAATCTTAGCCTTTCTTATACGCAATACTTTAGTCTCTAAAGCATGTCTCCATACCTCAAGCTTCTCATTTACTTCATCTCTAGTCTCATCAATAAATACAAATATCATTAGCGAATAACATACACCAAGGTATCTCGTCCTGAATGTGACTTTTCAACTAGTCCATGATCAAAGTAAAAAGGAATGGACTCAAAGTTGAACCTTGATGCAAACCAGTCTTGATGTCAAAATAGTCAGTCTTCCTAGATTGTATCCTTACACAAGATGAAGCACTATCATACATATCCTTTATGAGGTTAATGTATAGGATAGGTACTTGTCTCTTCTCCAAAACTCTCCGCAAAATCTCACGTGGGACAGACTCATAAGCCTTCTCTAAATCAGTAAAATTCATATGGAGGTTCTTCCTTTTAGCTCTGTAAATCTCCATTATTCTCCTCAGCAAGTGAATGTCTTCAATAGCTAAGCGACCTGGCATGAATCCGAATTGATTTTCTTTTCCTTTGGAAACTTGCCTCAACCTTCTTTCTATCACACATTCTCAAATTTTCATAGTGTGACTCATCAGCTTTATCCCTTTGTAATTTGAACAATTTTGAATGTCTCCTTTGTTCTTATAAAAAGACACCATGACGCTTCTCCACCATTCCTCAGGTATTTTCTTGCTTCACCAAATAACATTGAATAAATTTGTAAGCCAAGTCAAACCACGCTCACCTAAAACTCTCCAAACTTCCACAGGAATGTCATAAGGTCCTACACATTTCCCATGTCTCATAACCTTCAAAGCCTCCTCTACTTCCTTCCTTTGTATTCGTCTGTAGCTTGCACGATTCAAGTAACTTTCACTACTAGCTATATTTCTCAAAGTGATCGCTCTATTTCCTTCCCCAATGAAAATCTTGTGGAAGTATTGCTTCCATCGAGCCTCTATATCCTTTAGAGTAACAAGCACGTGACCTTCCTCATCCTTAATGCATCTCAGATGAGAAAAATCTTTGGTCTTTCTTTCTCTTGCTTTAGCCAGCCTGAATATATCCTTCTGACACTCATTAGAATCGAAATTTTTGTAGAAAACTTCAAAAGTTTTTGACTTGGCTTCACTAACCGCCTTCTTTTCTTCCTTCTTAGCTACTTTGTAGTTTGTAATAGTTTATCTATTCTATCTTTATACATGGCTTTAAAGCAAGCTCTTCTAATTTTAACCTTCTCTTGCACCCTTCCACTCCACCACCAAGCCTCCTTTTGCCCTGGAGCTCCTCTCTTCGGCTCACCTAGCGTATCTTCGGCTACCCTTCAGATACAAGATGTTACTGCCTCTGACATCTCATTAGCACTTCCATTACAATCCCAAGATAAGTCTTCTAAAACCTTCTCCTTGAAGCTTGATTGCTTCGATTGAAGATTCCACCATCTAGTTCTAGTGATCTTGGAAACCCTCCTTTTCTTTACTCGCCCTTTTATTTTCACACCCATGACTAACAAGCGGTGTTGGGTGGTCAGGCTCTCTTCTGGGATCACTTTGCAGTCTTTATAACAGAACCGATCTCTTCTTCTCAACGCAAAGTAGCCAGTCTGTATTCTAGTTGAGCCACTCTTATAAGTAATTAAATGCTCCTCCCTCTTATTGAAGAGAGTATTTGTAATAAAAAGATCATAAGCTATTACAAAATCCAGAAAGACTTTTCCCTCTTCATTTCTATCCCCGAAGCCATGTCCTCCGTGAACACTAGCATACCCTGAAGCATCCTTTCCCACATGTCCACTAAGATCTCTACCTAGGCATATCATCTCTCTTTGTGAGATTCCTTGCATAATCTTATCCAAATCCTTTCATAAAGTTTTTTTAATCCTATCATCTAAACTAATTTAGGGTGCATAAACTAAGTTGATATTCTGAATTCCTTCTTCGAGCGTCGCTTTTAGCAATATAATCCGATCCCTGGTCACACAATCCTTCAAATCATTATGAACAACCACTCCAACACCATTTCTGCCCTTATATTTACCTGAATACCAAAGTTTAAAGAATGTCTTGTCGATCTCCATGCGTTCTCTTCAACCCATTTTGTTTCTTGTAGACATAATATATGAATCTTCCTTCTTTCCATCGCATCAACTATCTCCATCGATTTGCCAGTCAATGTGTCAATATTCCAACTACCTATCCGCAACTTCCTTTGCAACCTCTTTTGAACTATCTTCTTTACTCACATGTGCCCATCATGCGAGAACCCTAGTAAATTTTGGAATGCATCTGGGCGACGATGCAGTGGAGCTAGCTTATTTGAAACTTCATCAGGTAACGATGTAGCGGCCTTTGCCAACTTCTCATTGCATTCGGACGATGCAATGTGCCGCAATTAGGGAACATCCCAACAAAATCTAGTTGTTTGCTTAAATCCATGATTAAAAGATATGAACGAATTCGAGACAAATTTGTAAATAATGTTCTTAAAAGAACACTATTTAAGATTTTATCTGAATAATTTCGAGACAAATTCCTAAATAGTGTCCTTAAAAGAACAATATTTAAGAATTTATCTCTCCTGCGTTGGTTGTCGGCTACCTAGTGCACAAACCTCCTCAATTTACCCAGGCTTGGGACCAACCATGATCGAGTTTTTGCATGTAAATACCATTCCAGCAAATTCCCTCCTTCCTGGAAAATCTGAAATTATCTACTTTCATATGTGCAAAGATTGTACCATTGTATCTGTCATTCATCTCCAATCTTCACCCTATATTTGCATCTGATAATTCCATGATCTACATAATTCACTCTCCGTCGTGCATGCTTTTGTTTGAGATGAAAATGACATTTTGGAATATAGTATCATTGAGGTTAAAGAAGAATGGAAGAACACATACTTTTCAATTAGTTGCTCTCCTTATGAGCATATTTGGATCCACAAAGTCATGAATCAACTACTCCCTTTACCTAACATCAGAAGTTCACAAAAGGAATGACAATTAGAGTAATGCTTGCATCTAATGGCACAAGGTATCGAAGGAGGTTTGGTTTCTAACCAAGAGTCATTTGCATATGGCTAGTATTGTAGTTGATGAAACCCTCTATCATCCACGTAGCACATGAAAATTGAGCTAATTGCCTTTGCAAACACACACAACTGCATCATAACATCACATTCTCGTAAATACAAGTATGCATCTAAGAATCACAAATTAACACTCAAAAACACATAAAAATACGTAAAGAAGAACCAAAAAATAAATAAAGAAGATGACAATATACGCATGAATATGTTTGCCATTTTAGGACCATCACCAAAGATCGACACAGTAGTTCTTGGTTGACTCAATAAAAGTATGAAAAATAAGAAAACTTGTAAACGATACAGATTTTGCATAGAACGCATCTTCATATGCCTATATAGATATGTATATACATACAAATTGGTATATCTATTTTTAGATAACTCCAATCAATCTAATTCTTTTGTTTTAGTTCCATAAATATGTTTAAAAAATATAAAAATATCACAAAATACTAGCATGCTCATTTGAGAACAAGAACCAAAACCTAATCTTTGATATGCATGCATTCCGGTATTTTTTTATCTTATGCATATGAACTCTAATTTATCCTTACTTACCTTTTAATTTAATCATTAAAGGTGCTCTAAATCTTAAAAATACTTGGAGTATGATAATATTCATCGGTGAGAAGTCGATTTGGGACCTATTCTACAACTGTATTTATAAATTGTACAAGCTATATTGAGCACTTACGAGCTCTAATTCATCTGATTTCAATTTTATTTTTTATTTGTATATATTATTTTCTATTATAAAATAAAATTAAAATAAAAATTACAAAACCAAAAGTTATAAAAATAGGACCACAAATCATAGGTATCTTTGTCTTGATAAAAACATTCCTAGTTTTCTAATGAGCATCTCGCATAGCTAAAAATCAACGCAAATATGAATGGACACCTATTAGATGTAATAAAATATGAACAGGAAATTAAAAATAAAAATGAGAAAAGAGAAAAAATCAAGTCAATTGTACCTATAATTCAGCTTTCCATTGTCTATTTCTCATTTTAGGTCGATTTTGTAAAACATTCCTTTTAAAAGTTGTTGATCTTAGAATTTTGAACAACGTTCAAGTTTTTTTTAATCCAACGTCTTTTACTAATTTTAAAGTATTTACCAATTTTGTATTTTTAGATTATTGAGGAGTGCCACGTGGAGTGCCCTCCCCCAATTGCATCTTCTTCATCCAGACACCTGAATCAGGTTGGGTCAGATTCGCTCTCGGTTCCTCCCTTTCTACACCTCTTCAATTCGACCTCCATCCACCAATCAACTGGTTTGTGTACCCTCTGTTAATTAAACCACTCCTCAAACCTTGTTGTCATGGTTTGACCCCTTTAAAAAGCCATTCATAAGTATTTTCTTTGGTTTTGTTTTGCATCAAGGCAAGATCAAGTCCAAGTCATTTAGGGTATTGGGTGGCCAGAACAAGCTTTGCACCTCCGTTCAGCCTCAACTGTCATCCGTTATGGACCAGAGACTATTAGCGCAGGCCATTGTCGGTGGTTGTGGATTGCTGACAAAGCCACAAAACTACTGTGACTATCCACCGAAAACCATCGATAAAAAGTCTTGTAACTAAAACATTATCAACGATTTTTGGATCGACGTCAACGAATTTCCTGTTCCACAAATACTAGCATTATTTACTGGCAGTTCTTGAACCAGAGACATTGAAGGTATCCTCAGTAGTTGTTACCATTTCCGACAAAGATCCATATCGTTGGCAGTTCTGATAACCACCGGCGTAGGCTTTCTTCGTCGAGGATTAAACACACCATCATTGTATGTACACCTTGGTCTTCCTCAGCAGGGCTTACCAGCCGGCAATCAATGCAATTATCATCAATCGTTGGAGAACTATCATCATACATCGACACCTTACCTTGGTGGTCATAAGAATTTATTATTCGTGCTTTGCTGACCGCCAACAATAACGATATTATAATTAAAAATACAAATCAAACTTGTAAGTCTAAATACTATTTTTATTTTTTACATACTAAATTAGAACGTGCATGTTAGTATATTAGAAAACACATTAAATAATAAAAAATATACTTATGGTGTAAAGCCACCAGCATTTCCCGGAGAAGGGTTGTCGTCTGGAGGAGTGAATATACCCTCCAGCGTTAGACTTCGTCCTTGATTTAGACAATGTCTATTTGTTCTATTTTCGAAAAGCCTTTCTCTCTCTCTTTGATGAGTATAATTCGTGCTTGGGAGGGACGTACTGTTAACTAATCAGGATTTAGTAGTTGATTGTCGACTCATTTGACTCACGAAATTGAGCTAGTAAACCATTGTGTTGGGCATCAACTAGTTCTTTTTTTAAGGTTGGCTTCGTATTTTGATATTGTTCCTTTCTTAGCCACCAACTCAGTTCGTAATCAGTAGGGATGAAAATGATCGGATACGGATACGAATATAGGTATAATCATATGTTTATTCATTTTAAAATACGAATACGAATGCGGATACGAATATTAACGAATGTGAAAAATGTATGACAATATCCTTAAAAACGAATACGAATGTAAAACGAATACGTATCGTATACGAATAATAACCGAAATAATTTACTAATATACATGTTTATGATGGTTTAAACATAAAATAGATATACCAGATATTGTAATTTCATAACAATTATATCAACAATGGTAAATGTAATCAAAAATATTGTTACACACATTTATAAATAAATCTATTACTATACTTATGTTCGAAAACGAATATACGAATGCGAATGCGAATATTAGTGAATGTCAAAGTGATATCCATATCCGCATCCATTTTAAAACGAACACGAATACGAATGTCAAAATATGTATAAAACGAATATGATAGGGAATCGCATATGAATATATTCACATTCGTTTTCATCCCTAGTAATCAGTCATTTTCCTGGACCAAGCCCTTCCCCAGTTTTCCAACATACTAGTTGGTGATGTTAGCTATGCATCACTGAAATGACCTATTCACGAAGTGTTAATTACAAGGAATTAATTATCACTATAGTATAGTGGATCTCTAAAATTTAAAAAAAGTTTAAAAGTCAGATGTGAATTTACTTGGACAAGCTTGAAGGTTGATCTCAATGAGGCAAACTTAAAAACCTACCTAGAAGTAAGCAACGAGTAGACCCGGCCAATGGTTTCAGGGCTCGCCCACCCATCCCATTAATGAGTTGAGCTTGGGCTAAAAAGTTTAACAAGTGGGCTGACCTGGCTCGCACTCTTTGGCATGTCCGTCAAATGGGCAGGTTGCGATATCCAGCACAAAGCTGTACATGACCTAGCCTGACTCGAATACATACATACATACATACATATATATACACATATGGGATAAATGAGACTGCACCCTGATGAATCTCCGTTTCATCATCTTTATTCTATAATTTTAGCCTTAAAAACCTTAGTAAATACGTGTAAAGAATAATGCTGGGATGGCTGGGAGTATGTCTGTTGAGGCTGCTGACGCTTCCTCCACTGATGTCCCTGATAGGCAGGACGAGGACCATGTTGGTACTGCTGGTGGGCATACTGGGGCTGTTGCTGCTGCTGGTTTTTCTGTTGTCCCTGAGCGGAAGACTGCTGCTGGGAGGAGGTGCCACCAGTAGTCCAATGGAATCCAGAGTGATCGCGACGAATCCCGGGCTGCTGTGGGTACTGGTCGTACCCAATCCCATTGACTTCCATCAGTGGTTCCTGCTCGAAGGATGGTGGAGGTAGAACTGCCAGTGGCTGATCAGGCTGATAGACCACCATCTGAGTGTCCTGAGATGGCGGCTGCGATGGGTAGTACTTGAGCAGCGGGACCGACTCTGCCTGGATATGATGGACCTGGCGGTACGAGGCAGAGGGCTGGGTTGAGTTGCTACTGTTGGGATCAGCTCGTGACCTGGGAGGCTGTTGATTAGATGTTTGTGCCTCCTGGGCGCAAAGAATCTGCATCTTCAGGTCACTCATGGTCTTGGTTATCTGGTCCATTTGGGCCAGTCCTTGCATCTGCTTCTTCTCGAGGATCTCAAGACGGTCCAACTTCTCACTAATGATGCCCATGTCCGCTGCGGCTGATTCAGCTTGGGCTGCGGATGCCGACGAAGTGTGAGGACCGGCATCGATGCGGGCGATCCTCTGAAATCAAACTGTCTGTGGTGGAAGCTTTGGTTGTGCGTAGACTCGGGCTTGGGTCATGACTGTTGAGTTCTCTGCCATCCCTTCATAGTTGGCCCAAACGTCGTCTTCACCCTTGGAGAAATAGGACCCACCACAAGAGGCATTTACAAGCCCATGCAGCTCCGGTGTCAGCCCACAGAAGAAACTCTGAACTAAGTTGGGCTTGGATATGTCATGATGTGGACACCGGTCGATGAGCTCTCTGAAGCGATCCCAAGCCTCGTGGAATTATTCATTCGGGATCATTGTGAAGTTACTGATCATAGCTCGTGATGCGTTAGTCCGGCCGAGCGGATAAAACTTCTTCAAGTAGGCGGTCCGGAGTTGTGCCCAAGTGTCAATGAAACTCCCCAAATGTTTCAGCCAGTAAGAAGCTCTATCAACCAAAGAAAATGGGAAGGATATCATCTTGATGGTGTCCCCAGTCACCAGCCTGTCATGAATTGTACTGCAGATCATTTCAAATTCTTGCAGATGGAGGTGTGGCTCTTCGGTCGCTAGCCCATGAATTTTAGGCAGTAGCTGAATAGTGTGTGGGCGAAGCTCGAAGTCTCCATGGATGGGAGGGAGTCGGATCCATCGATGAGTGAGGGATGCGATTGGATTGTGCAAATCTCTCATGATTGTCTGTGACAGCTGCTCCTGATTCGGTTCTCCTCCCTCGCCTTCTACTACTGATATATCACCTCCACCGCCCCCAGGTCTGTCTTCACATCCTTCTCGCATCTGCGCGATCTCCCTCGTGAGGTCACCCATGAATACTCCCTGGTCTCGGATCTATCTTTGCATAGTCTCCAGGGATGCTAACAATGAATTATTGATGGTCGCTTGGTCATACAGAAATGGAGGGTGCTCATGCTCATCTGGGTGATCTCCTCTGTCTGCCATGGCTGGATTCTATGAAAAGGCAAAAGAACCCATCTCAGGTGCCGTCAAATGATCTGAGCTCTGTCATGCACTAAACTTTGAAACTCTTGGACTGATGGAAGGAGAAGGGTGGTCGAGGGGGAACAGGGTGGAAGTGAACTCATGATCGGAGAGTGGGTCTGGACTCCCTGAGGTTGTCCTACATGAATAGGGAGGAGTGCTGGATAGCGGTGCCGCCAAAGACGGCCTAAGAGACCTCCTTCCCATCATTGTAATTATTGAGAAGAGCAAGGTTGAAGAAGAAAAGGGGGTGGGCAAAATTGTGCACAATTGTGTGGTGTTTTTGATCTTGACCTAAATCCAACTAGCAAATCAAACACAAAATAAGGGGTTCACCAACTCAACACGTGAAGCCGTGAAGGTTCGGCTTTTATCTTTGTAGTTTTTAGCTTGAATTCAGGCAATTATCTTTCAACGAGTCCTTAAAGCGCTACTCCTATAAGAGAGAGAGCACTGCCGGAAAAGTATTCACGTACTTGTCCTCCTCCTTTGTAACATGTAGCCTGCGTTTTTTAAGGTCCTTGTAACCCTTCCTAGATCCCTACTCAGCCAAAGAAAAGAGGGAGGAAGCCGATAGGCGAAACCGATACTTCGAATCTCGCTTGCAACGGAATCACCCGTGAGCGTGCAAGACCCTACTCGGACGCAAGACGATGAAACAGACACCCCCGTGAAGGCATGGCCTATGCTCGATACTTCGGACAAGATCGATGCTCTACATAGTAGAGAGTCATCAATGGCGACCAAGCCCTACTCGTCTACGTACGATAGTAGCGCCAATACTTCATTAATCCAGACGATACACAAGGCAGCCACAGACTGGGTTTTGGGCTCTAATCCTTACGAAGCCGCTCTGCTCACTTAGAAGGAGACCTTCCCATGCAACCTGAGTACAAGTGAGGGTATTACTCACCCCAAGCAATGAGTCCAATTATCCAATTTTATTTTGGTCAAGTGTTCTTTAGCAGTCCCTTTTTAAATTATTGGTGTTATCACTTGTTTTGAGTCTATTCAATACAAGTGCCTAACGGTTTTGTATTTTCTTTGATTCCTAATTGATCCAAAAACAGAGGGAGAAGAGTCGGAAAAGCTATGCAAGGCGGAACCAAGATGAAAATCTCACCTTTGTGCCTAAATGATGAATGCAAAGATAGAAGACTTACAGCGCCTCCCAGCTCTCTCCATGCGGGATGCAAAATAGGAATTTATAAACCTAATCTATATGCTGATATGCACACAGAAATCATCCTAATCAAGCAATTGCTAGCGTGAAGAACCACAAGTTGGTCACAATCCTCAATCCAAGAGTCCATTCTAGGCTTACCCCTCCTCCTCTTGACAAATCGAGTTCATGAGCAGCGCTAGGCAGGGTGGGCTCGCGCCGCGACGGCTTGAAGATGATGAGGCGACTGTTTAGAGTTTAACTAAGTCCAAAATGCACAATAGGTACATGCAATGGTTATTAGGGTGTTTGGACCTAATTTACTCGATAAAGCAAGCCTAAAGACTAAGGGCTCATTCCACAAAAGAAAGGAAAAATAAAACAAAATCGGAAAATGACAGCGGTGAAAACGCAATGAAAACTGCGGTGAGCCCCCAGGTGTACAAACACCTGGAAATTAGGCCCGCGTGTCCAAGTGTCCAAGTACCTGTATTATTACAAATTAAATGGTCTCTCTCTCACAAAAAATGAAAACCACTAACTATTCTCTCTCTCACTCCTCCCGCTCTCTCCTGTCGGCTAGGCTAGAATAGCCGACTCCGCCTCCCAAGGATGCACCGGATCCCCTAGGCGATCCTCTTCGATCCGCGGTCCCTCGCAAGAAGACAAGAAGGAAGAATGGTCAGATAGCTCAATAAGATAGATATAAAAAATAGAGAGATAAAGCAAGCAATAATGTAAACAATCAAACACAATCACTCAAAAATAAGATCTATATGTTGTTGCTCCCTGACAACGACGCCATTTGATAAACCCAAAAATCTAACGGTCGTGTATTCCACACAAGGCGGGAACACAGAAGTCGCTGCAGTGTCCGCTAAGAAATCCGGATTTAATCAACAATTAACCCACGTCAATATAAATCAAACAATGACAATAGAGGTGAAGTTAAAATTTATTTTTAACTCTACAATAAATGTGTATAGTGCAGGTATGTAGAGTGTCGAACTCAGGGAGCAAGCAGAATAGATCAAACAAAGTGCAAAAGGTGATTGTGATGTGTGTCTACAAGTATGCAATCTTTTTGTGGGTTTTTAATTTTTAATTTTTTTATTTAATTTTTAATTTTATATTTTTGTATTTTGATTTTTAATTATCTGATTTTATATTTTTATTTTTATATTTTATATTTTTTTATTTTCTTTTTCAATGATAGAATATATATACAATATAAGAAAAGAGGAGGTTAGGGTATTTATAAAAATAAGTAAAAATGCTCAAAAATTAGGAAATAAAATATTTTTGGTCTTTTTATATTTTTATAGTGTTTTTGTGATTTTTGTGAATTTTTCTGAATGTTTTTGTATTTTTAAAAGTCAAAATACAAGAAAACAGTGAATTAGCTATTGGCCGAGATTAAAATGAGGATGAAAAATACTAAACATTACCCAAAATTCCTCAAATTAATTTTAAAACAAAGCTAATAAAATAAGAAAACTACAAAACCTGAATTTGTATTTTTAGGATTTTTCTAAGATTTTTTAGATCTTTATGAAGTTTTTAGGGGTTTTCTAATTTTTATGGTTTTTGTTTTGAATATTTTAATGATTTTTGTTCTGAAGCTAAAAGATACTAAAATAGAGCTCAGTTATTTTTTTGGAATTTTTCAAAAAGATTTGATATTTTTTTGGTATTTTCTAATGCAAACAGTAATAAAATGCATGTTTTTTATTTTTAATAAATATTAAAATGCAATAAATATGCAATACAAAAATATGGCGTGAATGAGCAATACAATAGGAGCCTATGATATTTTTATGGTGATTTTTCGAGTTAAAATGATGCATAAAATAAATACAAACAACCAATAAGAATCACACAGCTGCCAGGGGTATAAGTGTAAATAGCAGGAAATACATGGGCCAATGTGCAATTTCCACACAAAATATATAACTAATAAATGATTTTCTAGGACCAAATACAAATACTCAAAGCTGCAAGGGCACGCCTGCAAATAACCCACCCCACCGCGTGACTAGCACGCACTTGGGAGGGACCTAAATGCAATTTAAAAAACACCCAGGGGCTACAATACAAAATATCCAAAAGTATTACATCTAATATCAAAATTCCTGGATTGAAATGAAATAACAAAACCCACGAGGGGTCCTCTGCAAAATACCCCGCTCCTCACGTGTACTGCTCACGTGAGGTAACGTGGCCGAGGACCTAAGTGCAAATATTTAAAGTTCGGGGGTCTGTATGCAAATATTACAACAATATTTAAACAACAACTGAAAGTTTATGGACTAAATAAAAAATACAAAAATGGCGGGGGAAATATGCAAAATACCCACGCCTAAGGCCTCGTGCGCGATCCGACGGTCGAGGGCGGTCCACTTGCTACGTGTCGCGCCCTCATGCAACCATGACGCTTCGCTCGGATGGCCTTGATTAGAAGATCCCCGCAGATCTGACAGTGCAGAGCGGGGGCTGATCCAACGGTCACGATCCACCTGGAGCTAGGGCCTCGATCCAATGGCTCCCGCGGTGGGAGCAAGAACATCGGAGGAGCGTCGGCGAGGCGACTTTCTCCGAGCTCTAGGTCCTCCTCCGGCGAACTTCTGGGCTTCAAAAAGAGGGTTGGAGACTCCTGATGGTCGGTGCTATCTCCTGGGAGCTTCAAAAGGCCTCGGCGACGGCCGAGGCTCGCGAGGGAGGGAAGCGGAGCTGGAGATCTCCACGGAGCTCCGACGAGATGCAAAAATGCTCCAAGGCTTGATTCAACGAGCTTTGACCTGCAAAAAGTCGTGAGAGGGTCCAGGGCAAATTGCCTGGACCCGGTGGAGGTGGAGATGGTGCGTGGACGTCGGTGTACGGAGGTCGGCCGGAGGAGCACTCAGGCGAGGTGAGCGTGAGGGTGATTCAATCGATGGAACGCGAAATTTCGAGTTGGGAAATGATCCTACGACTAAGACGAATAAAATGCAAAAGAAAAGAGGGGGAAAAGTGGCTGCCTCGATGGTGGAAACCAGAGGGAAGTGTACCTCGACGTCGGCGAAAGGCGGAGGTGGCGGAGCCGCCTCATTTGTTGCTCGACCAGCCTGACGTGCTCGAGAGGAAGCTGTCACCTTCCTCGAGCGGTTGGCCGTAAGAACGGGAGCTAACCTATGTAATGAGGGGTTCAAAATTCGAATTGAAGTCGAGGGGTGCATTTTATGGGGTTTGACCCAATGGTGAAGAGGCTCAAAGAACGACGAGGCAGGCGTGCCACAGTGATCCAATCCTCGAGGCAATCGCTGGGCGCGGATGAGAGATGATCGAGGAACACGTTAGCAGAAGGAAGCATCACGAATGGGTGAAAGACTTGACCTCGAAAAAATCGAGAAATGGGGTCAAGAACGAGGTCTGACACGACGCACATGGAAAGGGACGACAGTTGACCGAGGTCAACTGGGGCTGGCACCTGGTTGGTCCACGTGGACCAACCAGGAAAAATCCCCTGAAAAGATTTATTAAATCATATAAAAATAGAAAATGATTTTATTATTTTTAGGTTATGTAATAAAAAATGTTTATAATTTTATAAGGTTTTTTATTATGATTTTAATTATTTTTGTGAGGTATAATTTTATAAGTTACCTTTTATAGCCTTTATAGGTATATTATCTATATATTTTATTAATTTATTTTTATTTTATGTTTTTAATTAATTTATTTTTTATTTATTCTTTTATAAATTTATAAAGTATTTTTATACACTTAAAAATATTTTTATTTTATTTTTCTGAAGTATTTTATACACTTAATAAAATATAAGTATTAATTGTATAGGTATAAGTATAGGTTTTATACCTATGTAATATATATAGGTATTTTATTTTGTGTTTCTTTTATGTTTTTATTCTGAATTTAATATACACAATTATTATAAACAATATTTACAAAATTATGAAAATATAAAATTATTAAAATAATAAATAAATAATAAAATGAATATTTTAATCTGTACAAGTATACAATAGGGTCCCAAAACTCAACTTTCAAACCGTAGCTCCGCCAAACGCGAAACCACTGCCATTAAATAGCTTATTTTAAACTATATACGATTAAAGGTGAGTTTGATGCATTTGGAGTTTTTATTTTCAAGATACAGGTCTGGGAAGTTGGGATTCTGGATTCTTATTCAAATCATAACTTTTTATCTGTATATTATTTTTGAGTGAAATAAATTTTGTATTTTTATTTATTAAATTATCTACAACTTTCATGTTCAAAGTTTCTTTATTTGAGGTATAAAAAGTGGAACAAAAAATAGGTCCCAAAATGAATAAAGAATGAATAAAATAAAAGGAATTTGTATTGTATTTTTGGCCCTTATCTCCCCCTACTTTATTCCTTTTCGACCTAGTCATTGAGATGCCTAGGTATCAGGGTTTCGGGTCATAAAATATTTACAGTATTTTATTTTTTTCTTTTCTTTTATTTATTCTATAATTTTGGCTTTAATGACAGTTTTTATACACTATTTACATGCACATGCATGAATGCTAAGATGCGGGAATTAAGGGTATTTACACGCATTTGCTAGGATTTTTGAGGCCAAAATGATAGAATAAAGATGATGAAATGTGGATTCATCAAGCAACCACCATTTGATAAAGCAATCTGGAAGCAGGTGTAAATAAATATTAATTTACTACATTCATTTTTTATATATAAATGCATAGTAAACCATGATAATTTTATAAGGTATTGAAGGAGGAGAGGGATGTTGTGGCAAACAGGAAGCAGACGCTTGGTGGTCTTCCTCCATACTATGTGGAGGAACATCATCATTCTTATTCTGTGTACTCCCAGCCATCATACACACAACTACAATAGTCCCAACCATTACTGCTAATGGAGTCGCAGATGGCGATGATGGTGGAGCAGGTGAAGAAGCTCCGAGAAGATTTCACAGCGTACATGTAAGTATTCTACTTAGAATGAGTAATAATTTTATATTCTTATATCTTCAAAATGCAAATAACATATATATATCCACCATATATTATATAGGTCACAAGGACGTGCATCTCAACTTGAGGAGATTGAATCGGATGACGAAGAGGACAAGGAGAATGACCCTGAAGAAGAGGCACACATGTATGCTAGGTTCAAAGAGAAGGAGAAGGAAAAAAATAAAGTAAATCAAGGTTTAATATAAAAAATTTTTAGATCAAAGAAGAAGTGATTTTTGTTGCTATTATCTTGTTTTGTTGTTGAACTTTTAGCATGTCATTCAATTTGTATGAACTTTGATAGTATAATTTGTTGTAATTTTACTTGTGGATCCTTTCGAACATATATTTGTAGTATTTAGCTCTTAAATATGAATGTTTATTTTCTAAGTTCATGTTTATTGTGTGAATTCGACATGTCAAAGTTAGTTAATTTAGTTGATGAACTGGCATACTATAGATACTCTTATCGACTCTATTAAGCACCTACAGTGGTTTCTTGGTAGGCTATGCAGGTTCGATGGGGCGTCTAAACCCCGCCGAACCTGTATATTTTTTTCCTGCACTTCAGTATGGGCGAGCACATGTGCTTGCCAGGGGCTCCGTATATGATCGCCATATTTTTTAGGGGCGAACATGTCGGGGAGCACATATATGCATGCCTACAGGCGGGTGAAAAACGGAAAAAGCGAGAGCCGCTAAATAATAGTCTGACAAATCAGACTCACTGTCGCTGAGGCGACTACTCAAGCCTTCACGTTTATCAACAATCAACCCACACAATTAATTAAGCAATCAAGAGCAAGGATCAAAATTTATTATACCCTACTAAGAATGTAAAGTGGCAAGCAAGTAGGGGTCGAACATAGGAAGCAACGGAGTAAAGCAAGCAGACAAAAAGTCAAGCCCAATGCCTAGTGAACTACTAAGACAATTGGGACTTTTTGTGGGTTTTTAATTTTTAATTTTTATTTAATTTTCAGTTTTTATATTTTTTATTTTTAATTTACTGATTTTTATATTTTCTTTTTATATTTTATTTTTGAAATAAGATATAAAGCTATTTAGAATATATATAATACAAGAGAGATAAAAGGGAGATAAAAATGGAATAAAACACTCAAAATATAGGAAATAAAATGTTCTTGTTGTTTTATATTTTTTAATGTTTTTGTGATTTTTCTAGATTTTTCCTATTTTTTGGTATTTATAAAGTAAAAAATACTAGTAAACAGTGAAATAAGTTGCTGGCCAAGATTAAAATGAGGAAGAAAAATAATAATCAGAGTTCAAAGATCCTCAAACTAATTTTAAATCAAAGATAATAAATCAGAGAAAATTTAGAAATTAAAATTGGATTTTTAGGATTTTGTGGAATTTTTAAGATTTTTATGAAGGTTTTTGGGGGTTTTCTAATTTTTAGGAGTTTTCTTTTATATTTTTTAGTGATTTTTGGAAAGAAGTTGAAACATACTAAAATAAGCAAAATATATTTTTGGGGAATTTTTTAAGTGTTTTTATAATTTTTATGGATTTTATAATGCAAACAAGGATGAAAATGCTTGTTTTTGAATTTTTATAAATATGAAAATGCAACAAAAATGGAAAGTAAAAATATGACATGAATCTACTATGCAACAGGAGCAGAAGGTGATTTTTGTAGATTTTTTAGCAATTTATAGATGCATGAAATAAATAGAGGCAACATCAAGAAAACACATACTGACAGGGGTATTTTCGTGAATGTAGAAAAATTCAGGGGCCAGCACGCAATTTGTTCAAAAAGTTCTCAACATATTAAGCAAGTTTTAGGATCTGATACAAATACCCAAACCCAAGAGGGGGTTTCTGCAAAATTACCAAAATCACGCGCACTGTGCACGTGACCTGGTAGGGGTATATGAGCAATACTACAAACGACCAGGGGATATCATACAAAAAGCCCAAAAATATAACATTGCAATTAAATGTTCACGGACTGGAACGAAATAAACTAACCCACAAGGGGGGTCCCTGCAAAAAGCCTACACCTCACGCGCACATGCATGTGAGGTGACGTGGCTAGGGACCTAATAGCAAATATGGAAAGTACAGGGGTTAGTTCCTAAATATTACAAATTACTTAACGCTTCATATGAATATTTGAGTCTTATAAAGTAAATACAAAAACATTTGGGTTAAAGGGGCGAAATACCCAAACTTAGCGCGAGAGCGGACGGTGGAGATGGTTTCACTTGACGCATGGCGCTCCCTGGTGGCGCGATGACGGTTCAGCTGCTACGGCCCAGATTAGATCTCCGATCGAGATCCACGGCTGCTGGAGGGCCTAATCCAAGGGCTTTGGACAAAACTGGGGACGGCTCTTGATCGGACGGCAGGGACGGTCGGTGGACGAACAGGGAAGAAGACCCGCTGCCGCGACCTTCCTCCGGCGATTGTGCCTCCCTCCGACGTGAAATGAAGCTCAAAAGTGGCCTAAGAAGCTCCTACAGGTGTTCTTGATGTGCTGGAGGTGGCAAAATATCGTGAGGCGGTCTATGATGACACGAAAAACCGAGCGACTAAGGCAATCAGGTATCTCTATGATGGTCGTCGCGACCTCGGTCACTCGATCGTGTCGATCAAGAAAAATAGACCACCAATAAAGAGATAAAATCAATCAAACACACGAAAGCGGTCTTGCTATTAATTTAACCTGGTATAGCGACCAGGGTCGAACACAAGGAGCACGGGTTGGCCTCTCGGCCTACGAAGTAGTCAAAAAGAGATAAAAGAAAATAAAAGAAATATTTTTGGTGGTTTTTGAATATTTTATATTTTTTTTTTGGATTTTTAGTGAATTAAGAAAATAATAAAAGCTAAGGAACTACACACTTCAACAAATTATTAAACACACTAAAATACAACCAAAAATTCTAACAAAAACATTTTTATGTGTTTTATAATTTTTAGTGTTTTTGGTGAATTTTTGGGATTTTTCTGAGATTTATTTAATTTTCTAAAAATCAAAAAGTGACTGAAAAGAAAGGTACTGTCCAGCCGAGTTAAAAGGGCCTAGATAAAATATCTAAAGGTCCCAAATTAGCTAGGAGTTAATTTTCCTGTAAAGAAAATAAAACAAGGAAAATTTAGGCACCTATATTATTATTTTTGGATTTTTGATTTAATTATTAGAATTTTTATAAGATTTTGATTGTTTTTCATTTTTTAGTGGTTTTCAGTAATGAAAAATAGCCAAAATTGGCTAGAAAATCAAAGACAACAAAACAAGCAGTAGACAATTTTTTTGTAATTTTTAGACACTATTTAATATTTTTTTGTGATTTTTAAACTTAGACAGTAGCGAAAATGGAGGTTTTTTAATTTTTAAAAATATCAAATGAAAACAAAAATGTCCTCAAAAATCCTCGAAAATTTTACACTATGGCAGGAGCCATGTGTCCAATTTTCGTTGGATTTGGAGGTATTTTGCTATTTTATCCAAAAATAAAGAAGGGGCACAGTGCATAGGGACCAAATTGCAAATACCCGAAAGTCTGGGGGGTCTGGTGCAATTAACCCAGCGAAACACGTGCTACGCGCGTGCCTGGGGCACTCAGGGACCCAAATGTAAAGAAAATAAGTTCCGAGGGCTATTTGGTAACAGGTACCAAAAGCCCAGGGGCTTATCTGCAAATAACCCAACAATATTCGCACATGTTCAATTAAAATACGCACAGGGGTATAAATGCAAATAAACAAAAACTTTCATTCATTCAGGAACAACCAGAACTACAGGGCCTATATTGCAAATAAACCAGGAAATCATGTGTCGATGCACGTGTCAAACAACGCACAGGGGCATATCAACAAATAAATGCAAGCACCAGGGTCTCTATGCAAATATCCCAAAAACTAAACAACTATATTACGTATTTACAGGACTAACTACGAAATGCAATAAACAGAAGGGCCTAAGGGTAGTTTACCCTTTATTAATGGAGCGGCTGGATGGAGGCCACGTGGAGCATCTGACGGTGGCGAACAACGGGCGCTCCACAGCTGGGCTCCTTGGGCGAATCCGACAGCGGGGGTCCTTCCACGTGGAGAATCGAACGGTGTAGGGCGCAGGTGGCTAACCCTCGTGCATCGGGCGGTCCAGATCTATCCTCCTCAGATCAAACGGTGGCTGCTGCTCCTGAAAGGACGGCCCGGATGCGAACTGGAGCTGGAGGCCTGATCGGACGGTCGGGGAAGGTATCGGAAGAACCGTTGGCCGGCGAAGTTTGCCGGCCTAGTGCGTGCGCCGTAGACCTCCCCTGCTGCTCGTGAAGGTAGGAGAAGCTCCGCAATGACGTTCCGCAGCTGCTGGTGAACTCCGATGATCCAGCCGAGCCCAGGAGGGCTCCGGCGGAGGAAGCCTTCTGGTCCGAATGGCCCAACACCTCAGACGGGCTGGGAAGCTCCTGCAAAGTAGACCAAAAGACTCACGGGTCGAGGGCAAACTGCCTCGACCTAGTTAGGCGGGTGACGGTGGTCTATGGGGCGATATGGGCGAGCTCCGACGAGGGGGGTAGACGGAGGAGCTCGAATCCCAGCTCCTGTGCGAGCTGGGTTGGATGGAGGGATGGAGAAGGTACGTAGGAGGAAGGAGAAGATGACTGTGGATTCCGATGATCGAATATAGCTATGGAGTGGTCAGAATCGGAGTAACACGGTGGAGCGGCGATTTGGGGGTAACTAGAAATTAAAGAAAAAGAACGAACGACGGGGATACCTGGGTGGCTGACGAGACTGGGGATGAGCTAAGGATGCTCTGGGTCTTCGCCTCGAGGAGCGTCTCCCTCCGAGGCTCGAGCTCCAGCTGGTGGCGGAGCAAGGCGGCGAAGCTTCGCCGGATCAGTGGTCACGCTCCCTCCCCTCGCTTCAACAGCACAGAACGCGAGCTGTCACTCTCACGAGCACGCTGGAGCTCACAGGGGGTGGAATCAAATGGCCAAAGATGAGAAATGAGGAGGCGGAGCTGGCGTTATATACGCTGGAGGGTCCGGAAAGGAGCGCGCGGGTAGGGCAATCTGGAGCGCGGATCCCAAGGCAAATACTCCGGCGAGGGTGATGGATATCTCAAGATTAATTCGGACTGGGGTTTGAGCAAGGCATGATCGGGTTTAGCGGGGAAAAATCCGAGAAGATGGGTACCCGCTAAGGACCCGTGCGAAGTGGTCCTGGGGGGGTAGTTGACCGGGCGGTCAACATCCCCAGGGCCAATAGGGATCGGCCACGTGGCTGGATCTTAGAAGTGAAAATTAGGGTAGCTATGGGCCGATTTAGCAAAAAGTTAAAACATGAAATATTTTTATTTTATTTTTTTCTATTTTTTAGTGATTTTTATATTTTCTTTTTATATTTTATTTTTGAAATAAGATATAAAGCTATTTAGAATATATATAATACAAGAGAGATAAAAGGGAGATAAAAATGGAATAAAACACTCAAAATATAGGAAATAAAATGTGCTTGTTGTTTTTATATTTTTTAATGTTTTTGTGATTTTTCTAGATTTTTCCTATTTTTTGGTATTTATAAAGTAAAAAATACTAGTAAACAGTGAAATAAGTTGCTGGCCAAGATTAAAATGAGGAAGAAAAATAATAATCAGAGTTCAAAGATCCTCAAACTAATTTTAAATCAAAGATAATAAATCAGAGAAAATTTAGAAATTAAAATTGGATTTTTAGGATTTTGTGGAATTTTTAAGATTTTTATGAAGGTTTTTGGGGGTTTTCTAATTTTTAGGAGTTTTCTTTTATATTTTTTAGTGATTTTTGGAAAGAAGTTGAAACATACTAAAATAAGCAAAATATATTTTTGGGGAATTTTTTAAGTGTTTTTATAATTTTTATGGATTTTATAATGCAAACAAGGCTGAAAATGCTTGTTTTTGAATTTTTATAAATATGAAAATGCAACAAAAATGGAAAGTAAAAATATGACATGAATCTACTATGCAACAGGAGCAGAAGGTGATTTTTGTAGATTTTTTAGCAATTTATAGATGCATGAAATAAATAGAGGCAACATCAAGAAAACACATACTGACAGGGGTATTTTCGTGAATGTAGAAAAATTCAGGGGCCAGCACGCAATTTGTTCAAAAAGTTCTCAACATATTAAGCAAGTTTTAGGATCTGATACAAATACCCAAACCCAAGAGGGGGTTTCTGCAAAATTACCAAAATCACGCGCACTGTGCACGTGACCTGGTAGGGGTATATGAGCAATACTACAAACGACCAGGGGATATCATACAAAAAGCCCAAAAATATAACATTGCAATTAAATGTTCACGGACTGGAACGAAATAAACTAACCCACAAGGGGGGTCCCTGCAAAAAGCCTACACCTCACGCGCACATGCATGTGAGGTGACGTGGCTAGGGACCTAATAGCAAATATGGAAAGTACAGGGGTTAGTTCCTAAATATTACAAATTACTTAACGCTTCATATGAATAATTGAGTCTTATAAAGTAAATACAAAAACATTTGGGTTAAAGGGGCAAAATACCCAAACTTAGCGCGAGAGCGGACGGTGGAGATGGTTTCACTTGACGCATGGCGCTCCCTGGTGGCGCGATGACGGTTCAGCTGCTACGGCCCAGATTAGATCTCCGATCGAGATCCACGGCTGCTGGAGGGCCTAATCCAAGGGCTTTGGACAAAACTGGGGCCAGCTCTTGATCGGACGGCAGGGACGGTCGGTGGACGAACAGGGAAGAAGACCCGCTGCCGCGACCTTCCTCCGGCGATTGTGCCTCCCTCCGACGTGAAATGAAGCTCAAAAGTGGCCTAAGAAGCTCCTACAGGTGTTCTTGATGTGCTGGAGGTGGCAAAATATCGTGAGGCGGTCTATGATGACACGAAAAACCGAGCGACTAAGGCAATCAGGTATCTCTATGATGGTCGTCGCGACCTCGGTCACTCGATCGTGTCGATCAAGAAAAATAGACCACCAATAAAGAGATAAAATCAATCAAACACACGAAAGCGGTCTTGCTATTAATTTAACCTGGTATAGCGACCAGGGTCGAACACAAGGAGCACGGGTTGGCCTCTCGGCCTACGAAGTAGTCAAAAAGAGATAAAAGAAAATAAAAGAAATATTTTTTATGGTTTTTGAATATTTTATATTTTTTTTTGGATTTTTAGTGAATTAAGAAAATAATAAAAGCTAAGGAACTACACACTTCAACAAATTATTAAACACACTAAAATACAACCAAAAATTCTAACAAAAAAATTTTTATGTGTTTTATAATTTTTAGTGTTTTTGGTGAATTTTTGGGATTTTTCTGAGATTTATTTAATTTTCTAAAAATCAAAAAGTGACTAAAAAGAAAGGTACTGTCCAGCCGAGCTAAAAGGGCCTAGATAAAATATCTAAAGGTCCCAAATTAGCTAGGAGTTAATTTTCCTGTAAAGAAAATAAAACAAGGAAAATTTAGGCACCTATATTATTATTTTTGGATTTTTGATTTAATTATTAGAATTTTTATAAGATTTTGATTGTTTTTCAATTTTTAGTGGTTTTCAGTAATGAAAAATAGCCAAAATTGGCTAGAAAATCAAAGACAACAAAACAAGCAGTAGACAATTTTTTTGTAATTTTTAGACACTATTTAATATTTTTTTGTGATTTTTAAACTTAGACAGTAGCGAAAATGGAGGTTTTTTAATTTTTAAAAATATCAAATGAAAACAAAAATGTCCTCAAAAATCCTCGAAAATTTTACACTATGGCAGGAGCCATGTGTCCAATTTTCGTTGGATTTGGAGGTATTTTGCTGTTTTATCCAAAAATAAAGAAGGGGCACAGTGCATAGGGACCAAATTGCAAATACCCGAAAGTCTGGGGGGTCTGGTGCAATTAACCCAGCGAAACAAGTGCTACGCGCGTGCTTGGGGCACTCAGGGACCCAAATGTAAAGAAAATAAGTTCCGAGGGCTATTTGGTAACAGGTACCAAAAGCCCAGGGGCTTATCTGCAAATAACCCAACAATATTCGCACATGTTCAATTAAAATACGCACAGGGGTATAAATGCAAATAAACAAAAACTTTCATTCATTCAGGAACAACCAGAACTACAGGGCCTATATTGCAAATAAACCAGGAAATCATGTGTCGATGCACGTGTCAAACAACGCACAGGGGCATATCAACAAATAAATGCAAGCACCAGGGTCTCTATGCAAATATCCCAAAAACTAAACAACTATATTACGTATTTACAGGACTAACTACGAAATGCAATAAACAGAAGGGCCTAAGGGTAGTTTACCCTTTATTAATGGAGCGGCTGGATGGAGGCCACGTGGAGCATCTGACGGTGGCGAACAACGGGCGCTCCACAGCTGGGCTCCTTGGGCGAATCCGACAGCGGGGGTCCTTCCACGTGGAGAATCGAACGGTGTAGGGCGCAGGTGGCTAACCCTCGTGCATCGGGCGGTCCAGATCTATCCTCCTCAGATCAAACGGTGGTTGCTGCTCCTGAAAGGACGGCCCGGATGCGAACTGGAGCTGGAGGCCTGATCGGACGGTCGGGGAAGGTATCGGAAGAACCGTTGGCCGGCGAAGTTTGCCGGCCTAGTGCGTGCGCCGTAGACCTCCCCTGCTGCTCGTGAAGGTAGGAGAAGCTCCGCAATGACGTTCCGCAGCTGCTGGTGAACTCCGATGATCCAGCCGAGCCCAGGAGGGCTCCGGCGGAGGAAGCCTTCTGGTCCGAATGGCCCAACACCTCAGACGGGCTGGGAAGCTCCTGCAAAGTAGACCAAAAGACTCACGGGTCGAGGGCAAACTGCCTCGACCTAGTTAGGCGGGTGACGGTGGTCTATGGGGCGATATGGGCGAGCTCCGACGAGGGGGGTAGACGAAGGAGCTCGAATCCCAGCTCCTGTGCGAGCTGGGTTGGATGGAGGGATGGAGAAGGTACGTAGGAGGAAGGAGAAGATGACTGTGGATTCCGATGATCGAATATAGCTATGGAGTGGTCGGAATCGGAGTAACACGGTGGAGCGGCGATTTGGGGGTAACTAGAAATTAAAGAAAAAGAACGAACGACGGGGATACCTAGGTGGCTGACGAGACTGGGGATGAGCTAAGGATGCTCTGGGTCTTCGCCTCGAGGAGCGTCTCCCTCCGAGGCTCGAGCTCCAGCTGGTGGCGGAGCAAGGCGGCGAAGCTTCGCCGGATCAGTGGTCACGCTCCCTCCCCTCGCTTCAACAGCACAGAACGCGAGCTGTCACTCTCACGAGCACGCTGGAGCTCACAGGGGGTGGAATCAAATGGCCAAAGATGAGAAATGAGGAGGCGGAGCTGGCGTTATATACGCTGGAGGGTCCGGAAAGGAGCGCGCGGGTAGGGCAATCTGGAGCGCGGATCCCAAGGCAAATACTCCGGCGAGGGTGATGGATATCTCAAGATTAATTCGGACTGGGGTTTGAGCAAGGCATGATCGGGTTTAGCGGGGAAAAATCCGAGAAGATGGGTACCCGCTAAGGACCCGTGCGAAGTGGTCCTGGGGGGGTAGTTGACCGGGCGGTCAACATCCCCAGGGCTAATAGGGATCGGCCACGTGGCTGGATCTTAGAAGTGAAAATTAGGGTAGCTATGGGCCGATTTAGCAAAAAGTTAAAACATGAAATATTTTTATTTTATTTTTTTCTATTTTTTACTGATTTTTAATAAATTTTTCGAAATAAAAATAAGGTATATACATTATATAGCTATTTATAGGTATATGTACTATATAGGGTTTTTAATTTTTGATTTTTAATTTGTTATTTTTATACACTTTTATTCCCATTTTGTATTTTATTTATTTATATTATAAAATAAGGAATAAAAAGCTATTTTTATTTTATTTTTTCTATTTATCTACATAGGTGAAATAAATACATATGTACATATATATACATGGTATATTTACAATATATTTTTGTGTTTTTAATTTTGCTATTTTTATTTTGTTTTTGTTTTAATTGTTTCTATTTTATTTATTTACACTATATAATGTAGAATATTTACAAAAATTTTGGAAATTAATTTTATTTATTTATAAGGCTTAAATAAATATAGCTGAGTGGGTTATGTACATGGTGGATATATACAAGTGGTGCTTTTGTTTTCTTTTTAATTTTTATATTTTTCTTTTGTCTTTTTTTTTATATTTATAAATATGTACAAGTATTTACAAACCAATTTGCATCTATTTTTGTGAGAAAAATATTTTTATTTATTTACATAAATATTTACACTTATGAGCCCCTATCTCCCTCTACTTTGGCTTTTATGCAGTCAGGCCCATGCTGAGCCCTCCCTTGGGTTAGGTTGCTCAATATTTATTCTAAATATTTCCCTCTTTTTCTTTTTAATCTTTATTCTTTTATTTTTGCACAAAAACATGCTAATTATATGTTTTTACACAATGCATGCTTTTGGTAATTATTTCTATTTACAACTATATACATGCATTTGCAAAGGTTTTTGTAGCTAAAATATAAGAATAAAGAGTGATGAATGAGTATTCATCACCCCCCTATACTTAACTTTGCTAGTCCCTTAGCAAACACTTATTTGAAAAAGAAGTGAAAAAGAAATAAAGAAAAAGAAAAAGAGAATGTACATGGATCAAGGCTGATTATTAAACTTGCCTTCATTAAATTAAGGTATGGAGCTCGATCAGATCTTTGGATTATTAATTTGTCAGAACCTTATTTGAACTTAAGTCTAAAACTCAACAGCCTCTAAGTTCCATTAATCTATAACCAAGACTCCTCAATGCTCCAGATCAGAACAAGTCATCAATCACAAACCCTGAAGACCATGAATCTTTTCTTGTCCTGTGAATGTGAAGTCTAAGCTCTCCACCTCAGAAATGGCAACTTGACAACCCTCCCCAACAAGGTAACTCTATGACCTCAATCTAGCCACTCTTTCCTCGAGGAGCGGGGTATTCCTTTCTAAGTTCAAGTTCAACCGGCTCAAGAAGAGGAGGAAGAAGAGAATGGGTCAAGGCCAGTGTAGCCAAGTACCCTTGGGAGCTCGACCAGTGTAGCCAAGTCTCCCTGCTGCAAGCTACATCAGGTGGATCATGAAACTCAAGCTTTGCTTATTGCACTCTATATACAAACTCCGGCGGGATTATCATTTTCTCTCAGACCCACCACTTTTTTGGAGTTATTTTCTTTTTGCACACATTTTTTTTCAAGTGCATCTATACAACATATACATGTGCAGCATATATACAAGGAGTTTTTCCTCTTGAGCCAGTAGACTATCCCTCTTTTGAAGCTTTATTGCAACCCACAACTCCCGTCATTAGACCTCATGGCAATCAGACCAAGTTGAGACGCACTTCCTTCACTAAAAGAAGAAGAGAGGTTCCGCCTAGAAGTACTACCCTCATATGCTACCCCAAGTCAAGGAAGACTGCCTCCTCACCACCTCATCCGTAGAGAGCTCGGTGCATAGTGCTGATGTCCAAGTAAAGCCATAATCTATATGAGTCATGTGTTGTTGTTAAGTGCTCTACTTAGGCTCATTGAGATGACATGTGATCATAGCCTAGTGGACTCAAAAAGAATTAAGTCACCATGGACCTGAAAAGCCTTAAACCTAAGCCCTATAAGATTCCTCTTAGAAATTAGGTGGATTAAGATCTTAATCAAGCTCCATTTCTCAATTTGATTCCAGGCTAGTTTAAATGTCAACTATCATCCAGAAAAACTATATACATATGTACAAAAAGATGCTATTTACACAAATTTTACAATCATGCAAAATTTTTGAAAAATGTTTTGAAATCATGAATGAATGATGCATGAAGTGCAAGTTTTGCAAAAAGATATTTACACAAATTTACACACGATTTTTGCAAACTTTTGATTTTCAAAACATTTTGGAAAAATTTTGTACTATATACATAATTTTGATAAGGAAATATTTACACAAACTTTACACAAAAGATTTTTGAAATCATTTTTACAAAAATAATTTGTACACTAGCTATTTATGTGCAAATAAAAGAAGTTTATGTACATGAAAAAAATTTTAATTTTTGTGATTTTTAAGGTTTTTAGCCATTTTATTTATTAACACACTCACACAAAGTACGAGTTATGGCTAAAGTATATATGAAATATATACACACCCCCCCTATACTTAGCTAGAACGATGTCCACAGAGTCAAGAGCGATGAAGAAGACATAACTCGTGCTAGGTATAGGGAAGTGAAAAGGAAGGCTACATACAAAGACGAATAAATGAAATAGAAAGTCAAGAAGATCTCGGGTCTTCTCCCTATACTTAGGATCAAGTAATCCTAAGTATAGCAGGCTGTATACTAAGAGAAAAACCGAGTGGAGAATGTACAGGGTCTACCCCCCTATACTTAGGGTAAAATATCCCTAAGTATAGGCAGCAAAAACAGGGGTAGACAGAAACAAAAGAAATACCCAAATGGTCTCACATCCCCCCTATACTTAGGGTAAAGTGCACCCTAAGTATAGCATAATCAATAGATGAAGAAAGGGTTGTGGGACTCAAGAATGTAGTGATATAGACATCTGGATCTATACAAGGCGGAAGATCAGTGAAACCCAGGCGTGAGATGCATTAGATGTGAGTCAAAGACCACATCTCACGCAAAATGAATAGGGACAAGATCAGCGACCCGCGGCTCATGATCTAGAAATGGCTTGAGCCGCTGGCCGTTCACTCGAAAGGTACTCTCAGAAGACAACTCAGATATGTCAATGCTACCGTTGTCGTGTACCTTCCTGACCAAGTAGGGTCCTTTCCATTTGCTCTGTAGCTTCCCTGGAAATAAACGTAGCCTCGCATCAAACAGCCATACTTTCTGTCCAATCTCAAAATGCTTGTGGCTGATATGAGAATCATGTCACTCCTTCACTTTCTCCTTATAATGTAGGCTGTTTGAGAAAGCAGTGTCTCTAAGCTCCTCCAGGGATGCTAACTCTGCCCTCCTCTGGTCTCCCATACCATCTGGATCCATAAGAATATCTGTAACTGCCCAAAGTGACTTGTGCCTCAGCTCAACAGGTAAATGGCACGGCTTGCCATATACGAGGCGAAAGGGAGATGTGCCCAATGGTGTCTTGAAAGACATCCTATATGCCCACAAGACCGAGTCCAAAAGCTGTGACCAATCCTTTCGGTCAGGGCGGACGACTTTCTGCAATATCGTCTTGATCTCCCTATTCGACACCTCGGCTAGACCATTCGTCTGTGGATGGTAAGGTGTAGCAACACGATGGTCTATACCGAACTCGCTAGCAAGGGCCTTCACCTGGTCGTTGATGAAATGAGACCCCCCATCAGAAATCAGAACTCGTGGAACTCCGAACCGCGTGATGATGTGCTTCCTCAAAAATCTGCAAACTGTCCTCGCATCAGCGGCTCGGGCAGGGATAGCCTCAACCCAACGACTAACATAATCCACGGCCAACAGAATGTACTCAAATCCCTGACTCTTAGGGAATGGACCCATGAAATCGATGCCCCATGCGTCAAAAACCTCACAGAAGTGAATGGGCTGCATCGGCATCATATCACGCTGTCCACAAGTGCCCATCCTCTGACAGTCAGTACACCTCTTCACGAACTCATCAGAGTCCCTGAAGAGGGTAGGCCACCACAAGCCGGATTGGAGCACTTTATGTGTCGTTCTCCTCCCAGAATGATGTCCTCCTGCCTCAAGCTTGTGGCAGTAAGTGAGGACGCTATGGTGTTCCTCCTGAGGAATACACCGACGCCAGACGCTATCCCCTCCTTCGTGGTAAAGGATGGGATCCTCCCAATGGTAGGACTTGGCCTTCGCAAGGAAGGTCTCAAGTCTCTGCCTGGGCCAATCTTGTGGGACTTTCCCAACAACGAGAAAGTTCACAATATCGGCATACCATGGGAGTGAGGCGATAGCAAGGATCGCCTCATCTGGGAAGGTATCTCGAATGGGATCAATCTGCTCAGACTCCTCAGGCTGCTCTAAATGGGAGAGATGATCCGCCACCACATTCTTGACTCCAGGCTTGTCTTTGATCTCAATGTCAAATTGCTGGAGTAGAAGGATCCATCGAGTGAGTCTGGCCTTGGCATCCTTCTTTGCCATGAGGTACCTGATGGCGGTGTGATCTGTGTACAAGGTCACTCTAGATCCAATGATATAAGATCGAAACTTATCTAGGGCGAACACTACGGCTAGCATCTCCTTCTCTGTGACCGTGTAATTCCGCTGGGCGGAATCCAATGTGCGGCTAGCATAGTGGATAGCAAATGGGACTCCATCCCTCCTCTGTCCCAGCACTGCCCCTACGGCAAAATCGGAGGCATCCGTCATGATCTCGAATGGAAGAGACCAATCAGGCGGCTAGAGGACAGGAGCCTCAATAACACACTGCTGGAGAGTCGCAAAGGACGAAAGACACTTGTCATCGACAAGGAACTCGGTGTCTTTCATCAAGAAGTCAGTCAACGGTCGGGCAATCCTGCTGAAATCCTGAATAAATCTCCTATAAAATCCAACGTGCCCCAGGAATGACCGAAGCTGCCTCAAATTGGACGGCGGTGCGAGTTTTCTAATGACATCAACCTTGGCCGGATCAACCTCCATGCCCCTGTTGGAGATCATGTGGCCAAGCACCGTCCCTTGAGTCACCATGAAGTGACTCTTCTCCCAAGATAGAACCAAATGGTACTCAATACATCGCTGGACTACTCGGTCTAGGCAGTCAAGACAGGAGTCGAATCCGTCGCCGTAGACCGAGAAATCGTCCATGAAGACCTCCAAACACTCCCCTACCATGTCCGAAAAGATCGACAGCATGCACCTCTGAAAAGTCGCAGGGGCATTGCATAGCCCAAATGGCATGCGTCGAAAGGCATATGTACTAAAGGGACAGGTAAAGGTGGTCTGCTCCTGATCCTCAGGAGCGATGGCCACCTTGTTGTAGCCCGAGTACCCATCCAGGAAGCAATAATGGCTCTTCCCTGCCAGTCTCTCAATGATCTGGTCAATAAAAGGCAGGGGGAAATGGTCCTTCTTGGTGGCCTGGTTGAGTCTCCTGTAGTCAACACAGACCCTCCAAGAGGTGGGTACTCGTGTAGCAATCTCCTCTCCCGACTCACTGATCACAGTCGTGATGCCCGTCTTCTTGGGCACCACATGCAAGGGGCTGACCCACTTGGAGTCGGAAATGGGATAAATGAAATCTGCACTCCACCATTTTGAAATTTCCTTCATCACGACCTCTCTTAGGTTGGAGTTCACTCGCCGCTGGAACTCACGTGACGGCTTCGCCCCTTCCTCGAGATAAATATGGTGGGAGCACACTGGTGGACTAATCCCATGGAGATCTGCTACGCTCCATCCGATTGCCTTGCGGTTCTTTTCAAGAACCCCCATCAAACGGGATTCTTGCTCTCCAGTCAGATCGACGGAGATGATGACTGGGTACATCTTAGGTTCGCCCGCAAGGAACCGATACTTCAGTGAAGTAGGGAGCGGCTTCAGCTCTGGACAGCTGGGTGCTAGCAAATCTGGCCTCGGAAGAAGATGTGTGAATGCTGCTAAATCTGCCAAATCTGCCTGGGAGAAAGAATACGAACTCTCGCAAACTGGATCTGGAGGAGGCTGCTCAACTGTGCTGTCTCTGAATTGCTCTGCCTCTACCTCCTCCTCATCTGTAGGCTCAGGTGGACTCAGGTCTGGCATATGGTCATCACAATCTGCCCAATCAGACTCTGAATCCGAGGGATCTGCATCAAATAAGGTGGCATCAGTACCACCATCACACAAGGTGGCCTCAGCACCACCATCACTAGAAACCGTGTCGCGGTCAAGAACCGGCTCTGCTGCCTCTGTAGTATCCTGGACCAGGGTTGTGCTCTCCAAGCTCTCCTCTGCTGTCATCTCTGCATCAGTGGTGTCTGGAAATGAGAGGATGGCCTGTGCTGAAGGGTCTTCCCATGCTGCCTCATCATCTGTGATCACAAAATCACAGTCCTGGTGGATGTCTAACCCGGCATCTGTCAGCTGCTCTGTGTCTGTGCTGGCCTCTGAGCATGCTCTATCTCTGGCTCTGTAGTCCTCGACCGTCTCTATTTGTACACTCTCGCCCTCGACGTGAAAGTATACCTTCCCGCTATCATGATCAGTCACCGCCTTGGCTGTGGCCAAGAACGGACGACCGAGGATGATGGGGGTATCAGCCACTGAATCAGGGATCTCCATGTCCAACACTACGAAGTCCACGGGGAATTGCAGGCCCTGAATAGTGACGATAACGTCTCGCAACAACCCCTTCGGCCTCTTGATAGATCGATCAGCAAACTGAAGGACTGTCCTGCTCTGTCGAAGAGTGCCCAACTCGAAGCGGTCGAGAAGGGCTGCCGGAAGGAGGTTGATAGACGATCCGCTATCCAATAGAGTGCGGTCGAACCTCTGCTCACTAATCTGGCATCTGACATACGGGTCTCCTGAATCTGGCCTCTTGGCCGGCAGACGGTTCTGGATCGCGAAGCACGTGGCTTTCGTCAGCACATGTATCTCTGAATGATGGTTCCTCCTCCTCCTCCTGACTGTGGTCCTATCTCTCAAAGATCGCTGAAGAAGGGGGATGTGCTGCAAAGCCTCCTGAAGGGTCAGCTGTATGTGAAATCTGTCGATCATGCTCTGGCTGAACTCCTCCTGCTCTCTCTTTTTTGGGTCTTTTTCTCTTTTCTTCCCCTTCCCCATCTGAAAGGCTCTAGGGAAGGGGATCACAGGGTCCTTCTCAGATGAAGGACTAGGAAAAGGCCTAGACGGCTCGACGGCCGGATCCGCACATACATCAATCACCACAGTGGGACCAGAAGAAACTAAACCTTTTCCTTTATACAAAACAGTGTTTTGGGATACATCAACAGAAGGAAAAACAACATCTCTATCAGAATGAACTCCGGTGGCCTCAGTACCACCACGGGCTGGCTCTACTACTCTGGTGGCGTCAGTACCACCTCCTCGAACAGGTGAAGCGGCGGCCTCAGAACCGCCGGTAGAATCAGCATCCTTGGTGGCATCAGTACCACCATCATCATCATGCGCGGCCTCAGTACCGCTCTCCTCCTCCTCATCTGGCGCCCTGGATGGATCCTCGTGTCATCGCTCAGATGAGGCGCCGCCTGCTGGTGCTCTACCGCTCCTAAGTGTAACAAAATCAGCATCAAACAGATCTGAAGACATATCATCAAATGGATCACTAGGAGTGGCATGCTCAGTGTAAACTACCTGCTCAGACTTCCTCTTGAGGCTATTGGGATTCGGCTCTATCTGTGCAGGGATGGCGGCCTTCCCTCTCATCAGGTCCCGCATCTCCTGGCGGAACTCGTCCATCTCCCGTCTAAAGGTAGCCTGCTGATCCGTGAGGAGGCGGGCTATGTCGTCCAAGGCTGGGCTCTCCTGGGAACCCGACGGGTAGCCTCTCTGGTGATGAGGCTGTTGGAACTGGTGCTGCTGCTGCTGAGAGGGGTAAGAGGAAGGATGCTGCTGCGGGTGCTGCTGGTGAGCCTGCTGCTCACGTCTCCAAGGCTGTCCCTGTTGCTGATAGGGACGAGGAACGAAGGACGACTGCTGGTGTAGCTGGTAGGCCGGGGGCTGCTGCTGCTGGTGATCCCTCTGCTGGCTATACTGCCCTCCCTGACCGGATGACTGTTGCTGGGGCTGGGTACCTCCACTCCCCCACCTGAATCCGGGATGGTCTCGTCGGATCCCAGGCTGAGGACGGTCATACCAAATCCCGTTGACATCCATCAACGGCTCTGCATCGAACTGGGCTGGCGGGAGTACTGCCAGAGGCTGATCCGGCTGGTATACCACCATCTGCATGTCTGGAGATGGTGGTGACTGGTAAGAGGGCTGCTGCTGCTGGTACGGCTCCGCCTGTACAAGGTGAACCTGTCTAGGCTGCTAAAAGGAGCTGGAGCGCTGGGACGAGCTGCTGCTGCCGCCGGTATCGCCTCGCGACTGAAAACGGGGCTGGGAAGCCGTCTGTGCCTCCTGGAGACACATGAGCTGGGTCTTCATGTCGCTCAGAGTCTGTGCCATCTGCTCCATCTGCGTGATGCCCTGGCACTGCTTCTTCTCAATCAGCTCCATCCGGTCCAACTTCTCGCTGATAATACCCATATCCGCAGCGGACGACTCTGCCTGTGCTGCTGCAACTGCGGATGAACTGGATGGACCGGCGTCGACCCATGCTATCCTCTGGTACTGCACAGGTCCTGGCTGCTGGGGTCTGCCCTGAGTATACAACCGGGTCGGGGACATCACCATATAGTTCTCGGCCATATCCTCGTAGATGGCCCAGACCTGGTCGTGAACCTTGGCGAAATAGGACCCGCCACAAGAAGCATTCACCAGGCCCAGGAGCTCTGGTGTCAGCCTGCTGAAGAAGCTCTGCACAAGGTTCGGCTTCGAGATATCATGGTGCGGGCATCGGTCAGTAAGCTCACGAAACCTCTCCCATGCCTCATGGAATTGCTCGTTGGGGAGCATGGAGAAGTTGCTGATCAGGGCCCTCGCTGCGTTGGTCCGCCCGAGTGGATAGTACTTGTTCAAGTACTCGGTGCGGAGCTGCTCCCAGGTTTAAACAAACTTCCCCAAATGCTTCAGCCAGGTGGCTGCTCTGTCTGCTAGGGAGAAGGGGAAGGCCATCATCCGAATCGTATCCTGGTCCACATGGCGGTCGTGGACAGTACTGCAGATCATCAAGAACTCTTGGAGGTGGAGATGGGGCTCCTCGGTGGCAAGTCCATGAAAACGGGGAAGCATCTGCAGGGTGTTCGGGGGGAACTTAAAGTCCCCCACGATAGCAGGCACCACCACCCAATGATGCATCAGTGTAGATCCGGGGTTGTGCAACTCCCGCATCGGTCTCGGTGGTCCTCCTGTCGCGGCAGCTGCCGCTGCGGCGGCGGCGGCTGCTGCGGCTCGTGCCTCTACATCTGGTCTGTCCTCAGGCTTGCTCTGATCTCTCTCTGCTCTGAGTCGCTCCAACTCTCTCCTCATCTCAATCATGAAAGCTCCCTGATCCCTCAGCTGCTGCTGCACTGTCTCTAACGAGGCGATCAGGGTGGAGTTGATCGCTCCCTGGTCCATCACAATGTGCTCTGTCCTGGAGCGATCCTCTGAACTACCGGCCATGACGTCTGCAAAATCAAATGAGACATACTCAGGTGCTGTCAAATCTGCTATTCTCTCCCCTGGCTCATATCTCTCAGAACCAAAAGAAAGGGGGTCGAGGGGGAACAGGGCGGAATCATACTCGGGCTCGGAGAACTGGTCTCGGCTCTCGCAGGCCAACCTAGATGATTGGGTAGACGTGCCCGAAAGCAGTGCAACCAGAGGCTGCCTAAGAGAGCGTCTACCCCTCATCGTGACCTGGTCGAGTAGTGCGGATGGGATCTGGAGAAACTATGATTAAAATGCAAACCCCCGGTTCACCAACGCAACGTGAGCTGAAGACCGTAAAAGCTCAGTCAAATTATCTTGTCAATTTTTATTAGGTGAACACACAAGATATCAGAGCGCTTACGTGACCTGTTAGGATACCCGATACTACCCCAACTGACTGGCCCGCACGGAAGAGTCGGTAGTCAGCAGGAAATAACACCGGAGGGCTCTACCTAGGGTGCGGGTCACTCTCTCGCGCAAGCAAACCAAACAATGAGGGGGTTGCTCTGTCCAAGATAAGTTTTTAAGTGAGGTGTCTTTTAGGGTCAATAAATTTAGCCAGTCCCAATTTTATTGTTTTTCTTTTTAATATTTTTCAAATAAAAACAAACGCCAAACGAATTTTTCGGTTCTCCTGATTATTAAGTCAAAAACAGGGGGGAGAAGACGAAAAAGCCGATGCACGATAAATCAATGATGCATGCAAAGTCAGAAAAGCGTACCTGTCTCCAGCACTCTACATGCAATATGATCCGCGCATAAATGTAAAGACAGAAAGTAAACTACCTAAATGATGCAATGATGAAAACCGAGTCCTAGATCAGTAATTCTACTCGCAGAACCGTCTAACTGGTCACCGACCTCCAAGCCAAAGGGTCCGGTCTTGGCCCACTCCTCCTCTGCCCGACAAATCGGGGGTAGGAGAAAGCGCTTTACGGGGCAGGCTGCGGCACGTAGGCTACGAAGGAGATGAGTCACTTATTTTTATTAATTGATTATTAGCAGGTCCAATTAAGCGCACTATAGGAACATGCAGATAATTAAGTGTGGGGACCCAACTAATTACGGCACAAGTAAGAAGAAAATCCTAAGTCTAAGGGCTCGATGAAAAACCGTGTAAACACCGGAAAAGGCAGCTAAAAAGAAAAGAAAACAAAACCGCGAAAAAGCCGCGAAAAACACCTAAGGGTCCCCCGAGCACACCGGTGCTCGGCGAAACAGACCCGCTAAGCAATCAAGTCCAAGAGTCTAGTCTCTCAGTACCTGTATTATTACAATAATAATCAAAATAAAAAGTCTAACTAAACCTCTCCCACTCAACTCTCTCTCTCGCTCTCTCCTGCGGCTCCGTACAGAATGGAGCCGCCTCCAAGTCCCGCGGTTGCGTCGGCTTCTCGAAATCGGCTGCCTCGGTCCCTCGGGCCCTCGCAAGAAACAGAGACAAGTGGTCAGACCAAAATAATCAAGTAATAATGATAAGAAAAATAAATGAAAATGAAATGAGGGTATATATGCAAAAATACAAAATAAAATAAACACTCAAAATAAAACAAAAACAAAAACAAAAGAAAAGAAAATAAAACAAAATAAAACAAAAATAAGATATAAACAAAAGCCGTGAAAAAGCCGTGAGCTCTGAAAGAGCCGCGAAAAGCCGCGAAAACAAAAATAAAAATAAAAATAAAAACTACTAAGCCGTGCTCCCCGGCAACGGCGCCATTCTGATGACACGAAAAACTAAGCGACTAAGGCAATCAGGTATCTCTACGATGGTCGTCGCGACCTCGGTCACTCGATCGTGTCAATCAAGAAAAAATAGACCACCAATAAAGAGATAAAATCAATCAAACACACGAAAGCGGTCTTGCTATTAATTTAACCTGGTATAGCGACCAGGGTCGAACACAAGGAGCACGGGTTGGCCTCTCGGCCTACGAAGTAGTCAAAAAGAGATAAAGAAAATAAAAGAAATATTTTTGGTGGTTTTTGAATATTTTATATTTTTTTGGATTTTTAGTGAATTAAGAAAATAATAAAAGCCTAAGGAACTACACACTTCAACAAATTATTAAACACACTAAAAATTCAACCAAAAATTCTAACAAAAATATTTTTAAGTGTTTTATAATTTTTAGTAGTTTTGGTGAATTTTTGGGATTTTTCTTAGATTTATTTAATTTTCTAAAAATCAAAAAGTGACTGAAAAGAAAGGTACTGTCCAGCCGAGCTAAAAGGGCCTAGATAAAATATCTAAAGGCCCCAAATTAGCTGGGAGGTAATTTTCTGTAAAGAGAATAAAACAAGGAAAATTTAGGCACTATATTATTATTTTTGGATTTTTGATTTAATTTATTAGATTTTTTATAAGATTTTGAGTGTTTTTCAATTTTTAGTGGTTTTTAGTAATGAAAAATTGCCAAAATTGGCTAGAAAATCAAACACAACAAAACAACAGTAGATAATTTTTTTGTAATTTTTAGACACTATTTAATATTTTTTTGTGATTTTTAAACTTAGACAGTAGCGAAAATGGAGGTTTTTAATTTTTAAAAATATCAAATGAAAAAAAAATGTCCTAAAAAATCCTCGAAAATTTTACACTATGGCAGGAGCCATGTGTCTAATTTTCGTTGGATTTGGAGGTATTTTGCTATTTTATCCAAAAATAAAGAAGGGGCACAGTGCATAGGGACCAAAGTGCAAATACCCAAAGTCTGGGGGGTCTGGTGCAATTAACCTAGCGAAACACGTGCTACGCACGTGCCTGGGGCACTCAGGGACCCAAATGTAAAGAAAATAAGTTCCGAGGGCTATTTGGTAACAGGTACCAAAAGCCCAGGGGCTTATCTGCAAATAACCCAACAATATTCGCACATGTTCAATTAAAATACGCACGGGGGTAATAATGCAAATAAACAAAAACTTTCATTCATTCAGGAACAACCAGAACTACAGGGCCTATATTGCAAATAAACCAGGAAATCACGTGTCGATGCACGTGTCATACAATGCACAGGGGCATATCAGCAAATAAATGCAAGCACCAGGGTCTCTATGCAAATATCCCAAAAACTAAACAACTATATTACGTATTTACAGGACTAACTACAAAATGCAATAAACAGAAGGGCCTAAGGGTAGTTTACCCTTTATTAATGGAGCGGCCGGATGGAGGCCACGTGGAGCATCTGACGGTGGCGAACAACGGGCGCTCCACAGCTGGGCTCCTCGGGGCGAATCCGACGGCGGGGGTCCTTCCACATGGAGGATCGAACGGTGTAGGGCGCAGGTGGCTAACCCTCGTGCATCGGGCGGTCCATATCTATCCTCCTCAGATCAAACGGTGGCTGCTGCTTCTGAAAGGACGGCCCGGATGCGAACTGGAGCTGGAGGCCTGATCGGACGGTCGGGGAAGGTATCGGAAGAACCGTTGGCCGGTGAAGTTCGCCGGCCTAGTGCGTGCGTCGTAGACCTCCCCTGCTGCTCGTGAAGGTCGGAGAAGCTCCGCAATGATGTTTCGCAGCTGCTGGTGAACTCCGATGATCCAGCCGAGCCCAGGAGGGCTCCGGCGAGACCGGCAGAGGAAGCCTTCTGGTCCGAATGGCCCAACACCTCAGACGGGCTGGGAAGCTCCTGCAAAGTAGACCAAAAGACTCACGGGTCGAGGGCAAACTGCCTCGACCCAGGTAGGCGGGTGACGGTGGTCTGTGGGGCGATATGGGCGAGCTCCGGCGAGGGGGGTAGACGGAGGAGCTCGAATCCCAGCTCCTGTGCGAGCTGGGTTGGATGGAGGGATGGAGAAGGTGCGTATGAGGAAGGCGAAGATCACTGTGGATTCCGATGATCGAATATAGCTATGGAGTGGTCGGAATCGGAGTAACACGGCGGAGCGGCGATTTGTGGGTAACTAGAAATTAAAGAAAAAGAACGAACGACGGGATACCTGGGTGGCTGACGAGACTGTGGATGAGCTAAGGATGCTCTGGGTCTTCGCCTCGAGGAGCGTCTCCCTCCGAGGCTCGAGCTCCAGCTGGTTGCGGAGCAAGGCGGCGAAGCTTCGCCGGATCAGTGGTCACGCTCCCTCTCCTCGCTTCAACAGCACAGAACGCGAGCTGTCACTCTCACGAGCACGCTGGAGCTCACAGGGGGGTGGAATCAAATGGCCAAAGATGAGAAATGAGGAGGCGGAGCTGGCGTTATATACGCTGGAGGGTCCGGAAAGGAGCGCGCGGGTAGGGCAATCTGGAGCGCAGATCCAAGGCAAATACTCCTGCGAGGGGGATGGATATCTCAAGATTAATTCGGACCCGGGGTTTGAGCAAGGCATGATCGGGTTTAGCGGGGAAAAATCCGAGAAGATGGGTACCCGCTAAGGACCCGTGCGAAGTGGTCCTGTGGGGGGGTAGTTGACCGGGCGGTCAAAATCCCCAGGGCCAATAGGGATCGGCCACGTGGTTGGATCTTAGAAGTGAAAATTAGGGTAGCTAGGGGCCGATTTAGCAAAATGTTAAAACATGAAAATATTTTTATTTTATTTTTTTCTATTTTTTAGTGATTTTTAATAATTTTTTCGAAATAAAAATAAGGTATATACATTATATAGCATATATATAGGTATGTGTACTATATAGGGTTTTAATTTTTGATTTTAATTTGTTATTTTTATACACTTTTATTCCCATTTTGTATTTTATTTATTTATATTATAAAATAAGGAATAAAAAACTATTTTTTTATTTTATTTTTTATTATTTATCTACATAGGTGAAATAAATACATATGTACATATATATACATGGTATATTTACAATATATTTTTGTATTTTTAATTTTGCTATTTTTATTTTGTTTTTGTTTTAATTGTTCTATTTTATTTATTTACACTATATAACGTAGAATATTTACAAAAATTTTGGAAATTAATTTTATTTATTTATAAGGCTTAAATAAATATAGATGAGTGGGTTATGTACATGGTGGATATATACAAGTGGTGCTTTTGTTTTCTTTTTAATTTTTTATATTTTTCTTTTGGACTTTTTTTTTTATATTTATAAAATATGTACAAGTATTTACAAACCAATTTGCATCTATTTTGTGAGAAAAATATTTTTATTTATTTACATAAATATTTACACACATGAGCCCCTATCTCCCTCTACTTTGGCTTTTATGCGGTCAGGCCCATGCTGAGCCCTCCCTTGGGTTTGGTTGCTCAATATTTATTCTAAATATTTCCCTCTTTTTTTTTAATCTTTATTCTTTTATTTTTGCACAAAAACATGCTAATTATAGGTTTTTACACAATGCATGCTTTTGGTAATTATTTCTATTTACAACTATATACATGCATTTGCAAAGGTTTTTGTAGCTAAAATATAAGAATAAAGAGTGATGAATGAGTATTCATCAGTCTAGAGCTCCTCCACGTTGTCGGAGACGATGAGGAAGCCTAAGTGTCTCTGACGAGATGTCAAAACTCCCCCAGATGCGCGTGCGAGCTTCAGACTCGCAAGGAAAGTGTGAACGAGTCGAGGGCAAAATGCCCCGACTCCATGGAGGGGTGAAACAGGGGTCTGATGCATTGTGAAATTGATTCGAGGTCGGTCGGCGAACGTGAGGCCAGCCAACGTCGAATCCATGGATTTGTTGATGATCAAACGATGGATAATGAAGGGCGGAGACTCAAGGTAGTTTTCTATCTATTCTAAGAGCTAAATAAATAGTAGAGGAAAGGGGAAGAAACTCACCAAGGCGGCACTAGAGAAGCTCTTCGGCGAGACCCTGGGCGAGGGGATTCGCTCAATTCGACGCTGCTCCTACCTCACCAATGCGAGCAAATGCTCCCTGCTGTCACCAGGAAGGGTGTCTACTATTTAGGTGGAGGTTGGAGTGGAGGAAGAGTGATCAAAGGAAGGAGGAAGGTTGGGGGGAATATTTGAAGGGTTTGACTGAATGGCAGACCGACCCCAAAGAACGAGGTCGTGTCATCGATTCAGCGATCCAATCCCCGAGCAAATCATAGGGCATGATTCCTTGATAAATGGTGAACGGAAGTCAAGAAGGAATCGAAGCCAAAACGATGAAAGGCGCGGCCTACAAAAATCGTCAAAGACGGACGAAAACCAATGTCTGACAGGGGGCAGGTGTTGGGTCAGAGAGTTGACCCGAGGTCAACTCTCCATCCTCCTGGTTGGTCTACGTGGACCAACCAGGAAAAAGCCTGGATAAAATCCTTGTAAATTCATTTAAAAATAGTAAAATTAATTTATTAAGTTTTTTGTTATTAAAAAAATATTTATTATTTTATAAGGTGTTTTAATATGATTTTTAATTATTTTTATGAGGTATAAAAAATACAAGTTACCATTTATAGCCTATATAGGTATATTCCTTCTATATATTTTATTATTTTATTTTTTATTTTGTATATTTAATTTATTTCATTTTTGTTTATTATTTTATAAATTTATTAAATATTTTTATATATTTGAATATATTTTTATTGTATTTTATGATTATGTTTTGTACACTTAATAAAATATAAGTATACTCTTTGTAGGTATATTTTATAGGTATTATACCTATGTATTGTACACCGGTATTTTATTTTTGTGTTTTATTTGTGTTTTTATTCATGTTTTAATGTACACATTTATTATAAATAATATTTACAAAATTATAAAAATATAAATTATAAAAATAATGAATAAATAATAAAATGAATTTTTTTAATCTGTACAAGTATACAACAGGGGTCCAAAACTCAACTTTCAAACCGTAGCTCCGCAAAATGCAAAACCACCTTAATTACATAGATTATTTAAAATTATATACAATTAATTGTGAGTTTGATGTATTTCAAGCTTTTATTTGCGAGATTACAGGTCTGGGAAGTTGGGATTCTGGAATCTTATTCAGATTCATAACTTTTTTATCTGTACATTATTTTTTGCATGAAATCAATTTTGTATTTTTCTTTATTTGATTATTTACAACTTTCATGTACAAAGTTTCTTAATTTGAGGTATAAAAAGTGGAACCAAAAATAGGTCCCAAAATGAATAAAGAGCGAATAAAATAAAAGGGACTTTTATTGTATTCTGGCCCTTATCTCCCCCTACCTTATTCCTTGTCGACCTAGTCATCGAGATGCCTAGGTCTCGGGGTTTCGGGTTATAAAATATTTACAATATTTTATTCTTTTTCTTTTGTTTATTCTATAATTTTAGCTTTAAAACTGTATTTTATACAATAAATACACAGATATGCATGCCTGCTAAAATGCCTAATTAAGCTTATTTACACGTATTTACTAGGGTTTTTAAGGCCAAAATGATAGAATAAAGATGATGAAATGTAGATTCATCATCCCCTATACTTGCCTTTGATAGTCCCTAGCAAACACTTATGCAATAAGTGCAGAAAAGAAAAATAAAGAAAAGAAAAAGAAGAAATTGGATCTAGTTTAATTATCAAACTTGTCTTCACAAAATCAAAGTTTGGAGCTTAAGTCTGACCTTTGGAATTTTAGTACGGGCAGAAACTTAATAGGAATCGGATTTGAAATCCAACAGCCTTCGAGAATCCCAAAACTCAACTCAAGTCTCCATAATAGCCAGGTCAGAAATATCTCAATTCATACACAAACCCTTACGACTATGAAGCTGACTCGTACAATGTAAGTGATGGTGGGCTCTCCCCAACTAGAATGACAAAGAGACTGACTTCTCCAGTATGACAATCCAATGATTCCCCAATCCAATAACTCCTTCCTCCAGGAGCGGGGTATTCCCTTCTAAGTTCAAGTGCCAACCAGCTCAAGAGGAGGGGGTGAAGAGAAGAATGGACAATAGCCAGTGTAGCTACCTATCCTAGGATGCAAGACCAGTGTAGTCAAGTCATCCAGCTGCAGGCTCACATATTTGACTTTGGAACTCAAGCTTGCTTATTTTCTGTACAACATATTCACATACTTTTACAGACATTTTATTTTTGTACAGGCCTGTCCATTTTTTTTGAAAAACTATTTACAGCAGCATTTACATAAGGAGTTTTTCCTCTTGAGCCAGTAGACTATCCCTCTTTTTGAAACTTTATTGCACCCACACTCTCTTGTCTTTAGAATTCCTCATCACTGGACGGGTTGGGGGTGCACTTCCCTCCCTAGAGGAGGACAAGTGTTCCACTTGTGTGCGTCTCATACCGACAAATCCAATCCCCTCACCACTCCAACTGAGTTGGAGCCATGTGAAAGGTGCAGATGTCCAAGTTAGGTCATTATCAACAAGAGTCGTGCGTGTGCTCGGAAATACTTTACTTAGGCAGTCAAGAATCCATTGAACTAAGTCCTGTGATCCTCAAGAATTAAGTCAACTAGACCTGAAGTACCTCAATTCCATTCCTATAAGGTTTCCTGTTATTAGGTAGATTTTAAGGTCCAATCAAGCTCCAATCTCCGGATTTTATTTATACTTGTTCAACTATCAAACTCAATCCGAAAAATGCGAATGCTATGCAAATGATATGCAGAAGATATTTTGTGATGCAATTTTCAAAGATTTTGAACTTTTTATGGATTTTTGAAAAAGATGATGCATATGCATTTTTTGTATTTTTCAAAAATATTTTTCAAACGTTTTTGGTATATTAATTTTGCAAATGTTTTTAGGATTTTGAAAACAAAAATTTTTTGGATAAAAACTAGGGTAAAAATATTTACACAGGCCTGCTTCTTAGATTTACAAGAAGTGGATTTTAGGGAATTTACAAGGGTAAGTGATCAATTTTATAGGTATATATAATGAATTCTGGTGTCATGTATGTATTCCTCAAACTTATTTGAAAATCATTTTACAAACAATTTTCGAAAACTATAGTCCAAAATATTTTTTTCAAACAATTTTACAACATGTACACACATTTGAAAATCAATTTGCAAAGGTTTTCAAATAGTATAGATAGATTTTTCAAAATATTTTTGCAACCATTTTTCAAACCATTGCAAATCATTTTTCAAACATTTTTATTTCATGCAAAGAAAATAAATGTTCAAAACAAATATTTTTACAAAGTTGAAAACATGTAACAAAACGTTTCCAAATAGTTTTCAAAAGATTTTCACCAAGATTTTCAAACTATTTTTCAAACATTTTGCAAAAACATTTTCACCTGATTTATTAATCAGTAAGTACAGAAAGAATTTGAGGAATAATCAACATCTTTTTATTAAGGATTTTAATGAATTTTTTAAGAATTATTAGCCATACTTATTAATAAAAATACGAAAGTACGAGTTATGGCCAAAGTATATACTTAGTATATACGACCCCCCTATACTTAGCTCGAGCTATGTCCTCATAGATCAGAGAGAAAAGAGAAGACATAACTCGTACTGAGTATAGGAAAATCTAAAGAATAAATAAATAAAGAAATGAATGAACGAATGAGAAGTTGACCGTCCCCCTATACTTAGGAGCAAATAATCCTAAGTACAGCAGACTGTACACAAAGCATGGAGGGTCAAGGGTGGGAATGAACAGATCGTACTCAGATTGTCTCCCCCTATACTTAGGGTAAGATATCCCTAAGTATAGACATGAAGAGAGACAATGGAGAGGATCAAATAATAGAGAAACTCGGGGTGCACACCCCCCTATACTTAGGACAAAGTCCGTCCTAAGTATAGAAGACTGTCTACAAGGGGCGACACTGTTTTGATAGATACAGAAGATCGAAAAAAGAAAAGAAGAAAAGAAGAAAGGAGATCAGAAGATGGATATGAAACAACTCAGGATGCGCATCCCTCTACACTTAGGATAAAGTACATCCTAAGTGTAGCAGTGATGAAAGGGATGACATCATGTCGGTAGGATAAGATAGAAGAGAAAGAAAAGAAAAGAAGAAAAGAAGAAAGTCATTCAAAAATATTTTTCTCTGCTTTGCCTTCCTCTAACATTTTGGAAATATTCAGCTCATCCCTGTAGATTACTTGAATAGAGTCAACAACAGATATGAATGTGTCATGTTCAAGGTAAGGTTTCAGAAGTTGTCCGTTGACTACAAATGGCTATGCGTCAGCTGACAAATTAGATATCAATACACTTCCATTGTCCACGCACATGCTTAACCATAAACGGCCCAGTCCCATTTGCTCTTCAATTTGCCTGGAAAGATCTTTAATTTCACATCAAACAACCACACCTTCTTCCCTGGCTCGAAGGGACTTGCGGTGGATATGCTTTTCATGCCACGTTTTGACATTATCCTTGTACATTGGGTTGTTGTCATATGCATATCTCTGAATTCCAATAATTTGTTCAGATCCAATTTTTGTTCTTCCCTTCTTTCTCAGAGTCCAAATTACAGATGTTGATGGCCCATAAAGATTTGTGAATAAATTTAACGGGCAGATGACATGGCTTTCCATACACAGGACGGTAGGGAGACATTTCCAAGGGTGACTTGTACGTTGTTCTGTAAGCCCAAAGAACGAAATCAAGCAGCTGAGAGCAGTTCTTGCGATCCGGCTGCACAAGCTTCTGTAGAATTGCCTTGATCTCCATGTTTGAACATTCAGCTAAGCCATTGAACTGCGGGTGGTAAGGTGAAGCAACACGATGTTCAATGCAGAATTCCTGAGTCAGCTTCTTTACCTCTCTATTTATGAAATGACTACCCCCATCAGATATGAGAATCTTGAGAATCCGAACCGTGCTATCATGTGATCTCTCAAGAAACGACATACAGTCCTACTGTCGGTGGTTCGGGCGGGGATAGGCCTCCACCCAACGACTTACATAGTCGACAGCAAGCAGAATATATTCATAGCCCTGACTATTGGGAAATGGGCCCATAAGTCGATGCCCCATGCATCGAAGACGCCCGATATCTGAATGAATTTCAGAGGCATCGTATTTCTCATTCCTATGGCTCTGCCCATCTTCTGACAGTCAGTGCAGCATTTGACATAATCATCTGCATCTTTAAATAGTAAAGGCCACCAGAGGCCACTTTGAAGACTTTTGCTGCCGTTCGTCTGCTTGAATGATGTCCTCCAGAATCTTGGTCATGACATAAGGCGAGGATACTTGGAACTTCCTCCTGAGGAATGCACCTTCTCCAGATACAATCTACCCCCTCACGAAATAAATATGGGTCCTCCCACTGGTAGAAAAGGATTTTAGACAAGAATCTATCTATTTTTCAACTTCGGCCAATCTTGTGGGATTTTCTTGGTCACCAGATAATTCACAATGTCTGCATACCATGGAAGCGAGATGACTGAAAGAATTGCCTCGTCTGGAAAGGTCTTTGTGATTGGCTGCAGGCTCAGCTCAGGAGATTCTGGCTCAGGAAGCCTCGATAGATGATCGGCCACCACATTCTTTACCCTAGGTTTATCTTTAATTTCCAAGTCAAATTCCTGGAGGAGAAGGATCCACCGAATAAGACGTGGTTTGGTGTCCTTCTTCTACTGCAAGTACCGAATGGCTGAATGATCAGTGTAAACGATTACTTTGGATCCAAGGAGGTAGGATCTGAACTTTTCCAAGGCAAAACTACCGCTAGAAGCTCCTTTCGGTGACAATGTAGTTTCGCTGAGCTTCATCGAGCGTCCGAACTAGCGTAGTGAATCGCAAATGGTACATTATCTTTCTCTGTCCAAATACAACACCAATGGCATAATCTGACACGTAGGTCATTAATCTCAAAATGCTGAGTCCAAATCGGTGGCTGCAAGACAGAGGCCTATTGTGATGAGTTCTTTCAGCTGATTAAAGGGCAAGGAGCATGCGGTCATCCACAATGAATTCCATTCTCCTTGCCGAGCAACTCAGTCAACGGTCTGGCCAATTTGCTAAAATCTTTGATGAATCGTCGGTAAAAAACCGACATGGCCCAAGAATGACCTGACTTGTTTAATTGTTGTAGGTGGCTCAAGTTTGGAAATTACCTCCACCTTGGCTGGGTCAACCTCCATGCCACGTTTAGAAACAACGGGACCTAGCATGATTCCTTCGGTCACCATGAAGTTTCTCTTCTCCCAGGAGAGCACAAGATTTACTTCGCAACACCTCCGTAAGACTCGGTCTAAATAATCCAGACACTGGTCGAAAGAATCCCCTTAGACCGAAAAATCGTCCATAAAGACCTCGAGAAAGTGGCCCACCATATCGGCAAAAACTGCAAGCATACACCTCTGAAATGTGTCTGCAGTGTTGTAAAGCACGAACGACATCCGTCTGAAGGCTATGTACCAAAAGGACAGGTGAACGTGGTCTTCTCTTGATCTTCATGAGTAATAGCAACTTGATTGTATCCAGAGTATCCATCCAAGAAGCAGAAGTATTCCTTCGCGGCCAATCTCTCCAAGATCCTGGTCGATGAAGGGTAAAGGAAAGTGGTCCTTCTTGGAGGCGAGGTTAAGTCTTCTGCAGTACACGCATACTCGCCAAGAAGTGGGTACTCTGGTTGCGATCTCCTCTCCTTTATCATTTTTCACGATGGTGATCCATGATTTCTTGGGCACGACATGCAAAGGGCCCACCCATTTGCTGTCGGAGAAGGGATAAATGAATCTCGCATCACACCATTTCTGGATCTCTTTAATAACAACCTCCCGCAAATTAGGATTTAATCTTCTCTGAAGTTCTCAAGAGGGCTTGCAATCTTCTTCCAGAAAAAATACGATGCGAGCACAGTGATGGATTGATCCCATGGAGATCCGAAGTTCGCCAGCCTATCACATTGCGGTTGCGTTCAAGAACCTCCATCAGATGAGATTCTTGGTCTTCGGTCAGGTGCGCATTGATAATGATCAGGGTACATGTTCGGTTCTCCGCAAGAAAGGCATACTTCATGTTGGAGGGCAAGGGTTTCAACTTCGGTGGGGTCGGAGCTGCTTCAGCAGTGACTTCAGCTATTATTTCGGGTGGAGATTCTTTCGTCTGTTCGGTGTCCACCATACTCTGTTATGCCTCTTCAATCAGATCTTGACAGATGTCTCGATAATTTCCTCTTCATCACAAGATGCTTGGACAATTTGCTCTTGTTTTTGAAGGCACATCACCCCCACAGAAGTCTCATTCAGTACGTCAGCGAGATCCTCATCCTGATCGATAAGGGGAAATTCGACTGCAGTTTCCAGTCTCTCCTCGGGGCAGAGGAGTTCATAGATCTCATTGTCATATAAGAATAAGTTGGTATCTTGAATTTCTGCCAAAAGTCACAGTCATCAGAATACTCAATCACCCTTGCGCATGATGCAGATGTTCGTTCTGTTGGTGCTCCCTCGGGCAGGGTCTCTACTCTGGTTGTTTCGTTGCCGACGCCAAAAGTGATTTCTCCAGTCCCATAATTCACTACTGCGTTTGACGTCCGCAGGAATGGTCTTCCAAGTATGAGCCCCCCAAGCTTTTGGTTCTCAAGTGTGAGCCCCCCAAAGAAGTGTTGTACGAGACTAGTCTTCGGAATTTCAAGGTGGGGGCATTTCTCCTGGAGATCCTTGAATCTCTCCCACGCTTCATGGACAGTCTCGTGGGCTGCTGGCAAAAACTGGAGATACTGGCACGCATCTGATTCAATAGACCGAGAGGGTAAAACTTATGGAGAAATGCAGACTTCAGCTCCTCCCAGGTCGTGGCTACCTTCCCTAGGTGGTCGACCCAATATAGGGCCTTGTCTTGAAGGCTGAAGGGAAAAGCGGTCATCTTGACTACCCCCAAAGGAATCCCAGGGTAGTGAGCGGTAGCACGAAATGCGGCCAAACTTCTTGAGATGAATATAGGGCTCCTCAGTGGTATTCCTGTGGAATGTGGGAAGCAGAGACAGAAACTGCGTCTTTAGCTCAAAGTGGGCATGAATACGTGGAATCTGGATCCACTCAGTGATGTGACCCGCTCCTGGATTTGTATGTCTCCCTTCAGCGTAGGCTTTTGGCTGCGGTGGGGTCTGGCACCATCGAATTCTGGTCCTCCCACTGAGAACTCATCTCTAACCTCCTCAAAATTAAACTCTTGATTTGGATCATCCTCCCTACGACCATCCCTTACGTCGGCCCTCCTCCTCAGATCATTCAGCATTTCTTGGAAGGCGGTCTGGGCCAAGGCTTGGTTAGTCAACTACTGCTGGATGGCTTGAATGGAAGCCAACAATTGACTATTGACCTCGTTCTGCGTGGTATACTGCTCTTCCTCCTGATTGGCTTCAGCTTCAATTTGGGGCTGTGGTCCCTTTCGTCTTCCAGTTGGAGCCATTCCGGAGTGAACTTGAACTTCTGGCTCATGATTAGGTGGAGAATCTGCATGACGGAGTAAACCCTGATCAGTATCTTCCTGAGCACCCACTGTTGAGATGAGTCTGGAATTAAGGTCAATCCCAGAATATTGTGAACGGAGCATAGGATATTGACTGAAATCGATCTCCATCCACAGGGGGTTAATTCGGGGACAAAAGTAATCCCGGATTATTTGAAGGGGAAGAGCTAATTCGGTTGCGTGTCCATCCCGAATAACCGATTTATTGGTGAAAGGAAAGTGTTGAAAGAAGAGAGAATAGGGGAGTCCAAGGAGAAATTCGCTAGATCTGAACTAACTTCTTGGAGATCACCCCTCCTTATTGAAGACGTTGGCGACACGGAATCGATGTGGGCATCGGCGGAATCCCGACTAAAGCATCCGTGTGATGACATCTTGAGAAGGTCAACAGGGAAGATGATGGATGAAGAGCACGAGGGTAAACAAGAAATAAAAGGAATGTAAAACAGTAGAAGGCTCACAATGAGCAAGGGTCAATTGGAAGGAGGAAAAAATGGCGCAAAGGCGCGATGTTTTTGATCTTGACCTTAACTCGACTATTAATCAAACCCAAAGCAATGGATTCACCAACGCGACCCCGTGAAGCCGTGAAGGTTCGGCAATTATCTATATGAGTTTTAGATTTGATTTTCAGGCAATTATCTTTTAACGAGTCCTTAAAGCGCTACGCCTATAGAAGAGAGAGTACTACTGGAAAAGTATCACGTACTTGTCCACCTCCTATGTAACATGTAGTCTGCACTTTTTAAGGTCCTTGTAACCCTTCCTGGATCCCTACTCAGCCAAAGAAATAGAGGGAGGAAGCCGATAGGCGAAACCAATACTTGGGATCTCACTCGCAATGGAATCACCCGTGAGCGTGCGAGAACCTACTCGGACGCAAGACGATGAGACAGACACCCCTGTGAGGGAGCGGCCTATGCTCGATACTTCGGACAAGGTCAATGCTCTACACAATAGAGAGTCATCAATACCGACCAATCCCTACTCGTCTACGTATGATAGAAGCGCCAATACTTCAGAAATCCAAGCGATACACAAGGCAGCTACAGACTGGTTTTGGGCTCTAATCCTTACGACGGTGCTCACCTCACTGGGAAGGAAACCTTCCTATGCAACCTGAAAACAAATGAGGGCTTTGCTCACCCCAAGGCAATGAGTCCAATTAATCGGTTTTATTTAGGTCAAGTATTTTTTAGCAGTCCCTTTTTTAATTTTTTGTGTTATCAGTTGTTTTGAGTAGATTCAATACAAGTGCCTAACGTTTTATATTTTCTTTGATTCCTATTGATCCAAAAATAGAGGGAGAAGATCGGAAAAGCAATGCAAGACGGCACCAAGATGGAAATCTCACCTTTGTGCCTAGATGATGAATGCAAAGATAGAAGACTTATAGTGCCTCCCAGCTCCTCTCTATGCGGGATGCAAAACGGGAATTTATAAACCTAATATATATGTCGATATGCACACGGAAATCGTCCTAAGCATGCAATTGCTACACGTGAAGAACCAAATGCTAGGTACTCAAAATGAAGCCTATGTCCGGTCTATGATGTCGATCGGTGTCCGCCACAACAGATCCTGCCAGCGCTGTATATGGCCTCTAGCGGCATGCGGCTTCAAGACTGAGTACTTTCATAATTAATTAATTCTAAGTCCAAACGAGAAGGCTATAGGTGCATGCAATGGTTATTAGATGTTTGACCTTAGACTACACGATCAAGCAATCCTAAAAACTAAGGGCTCATTCCACAAAAGAAAGAAAACCAAAACTGGGAAAACAAAAGAAAAAAAAAGATGATGAAAACACGACAAAACGGCGGTGAGCCCCCAAGTGAACAAACACTTGGAAATTGGGCCCGAATGTCCAAGAGTCCAAGGTACATGTATTATTACAAATTAATCAAATGTCTCTCTCTCACCAAAAAGAATAAAAACCTAACTATCCTCTCTCTCTCAAGTCCTCCTTCTCTCTCCTGACGGCTAGGATAGAATAGATGGCTCCGCCTCCCAAGGCTGCTCAGGATCCCCTAGGCGATCCTCCTCGGTCAGTGGTCCCTCGCAAGAAAACAAGAAAGGGATGTCAGACTGTTCCAAAATTAATGATACAATAAAATAAGATAAGCAAAAAATGGCTAAGCTAATAAAAAGACACAAGTCTACTCTACAAGCCGATGCTCCCCGGCAACGGTGCCATTTGAAAAAATAGAAAACGCGAGAGCCGCTAAATAATGGTCTGACAAATCAGACTCACTGTCGTTAAGGCGACAACTCAAGCCTCCACGTTTATCAACAATCAACCCACACAATTAATTAAGCAATCAAGAGCAAGGATCAAAATTTATTATACCCTACTAAGAATGTAAAGTGGCAAGCAAGTAGGGGTCGAACACAAGAAGCAACAGAATAAAGTAAGCAGACAAAAAGTCAAGCCCTATGTCTTGTGAACTACTTAGCCAATTGGGACTTTTTGTGGGTTTTTAAATTTTTTATTTTTATTTAGTTTTTAGTTTTTATATTTTTTATTTTTAATTTACTGATTTTTATATTTTATATTTTTATATTTCCTTTTTGAAATAAGATATAAAACTATTTAAAATATATATAATACAAGAGAGATAAACGGGAGATAAAAATGGAATAAAACACTCAAAATACATGAAATAATATGTTCTTATTGGTTTTATATTTTTTTTAATGTTTTTATGATTTTTTAGATTTTTTCTAAATGTTTTTGGTATTTTTAAAGTCAAAAATACTAGTAAACAGTGAAATAAGTTGCTGGCCAAGATTAAAATGAGGAATAAAAATACTAATCAGAGTTCAAAGATCCTCAAACTAATTTTAAATCAAAGATAATAAATCAGAGAAAATTCAGAAACTGAAATTGGATTTTTAGAATTTTGTGGAATTTTTAAGAATTTTATGAAGGTTTTTGGAGTTTTCTAATTTTTAGGAGTTTTCTTTTATATTTTTAGTGATATTTGGATATAAGTTAAAACACACTAAAATAAGCAAAATATATTTTTTGGGGAATTTTTTAAGGTGTCTTTATAATTTTTATTGATTTTACAATGCAAACAAGGCTGAAAATGTTTGTTTTTGAATTTTTATAAATAAGAAAATGCATAAAAAATGGAAAGTAAAAATATGGCGTGATTCTACTATACAACAGGAACACAAGGTGATTTTTGTAGATTTTTTAGCAATTTATAGATGCATGAAATAAATAGAGGCAACATCAAGAAAACACATACTAGTAGGGGGTATTTTTGTGAATATAGAAAAACTCAGGGGCCAGCACGCAATTTGTTAAAAAAGTTCTCAACGTATTGAACAAGTTCCAGGATCTAATACAAAATACCCAAACCCAGGAGGGGGTTTCTGCAAAATTACCAAAATCACGCGCACTGTACACGTGACCCGGTAGGGGTATATGAGCAATACTACAAACGACCAGGGGATATCATACAAAATGCCCAAAAATATAACACTGCAATTAAATGTTCACGGACTGGAATGAAATAAACTAACCCACAAGGGGGTCCCTGCAAAAAGCCCACACCTCACGCGCACAGGCACGTGAGATGACGTGGCTAGGGACCTAATAGCAAATATGGAAAGTACGGGGGTTAGTTCCTAAATATTACAAATTACTTAACACTTCAGATGAATATTTGAGTCTTATAAAGTAAAGACAAAAACGTTTGGTTTAAAGGGGCAAAACACCCAAACTTAGCGCGGGAGCGGACGGTGGAGATGGTTTCACTTGACGCGTGGCGCTCCCTGGTGGTGCGATGACGGTTCAGCTGCTACGACCCAGATTAGATCTCCGATCGAGATCCACGGCTGCTGGAGGGCCTAATCCAAGGGCTCTGGACAAAACAAGGGCCAGCACTTGATTGGACGGCAGGGACGGTCGGTGGATAAACAGGGAAGAAGACCCGCCGCTGTGAGCTTCCTCCGGCGATTGTGCCTCCCTCCGGCGTGAAATGAAGCTTGAAAGTGGCCCTAGAAGCTCCTGCAAGTGTTCCCGATGTGCTGGAGGTGGCAAAATGTCACGAGGCTATCTAGAGCTCCTCCACGTCGTTGGAGACGATGAGGAAGCCCAGGTGTCTCCGGCAAGATGTCAAAACTCCCCCAGATGTGTGTGCGAGCTTCGAACCTGCAAGGAAAGTGTGAACGAGTCGGGGGCAAAATGCCCTGACTCCGTGGAGGGTGAAACAGGGGTCTGATGCGTTGTGAAGTTAATTCGAGGTCGGCCGGCAAACGCGAGGCCAGCCAACGTTGAATCCCAAGGATTCGTTGATGATTAAACGATGGATAATGAAGGGAGAGACTCAAGGTAGTTTTCTATCTATTCTAAGAGCTAAATAAATAGTAGAGGAAAGGGGAAGAACCTTACCAAGGCGGCACTGGAGAAGCTCTCCGGCGAGACCTTCGGCGAGGGGATTCGCTCGATTCAACGCCGCTCCTACCTCACCAATGCGAGCAAATGCTCCCTGTTGTCACCAGGAAGGGTGTCGATGATTTAGGTGGAGGTTGGAGTGGAGGAAGTGTGATCAAAGGAAGGAGGGTCGGGGGGGGGGGGGATATTTGAAGGTTTGACTGAATGGCAAACCGGCCCCAAAGAACGAGGTCGTATCATCGATTCAGCGGTCCAATCCCCGAGCAAATCATAGGGCGTGATTCCTTGATAAATGGTGAACGAAAGTCAAGAAGGAATCGAAGCCAAACGAAGAGAGGCACGGCCTACAAAAATCGTCAAAGACGGACGAAAACCAATGTCTGACAGGGGGCAGGCGCTGGGTCAGAGAGTTGACCCGAGGTCTACTCTCCATCCCTCCTGGTTGGTCCACGTGGACCAACCAGGAAAAAGCCTCGATAAAATCCTTGTAAATTCATTTAAAAATAGCAAGTTAATTTATTAACTTTTTTTATTAAATAAAAAATATTCGTTATTTTATAAGGTGTTTTAATATGATTTTTAATTATTTTTATGAGGTATAAAAATACAAGTTACCATTTATAGCCTATATAGGTATATTCTTCTATATATTTTATTATTTTATTTTTATTCTGTATATTTAATTTATTCATTTTTGTTTATTATTTTATAAATTTATAAAATATTTTTAAATATTTGAATATATTTTTATTGTAGTTTTATGATGTGTTTTTACACTTAATAAAATATAAGTATACTCTACGTAGGTATATTTATAGGTATTATACCTATGTATTTTATACATGTATTTTATTTTTGTGTTTTATTCATGTTTTAATGTACACATTTATTATTACTAATATTTACAAAATTATAAAATATTAAATTATAAAAATATTGAATAAATAATAAAATGAATATTTTAATCTGTACAAGTATACAACAGTGGTCCAAAACTCAACTTTCAAACTGTAGCTCTGCAAAATGCAAAACCACCTTCATTACATGGATTATTTAAAATTATATACAATTAAAGGTGAGTTTGATGTATTTCGAGCTTTTATTTGCGAGATACAGGTCTGGGAAGTTGGGATTCTGGAATCTTATTCAGATCATAACTTTTTATCTGTACATTATTTTTGCCTGAAATTAATTTTGTATTTTTCTTTATTTAATTATCTACAACTTTCATGTACAAAGTTTCTTTATTTGAGGTATAAAATATAGAATCAAAAATAGGTCCCAAAAATGAATAAAGAACGAATAAAATAAAAGGGATTTTTATTGTTTTCTGGCCCTTATCACCCCCTACCTTATTCCTTGTCGACCTAGTCATCGAGATGCCTAGGTCTCGGGGTTTCGGGTCATAAAATATTTACAATATTTTATTCTTTTCCTTTTCTTTTCTTTATTCTATAATTTTGGCTTTAAAAACTGTATTTTATACAATAAATACACAGATATGCATGCATGCTAAAATGCCTAAATTAAGCCTATTTACAAGCATTTACTAGGGTTTTTAAGGTCAAAATGATAGAATAAAGATAATGAAACGTAGATTCATCAGCGGGAGAGGACATAGCATCCCCAAGTGCTCGCCCACCTGCCCGGGCGACTCTCGTATCAGCGACCACGCATGGAACGAGCGCATGTGCTCGCCCACTGTACGGGCGTGCACATGGCGTGCACTTGGCATGCACATTACGAGCCATCATGTGCACGCCAATCTCGTCTTTTTTGTAGTGGGGGTCAGCTGATACACCAATGAGGAGATGTGAGTTTTGAATGTTGAGCCGGCTAAAAGAGGGTATTGAAGGCTCAAGAAGTGTTGGAAAGAGACTATACAAAGGGATCTAAATTTTTTGGATCTAAGTCCAAGAATGACCCAAGATAGATCTAAATGGAGGCAAAAAATCCATGTAACCGACCCTACTTTTTTTGAGATGAAGGAGGGTGAAATCTTGAGTTGGGACTCACCACCAAAATTTCAAATTATATGGAGATAAAGAATTACATTAACTTGCGAACCAGAATCAATATAGGGAGAGAGAGAATAAGCGATTACATTTTCAGAATAGAAACTCTGGTTCATAAATATCAGATCATTCCTTCCTCCCCATATAGCCCAAATAGCCGCAAATGGTAAAGAACAATCATCCGTAAAGTTCATCCCCAGTGATCTAATCGATCTCCAGAAATCATCGATGCTACCATGCACTAACCAATCCGCACCTATCTCCTTCCAAACATGTTCCGACGAAGGACATGTAAAGAACAAATGCTTTGCATTCTCCGTCTGTACACTATATCTATCATACTGTGTATCCTGAATTCCAAACAGCTTGTCCCTTCTTGCTTTATCCCAAATCCGTCCCCTTCTGAGGCACCACAGGAAGATCTTTACTCTGCAAGGGATCTTGCTTGCTTAGATAATCTTCATATCCTGCTTCAGGGCAGGTTCTAAGTCCTCACTTCTCCCTCTGAACACCTTGTATGCTTTTTTCACTAAGAATCTCTCCCCTCCCACACAAAATGATCCCTACCCTACGAGGTGCAACAAGGGGAGGGTAATTCTATAGCATTCTGCATAACTCCTCCCTTCTACGACAAGAAAATTCATGCATGAAGTGAAGAACCCATGAACCAGATGAACCAACCTCAGCCATAGAGCACCCTTTGTTTGTTGCTGAAGTGAAGAGTTGTGGGAATCTGTTACGTAGAATACCTTCACCCGTCCAGTCATCCAACCAGAAACGAAAGACCTCCCCGGTTCCCAACCGTGGCATCATTCTCGTCCTCAGTTGTGGCAATATTTCACGAACCCCACTCCAGAGAGAGATTCGAAATGCACTCTACCTGCTTCCAGTGAGCCATTGACACCATAAATATTTCGAACTAGCTGTATAGCCAATCTATCTGTATTGCCCCAGATCTGCATCGCCCATTTGGCCAACAACGCTTTATTCATATAAGATACGTCCTGAATACCAAGGCCTCCTTCACTTTTCTGTTTCGTGGGATCCTCCCATCCTACCAGATGCATGCCCTGTCTTTGTTTTTTTCCATCTGACTAGAAGAATTTTCTCGTCATAATCTCTATCTTCTTCCTTACCCCTGCCGTCATAAACCATGTCAAAAAAAGAAAATGGGAATTACCGTCAGCACATGTTTTAGAAGGATCAGCTTCCCTCCTTTAGATAGCGTGACTGCCTTCCATCCTGCCAGTCTCTCCTCAAACCTCCTAATGACAGTGTCCCACTCTGTTTTCTGAGCTTGCCTGCCACTAAAGGGAGCCCTAGATAGGTAATGGGTAGCACACCAAGAGGGCATCCCAATAGTATAGCCCTTGCTCTACTCTCCTCCTCATCCAACTCGAATTGGATCACTACAAACTTGTCTCTATTGATCTTGAGGCCCGAGATGCTGCTAAATATCTCTACTAGTTGCCTCGTCCTTCTGTGCATTTCTTCTATACCACCCACAAAGATCACTGTGTCATCTGCATATTGTAGGAGAGGAATAAAGATGGACCCCATACGGAACCCTTCACACCACCTCTCATCAATCGCTCTTCGAAACATAACTGCCAAAGCATCCGCCACCAGGACAAAAAGCATCGGTGCTAACGGGCATCCCTGTCTTACACCCCTTTATGGTTGAAAAAAAAACCCTTCCGATTTACCATTCACCAGAATTGAGAAGGAGGAGGTAGTGATGCATCTCTTCATCCACGTTATCCAGAGGTCACCGTAGCCGCGCCATCGAAGCGACTCCCGTAAAAAACTCCAGTCCATGCAATCATAGGCCTTCTCAAAATCAATCTTCCAAATCAAACCCTTAACCTTTTCCCGACGTCACTGAAGGCAAATCTCAGATGCCATAACCAGTCCGTCCGCCATCTGCCTGCCAGGGATAAAAGCAGTCTGATTCTGCACGATCACATCATCCAGCACCTGCCTAAGTCTGTTTGTTAACACCTTGGCGACGATCAAGTATATTGCATTTGATAACGTAATAGGTCTGTAGTCCTCCACCCGTATCGGGTTCTCCTTCTTGAGAATAAGGAAGAGCATCACCCAATTTACTTCTCGAATCCCCCGTTGCCATCTCTGAATTCATCGATTACTGCCATAATGTCTTCTCTCAGTATTTCCCAAAATTCTCTGTAGAAGAGTACATGGAAGCCATCAGGTCCAGGTGCCCCGTCCGCATTCAAACCCCACACCGCATTTTTGATCTCCACCTCCGTAAAAGGTGCTTCCAATCCAAATGCATGTTCTTCTGACAACAACTCAACACCTATAACCGGCCCTACTTAAAGTGGGGAAATGCGTTGTTGTTGTTGTGTTATTTACATGCAAAAGAAGTGCACATGATGAATGCAAAAGTATTGCAAGCGTAATTGTCCAAGCACTAGCATTCATTAAAGGTGATACATGAAGCAACAACAACAAAACAGATAATATTTAGTCGAATAGATCTGTCCCAATCAAGGCGAACAAAATCCGATAAAACTAATGTACTACTGGGCGCATATTTAAATTTTCATAGTAGTGCACTTCACCTGCATATGTAATATATCTTATCTCATGTTTGCTGGTACGTAAACTAATACCTATACCACATACAATTGCTATTTTGTTAGAAAATCGGAAGCGGAAACGAAACATGGAAAAGATGAAGAACAATACGAACGCGAGATTTTATGTGGAATCCTACTCCGTGAGGAGCGGGATGAAACCACGGGAGAAGTCCTCAAAGGGGCGTGTTATGCATTGCACTTTTCTCATCTGTTACAGGAGGCCTGGAGCTCCTTATATAGCCTCCACAGGGCCTCCAAGTCTCACCACTGGACAATGTGGGACTAAACCACTGGATGGATCCATTTACCCTCCTACAACACAATAGGCGCACATAACAAATACTCCAACACTCCCCCTCAAGCTGGAGCATGCAATGCTCAGCTTGGACAAACAAAAAGAAACTCAACTCAATGCAACAGGACACTACGGACAATATCAACCCAACACGCACGTTGCTGCAGTCGAGGACGTTGCTTCTCATGTCGTGCAGGTGAGGAGGACGAACAGGCTGGAGTGTGAGTCAACTGAAGGCTCGGAATCTGATGATCGAGTCTGAAACTGAATTGTAGAGTCTGAACATCTGGCTGGTTTGCAAATTTGGATCTGGATCTGGAGAATCTGAATAGACCTGTGACTCTACATATACTCCCCATTTCTCCCATACTTGTCGGAAAATGACATCGACAAAGTTGGGAGAAGACAAAATGAATAGGGGTAAAACATGAACATTCAAAAATTTCTTGCGGCTTTTGTCTTTTTTTAATAGCCGTCATTTTTTTAACATAAGCCGTTCAAAAAAAATTTCGACTTTTCATCTCTCACTTTTTTTTAAACATGCGTACGACTTTTTTTTCAAGTACGCGTCTTTTTCTCTCCCTTTTTTTAAGATGTACGCACCTTTTTTTCTGAACTTGTCGGCCCATCAGGCCCAATATTCTTCTCTCCCTTTTTTTTATGTTTGCAGCCCCACCGGGTCATACAAAAGTAGCAATTTTTTTTAAAGGCACGCTTCCCTTACTAGGGTTCCAACACGGGACCCCAAAGAAACCCCCGCCGCCCCTGTTGGTGGGCATCTGCCCTCATTGCCGCCGCCTACAGCCTGGTCGACACCTTGGAAATGACGGCCCTAGTCGCGCAAGGACCACGATGTCAGTTGGTGCCGCCAGCGAATCGGGGAAGAGGAGCACGAGGCGCAGAGCCGGCGCCTCCTGTGGCTTTCTGATGAGAGGAACTGTGCAGGAAGCGCCAGGCGTAGAGCCGGCGCCGCCTGTGTGCGTGCGGGGGCGCAGGGGCCAAGACGAGGGGGCGCGGTGGGAGATGGCCGCATGACAATGGTGCCCTAGAACTTAGGGCTGCGTGAAGAAGAAGAAGGCTCCGCCTGTGACAGGTCTTGCCGGGGAAGAGAGCAGCGCGTGGCGATGGGGAACTAGGGTTCCCAGGTTGGACCTTGATGTCGCAGTTGCGAACTTCTGGAGTGGAGGAGGCGCTGGGCCCTGGGACCTGGAGTTTGCGCCGCCTCACATTGTGAAGCCTCGGAAATTTGCTCGCCTGTAGCATCGGCCTGCGAGGGGAAGGCTAGGGCACGCCAATAGGTCACGGTGCCCAGCCTGGAGATTACGGAAGAAACCCTTGTTTTTTTTCTTAAAAAAAAAACTCTGAACAGGATATGAACATAATATAACAACGATCAGGAACTGGAGATTGACGACTACACAACAGGAGAACATGAACCAGATCTTAGGGTTCAAAATATCGTGGAACTGAACCCAAATCAGGAACTTGAAATATGCAGAATAATAATCTTTCAACAAGAACAATTGATCTTGGAAAAAAGAAAGAATATGAAACCTCGAGAATAGAACCCGCTCTGATACCATGTTAGAAAATCGGAAACGAAAGCGAAACATGGAAAAGATGAAGAACAATAAGAACGCGGGATTTTACGTGGAACCCTACTCCGTGAGGAGCGGGATGAAACCACGGGAGAAGCCCTCAAAGGGGCGTGTTATGTATTACACTTTTCTCACATGGTACAGGAGGCCTGGGGCTCCTTATATAGCCTCCACAGGCCTCCAAGTCCCACCACTGGACAATGTGGGACTAAACCACTGGATAGGGTAAATGGATCCTCACAATAAGCGCACATAACAAATATTCCAACATATTTCAAAGACATTCATCTGCTTTTCTCAACACATATATTTAGGAGTACACAGATATTTGCACACTGCTCATCAACAATTTGAAAATAAGTTCCAATTCCTTTTAAGGACTAATATGCCACAGAATGCTCAAAATCCCATGATAAATCCAAGCGTGACGGTGAGATAAAGCCATATAGAACCATCGTCGTTTTCATTTGTTCTACTGTTACTGACTGCAGGAATTTCTCGTGGACCGCTGCTTTCGCAAATCTGTACCAGAGGCTTTCCGCAAAGCAACAGATTGCCCACATAAGAAGAATTCGTAAAAGCGTCGAACTGACGGCCTGATGGTATTCTCCCCGATAAATTATTGTAAGGTACATCAAACCTGCTCAAATATGTCAAGTTTGCTAATGACTGCGAGATGGTGCCAGAAAGATTATTTCTAGATAAATCAAGAGATTCCAATTGAGAAAACATGCCCAAACTAACCGGCATGCTCCGGCATGCTCCCATTGAAATAATTCCGAGACAAGTTCAGGTTTATCAAATCAACAAGTCTCCCAACTTGTGCAGGTACTCCTCCCTAAAATTTATTTCCAAATAGATCTATGCTTGTGACAAGATGGAGTGTATAATCGAAAGACATTTCATTCCCTTTGAAATGTATCACAGTTCTCTCTTGATAGTCATATGCATTGAAAGTACCTGTTTTTGAATTGACCAGTGTTCATGGCAGTAAAGTTACCAATTGTAGGAGGTATGAATCTAGAAAAATCATTCTCTGCTAAATCGAGGACTTGGAGAGATTTCACATCGGATAATTGAGGTGGGATACTGCCTTCAAACGAGTTCGATCTTAACCGCATAAGCTTCAATTGTAACATGTTTCCTGAAATCCAACTGAGTATACTGCCAGTAAATTTGTTGCTGGCAATATCTAGAGTAGACATACTTCCACAATTTTTCAATGATTCTGGAAGGGTACCTTGAAAGTTGTTATTGTTCAGGTGCATTGATGCAATGCCACACGTTTGACCTTGCAATTTCAGATCTCCCAAGCACGAAGGGACTTGTCCAGATCTCCCAGACTTTTATACCCGAGGGGCTATACTAATATTAGATTAAACCTGGATACATGTTATATAAATACTATTTTTTATATTTTCTTAACGTATCTTAGCAAATATAGCAAATATAGTATGAAGTTATTGAATAATAAATAACTTGAATTTCACAAGATAAGAAAAAAATATTTTTTATTAATTTTGATTCAAAAATTAAATTTGAACAAAAAAGTCATTGAGTGTATATTTCTAAAATTACCTAAATTGCGCTCTTCGCAAGTCGCGACTTCAAACCAAATCCATTAATAATTGGTCCTATCCAAGATATGATTTTTACTTAATCATATAGTGCATTTTTCTTATTTACAATTAGAAATATTTTTAACTAGATTAAAAAAAGAGAAACATAACTAAACGAGTAATATTTTAATGATGAATACCACATAATGATGATATCACCATACTTTAGCAATTCATAGATTCTTGAATCTACTAACAAAAAAATAAAACATAATATAGAAGGAATTTCATGTGAACAAATATATAGATTTTTTGAGGTTGTAAGTGAAGATTACCGAGTTTAAATGAAAGGAGGTAGCCGAGTTAGTTTGACGAGCATGATAACTTGGAAGTAGAATATCAAAAATACAACAATTAGGGGTGTAAAAAAAATCGAACCTACCCAGGTTCGGTTCGTTTTGCATTTTTAGAGGCTTGGGTTCGATTCGGTTTGATAAGATGAATATGTTGTTCAGGTTCGGTTTTGCTCGTCCTTGATTCATGAAGATTCTGTTCGATTCATTTAAAGTTCGATTAGCAGTGAATCTCCTTGGAATCTACGTATTTTGGGAACATGGAACGATCACAATCTATCGGTATGTCTTGATAAATATGTATATAAATATAATATATATTGTGCACTGAGCTTTTAGCGAACTAGATCTGAGTGAACCTACTATTTCGATGTTTAATTTGTTTAAGTAAACGAGCCAAACCTAGAGGATCGGTTCATTTCTTTTCAAACAGAATGTAGATCTAATCTTTAATGAATCGAACTTGAGCGAATATCGAACTCGGGATTTTTCTGACATCTCTAATGACAATGGTGTCGCAGGTTGTGATTGTATCAAGTGTGGCATTGAATTTATATATATTGCATATATTACTGGAAATATAAATTATGAAGGCCGATCTTAGTAATTAGGAATGTTCAAAGTAAAAAAAAAAGATTCCGTTTTGATTTTATCTCTATTTCTTCCTCCAATTTGTCAAATTAAACACGTGATTATTTTCAATTACATATATACCTCCCCCCTCTTAGTTAACCACATTTGCTACCGTTTCTAGCCCCCCCCCTAATTTCCCTACTTTTTTAGAGATCCGGATTGAATCCATAAATTTACCTTAGTCTTTTCTGAACTCCTTTTTTTCATTTTTAACATGGATCAAAAATACTTGTTTCTTACAAAATATATGGAATTAACAAAGGCTGGGGGGCTTAGCAATCACCCGCCCCCTCCCTCCGTCACTGTCCAGAAAAAATGTTATATGCAAGATCTAGAATTCTTAAATTCCTAACCTTGCATATGGATGTAGGGAACGTGCCGATAAATTATTCATTGAAAGAGACAGCACCTCCAGCCTTGATGCATTATCAAGAATAACTGGTCCTGAAAGAGAGTTATTTGATAATATCAATAAGTAAATATCATCAGGGAGACTTGGTATATGGCCCTCTAGAATGTTGGAATGAAGGTTGTTGTTCGCATCAAATAAGCTGGTTCCACCGCTTGCAGGAGGAGTAACACCCCTTATCATGTTCATGGAGAGGTCCATATTATAGGAAAGAACCAAATACTGACATGAAGTCAGATTCCCTAGAGATGGAGGAATATGTCCAGTCAATTTATTCTCAAACAGATCTAAATACTTCAAGGACCCCAAACCACCTATTGATTCCAATGATTCCTAATAGGTCAGCACTATTACATATGATATTATAGGACAGGGGCGGATTCACATATATCTGTGCCCGGGCACATGCCCCCCCCCCCCTCCCTCTTCAAATTCGATGCACACATTCTACTTTTAATGCCAATATCAAATAAAATACCAAATCTATATCTACTAAATGCCCCCCTAATCCTCTTCTATTTTATTTAATTTGCTTCAATTACTCCACCGACTTCCACTTTGTTTCTCATTGAACCCTCAATTAATCCTTACACACACATCTAATTAGTCCCCCACTTCTTTCCAAACTGTCCATAATTGCAATTAATACTATCCCAATTTCTTGGCCCTTACAATTTAACGTATGCGATAATATTTAACTTGAAAATGATGAGAATATTTCAAAATGAATCCTTACAATTATTCTCCCTCCCAGTTTACTCCCGTCCTCTACCATATCAGAGCATCCCTTTTTTCTCTCAGACCTTTTTTTAATTAATTCCATTTCTCTATCATATCAGATGTAAAATTGAAGTTTTCAATGACGCATCTTCGATCTACGGAGTTTTGATCACCACCATATGATTGTGAGTATAACTTCTTTATTTATTTTGATATCATCGGAACCAGGTTTTGATTTCAACTTGACTTGCAAATATCCTACATTGTATGGATTTTTTGCATTAAAAATAGATATAATTTTTTCTTAAATATTTTCATCTCTTTATATGTCTATGATTGCTTTATTATTCTATGTGATAGGTATCTTCCATTTACATTGTAAACGGGTGAACTTTCCATGCACCTTGCCACGACTGCAGTGATTATCTTATGTATCTAAATTTAATGACATAAAATTTTATGTAGTTATGATCTAGACAAAAAAATTAAAATGATGAGACTTATGTTTTTATTGGCGATATGTTTTGAATTTTGAGATTCTTACTTTAAAAATATTTCCTCAATAATAAAATGATGTGGAATCCATGATTATATTGACATGAGTGCCCCACCTATTGTAAAATCCTGGGTCCGCCACTGTTATAGGAGCTGAAAAGCAGTCATCGTTGGATCTCAATCAAGCCCTCAACAACTGTTGATGCCTGGAGGAGTTGACACCTATTGGATTAATTGAAGGGCTTAAATCACCATTGTTTGATCAAGTTCATCACGATGCATTGAACATCAACAGCGTTACCATTTGGCTTGACCACATTTACTCGATATATCCGCTTCTATCATCTGAAGTGTAAGGGGCGTCACGTAAAGGGAAATTTATAGGGTTTCCACCAGAGCCTCGGTAAATTGCACTAAAAGACGTCAGCACCATGTAATGCTCACGTAAATGGAAATTTATAAGGTTTCCAACAGGGAAGAGGATAGCGGGGATTGCAGCAGAGGTTCTGCAATCCTCAATATTTTTTTGTGATTTAGATTCTAAAATCTAATCTTATAAATTGAATCTTAGATTAATGTTCTATGTATTCTTCAAATTTCGCTTAAATCTGAGATTGTTTGCTATTTTATCTTAATGGTTGAAGATTCGGATGTTTTTTAAATGGAGTTTAAGTTGCTTAGATCTTGACCGATTGTTAGACCATTAAGATAAAATAGCAAATAATCTTGGATTTAAGCGAAATTTAGATGATATGTAGAGCATTAAGTAAGATTTAATATATAAGATTGAATTTTAGAATCTAAATCACAAAAAAATTATTGGGGATTACAGCACCTCTGCTGCAATCCCCTCATAGGATCCTCTTCTTATGCTCGCAGACATCATCTTGATGGCACATGCATTGATGTTTTTATACATATACCCCTCTAAGTATCAATTAATATATGGGAGCTCTTCTCTAGGCCTTTTTTAGTGTATTTGGAATCATAACATTTATGTACAAAACCTTGAGATTATCTCTTCAGCCCCTTATTATTTTTGGATGATTTAAGTTGCACTGATCCTTACATTTAGTTCTATGACATATTAACACTCGAATTTTGGAGAACTTAGGAATTAAATATGAATTATTAAGTTAAAAAAACCTTTTATCTTTTGTAATTCATTTTAAATCCATATGAGATCGTTTTAAATAGAATTTTGGCCAAACTTTTTGAAAAGGTACATTTAATTGTGTTTTCTGCCCTCTAGTATTAATTTGGTAAAAAGATTCATTTATTTTTGTAGGTTTGAATACAATGTTTTCTAGAACTTGAAAATATTATGGGCAACCCTAATAATGATATATAATTAAAAATGAATTTATATTTTTTATTATTGTTTTCTTGTTAAAAATAATAAAATACCCTAAAACCCATGTCTTCTTGCATCTTTAGTTTATTGACCTTGTTGCTAAAAACTCTAAAAAGGTTAGGTTAGGTTCATTTTTTGTTTGAGGAATTATTTCATCTTTTATCTAAAAATACAAATTCTTTTAAATCGCATAAAAATTTTATATAAAGTATTTTGGGAACATTGGGAAATGTTTTTAGGAATATATATATGAAATCACAATTTTATTCCTACATTTTGAGACAAAATTCTATTTTTCAAGAGTCTATATTTATGGTGAATTTCTATTTCTAGTTTTTATACCATCTTTATATATTATTTTTATATTATATATTTGAAAATATTACAAAAAGTATTTGCAAACTCCAAAATCTTAAAGGCATACTTCCTTTATTTTTATCCTATTTATCTTCTCTAAAACAAATATAATTCCTCTTTCTTATATAAGCTAATATAATTATTATATTTTGCTTATTTTATATTAAACTTTAAAGTAAAAAATTGAATAATAACAAAAGAATAAAGTACAAATTCACAAATAAAAAACTAATTAAAAATACAAAAACCACAAAAAAGTGTAAAGACACATCATATAACCATATACAAACTTATCATTTGATTCGTATGCCTAGTGAGTAGGTCATCTCCATGAGTTTATTGTGTGACTTGCCTCGATTAATTCGCATTACCCTGCTTACTTTGATTGCATATTCTTCTCTTCTAGATTGGTTGATCTTCCTCCTATTCTTACCACACTCGAAAATCATGTTTTATTAGGATTGAGTGTGGGCAAGGTCATCACACGAGGAGGACGGTAGGAAAACATAGGAAAACACAAAAATTTTCCTGCACTTCTTGAAGGAGAACCCTTTCCCCACTTTCGAGGGAATTAACATCGATCTATGGAGAAATATGGAAGCATTGTAGTTGGTATTTTGCTACCATAGCTTCTCGACTCACCTTAGCTCTTTAGTTCAGAATAAGAATCTTCTCCAACGGATCGGGTTCACGATGAGTACGCCGATTTCCAGATCGTTGGTGGTGAGACGACACGACTCTATAAAAGGAAGAGGATAACCACGCTAGAGCTTTCATTAGGTTAGGAGCATCCCTAAAGAACTGATGTTAGAAGGAAAGGGGGCAATGAGAAAATTGAGAAGTAGAAGTAAAGTCATAAATAAATAAAAATCAATATAAATGCAATGCACATGCTTCCTCCTCCTCAATACATGACCCATCATGGAATTCGAAGCAGTGGGCCACTAATGTCCCTAATTCCATATGGGGTTAAAAAAAGAGTCTAGTTTGATACGGAAGCATATCTTGTAATCACGAGTTCATCCAAATCTATTGTTTGTTGCATTTCTCACGATGCTATCTGGTTTTGGTAAAGGAAGAGAAGACATATGTTTCATCTCTTATGGGTTTACATGGAGCAATATTCTCAAGCAGAAATGGCCGGTTTAAACACGATCAACTGTTCGAAAAAAGACAAGACTGAACCAATGAGATGATGCAAACGTAGAAGGTAGAGGTTGATTGTATATTTGGCCTTCGGTAATAAAGGAGACTTTCTGATGGCGCTCCAGCAAGGCCTCCTAAATATATGGACATACCTGCTCTGATGTCTCTACGTATATGTATGGCAGTAGAGTAAGGAGCCTACCTTTCTTCCGGAAAATGGGAGTGGATTGTCTGCTGTAATACAACATGTAATGTATTATAGGGGATCGCTCGATGGGAATCGAATGACCCATCGGATGATCTATTGCATTTTCCATGTATTTACAGGGTACATTCGAAATTCCTCGTAAGTTTTCTATAAATCATTTTTTTTCATTTTTGATTATAAAAGCGAGGCCTCACTGAATTTAGAAACAACGATATACACGCAGTTTTGAAAGGCTATATATTTCTTTGACATCTTTAAAAAACAAGTTTCAAGTATATCCTTGTGTTATATGTTTTATTTCTTCTCTTGATCGTATGCTTATCATATTTGTATTTGCATCAGCTACAATTTTTTTCCCTTGCCTTAGGTAGAAGTGTCGTCTACTGCCATTTCATAGGATGACGTTGGATTTTTTTATAAAATTCGACCACCATTCATCATCTAATAAAATAATCATTCGCCATCTTTACTTTGGAAGATGAGGCATGGGGGGAATTGGGGATATGAAAGAGTTTCGTGATAAAAAAAACTAGAATTGCCAGCAGAAAACAACATAGAAGTAGTTTAACCCATCATCGACTGCTGAAGAGTATATTTCCAACATGGCTGATTTCCTGAAGCTGCAAAAAAGTCTCAACTATAGATTTTACATTTTAAAATCCAAGTCAAGCTATTGGGAGCAATGTTTTTCAAACCGAACTGGATACCGAACTGGAAACCTTATCAAAATGGACGGATCGGGTTGAACCATGTAATTAAACCGGTTCAACCGGATGATGACGTCATCATTATTTAAAATCGGATTAAACTGGACCGGTGAGAAAGGAGTGGTTGAACCAGCTAATCAAACCGAAATAAATAATATATACATATATATAATATACACTTAAATACACTTGATTTATAAATAAAATACATAGACAATGTATATATTTTACAGTGTACATAAAATATTTTTTTGTATACACCATCAAATGTTATACACATCACACACACACATATTATTTGGACTAGTTGCTCCATAACATAATAGTAGTTTAATCATATTTAAAACCCAATATATGCAAAAAGTTGTGTTAGTGTAGTTAGTTAGGGGTTCGAAATAGACAATCAAAGGTCATAGGTTCAAATCCTACAATCAACATTATTTTTAAACAAATTAAACGTTGTTCAACTACGATTGAACCTGGTTATCAAAAAAATAGGTTGAATCGGACAGGTTAATCAAAATTTAAATATTCGAATCGACCCGTATAAACCGATTAGCCGGACCGGCCCAGGCCCGATTCACCGATCGGATCGAACCGGCAGATCCGGTTCGGTTTTCAAAACATTGATTGAGAGAGATGATGCAGGAGCATCCCTGTAAAAATAAGCGAGGGAAAAGATCTATAAAAATTTTGAAACAAAAAGAACATCATTTATAGTGGTTTCATAAGAATTTATGTATTTCAAGTGTCATAGAGATTTTACCCAAACAGGCCACCATGTCGACGTAATTTTTGCCTTATCTATCCAAAGGTCATGGTCTTTTTTAAACCTTTAACTTATTTGGAAGAGCAAAAGGTAGCCCCGGTTAGCAATTGGTAAAGCTAGAGCACTTAAAGATATGTAAGGATAAGCACAATGTAGGTTTATATGGTCCCAAGAATAAGAATCATATTTACAAAGAATGCATCATTTAGGGAAGTGGTCGTCCGATTTGATTCACATGTCATTTGTGATATACTTATTATGAAGGAGCTGCTAGAGGAAGTAAGAGACTCTAGAATGGACGGTTTTTTTCGTAATTTTGGATGAAAGTTCGATTTTAAAACTCCATTCTGATATAGGTTGTATATTTCTTTATTTAGGTCCTTGGAATCTTGGATGCCCTATCAAAAGGCTCGACACATTATTGTCTTCCTCATTAAGCTGCATATTAGTTAAAATCTCTTCTGTTTGGCAAGATCTTGCCGAAATCAAATATAGACCCAATTTTTCCAACAAAGATAGCCAATTGTTCAACGCTTTTAACTTTTGCATCGTTGCATTCCAAGAATACGATTTGCTTCTCATAAAGATCATAGGCTAGAGAATGCCTCTTTGAAGCATGAATTTAATTAAAGTGGATCAATCCAGAAAACATTTCCCCAGATCCAATGTTTTGTTGAGATTTATCCAGTGAAGATTGATTGGTTGAATACTAGTGGAGAGCATTGTTGATGTGGTTGATTTTCCTCCTGCCTTCTGATTGGCTGAGAATTGTTGGGTTGGACTGTTGAGGTGTCTGGTCCGCCTCATGCATTCTGATTGATCGAGAGTTGTTAGGTTGAATTGCTGAGATGCTCAATCCACCTCTTGCATCCTGGTTAGCTGAGAGCTGGTGGTGGAGATTATTGAATATTTGGTATTCTTTTGTTGTAGTATAAAAGGAGCCCTGTGACACCACATATTGTATCCAACATCATTCAAGCAATAGTGGAGAGAGTATGGTGTAAGCAAGTGTAGTAGGCACATTACCGAACTACTATAAATCATTGTCTTGTGCGATTGTGTGTGCTTTCTTCTTCGATCGTGGTTCTAGTTGTGTGGTGGCTGATCGGATCCGTCCCTGATAACACGTGTGGTCCACGAGGGTCACCATAAAAAAATGTAGAAGTGTTGTCGCTGAGGCGACCACTCATGGAAGACCGGTGTTAATCAGCAATTAACCCACAATCCAAAGAATACAACAATCAAGCTCAAAAATAAATGTGAATTAATCTTTATTTTACTCTACCATAAAATGTATAGTGACAAATATGTAGAGGTCGAACCACAGAGAGCAACACAAAATACCATAGCCTACGTGCCAATCTTAGTCATCCTTGTGTGAGTTTTTTTTTTTATATATATTTTTTTATATTATTATTAAAATATAATACTTAAGTATCATGTATACATATAGATATATATCTTTATATAATACAAATTCCTTATATGTATATACATAGAGGTTAAGCATAGAGCTTATAATACATGTAATATATGTATATATATATAGGTGTATCTAAATATAATATGATATATATGTGTATATGTATATATTTTTTATATATCACATTAAGATTAAAAGAGAATACATATTACTAGATATATATAATATATATATATATATATATTTTTGGATATATAGATATAAGTATATATACATAAAAGGTGTGTTATAATATTCACAAAAATAATAGAAAATAGTCAAAAATTCAGGACAAAGATCTTTTTGGGATTTTCATGGTTTTTTACTGTTTTTATAATTTTTGGGTATTTCTGCAAGTATTTTTGGCATTTTAAAAATAGCTAAATCAAAGCAAACAGGGGACTGGGTACTGGCCGTCACAAAAATAGAGATTAAAAATATCTAACAGCCTCAAAAATGTTCCCCTTTAATTTTCTACTAACAATAATAAAATACAGCATAAGTAGGGCCTGAGTTCATATTTTTCTGATTTTTCTTTGATTTTTTATATTTTTTTGAAGTTTTTGGGCATTTTTGAATTTTTAAGGTTTTCTTTTTGAGTTTTTTAGGGATTTTTGGTCTGACACTAATATAGGACAAAATACACTGCATATAATTTTTTTTGGAATTTTTCAAGGCATTTTCATATTTTTTTGGGGTTTTATGAGTTAGACAGGGACTGAAAGACAAGTTTTTGATTTTTAATAAATGCAAAAATGCAACAAAATGCAAAACTAAAAATATGGCGTTCAAGCATGACCAAACAGGGGCTTAAGTCTATTTTTGCAAGATTTTTCGATTAAATATGAAGCATGAAATAAATAGACAAAGCCTTCAAAAATTAAATGGCCTGGCAGGGGTATTTTTGCAAATAAAATAGTTGGCAGGGGCATACATGCAAAAATTACAATAAAAATACACTTTAACTTTTATTTTCAGGACCATTTCATAAATACAAGAACCCGGCAGGGTTTAGATGCAATTTTCACGCGCCTCACGTGGTTGCTGCACGTGAGGCGCGGAGGGACTAAAATGTAAATGTAGAAACATCAAGGGGGGTCCACTGCAATTTTTACAACTTATTTACAACTGAAACTTTTATTTTTGGGAGCAAACCCTAAATACAAAAAGTAAGGGGCGAGATATGAAATTTACCCCTTAAATAAGGCCTTGCATCCTGCGGCGCTGGAAGCGCCACTTATACACGTGGCGATCATCGGACGGCGGACTTCGTTTCGGCGATGAAGGGCTGGGATTAGAACATCCCGGCTGATCTGACGGTGGGTGTGCTTCTTCATCGGACGGCTGGCATGCAATCTGGGCCGCCCCGCTCGATCCAACGGTGCAGAGGGCACCAGGAAGAACTGGGAATGAACTCGCCCTCGGCGAGCTTCGATCGGGTCGCTCGAGCTTCTCCGGGCACCTCCTGCGCATCTGAAGCGTCCTGATCGTAGCTGGGAGGCCTCCGCGTCGTCTGACGGTGATCTCATGGCTCCTGGGGGCCTGAGTCGGTGGAGCGAGGTCGGGGAAGAAGGTGGCCCCCAAGAACCTCTTCCTGGTCAAAGCAAGCCCAGAAGGGCTCGATTCCTCGTGGTACCTGCACAGGAAGAACCGCGGGCGAGAGAGCTATCTCCTCGACCCGGGGTTATGAAGCTGCGGTGCAAGATGGAGGCGGGCGGAAGGGCTCCGGCGAGCGGCGGAGTTGGAACCCTGATTCACCAAGACCGAGGGTCCTGGGTTGATCTGATGGGTGCGAAAGATGGAGAAGACGACGAGGAACGAGATGGGATGATCGAGGTGGTCGGATACAGTGAGGTTCACGATGAAGAAGTCGCCGGAGCGGAGCTCCGGCGAACTTCGATTTTTGCTTTTTACGCTAATGTGATCAACTAACAACTAAACTAACTACTGAAATGAAATGCTAACATTAAAAACTACCTAAGAATGCATTAAAAGGACAGCTCTTATACCTGGGGGCCTCCAGGGAGCAGGGCGGACGCCGGAGCTCCGCCGCGTCAAAATTCTCCTCCCTCCGGCCGAGTCTTGATGCTGGGCTACTCCCCCTGTCACGAGGAACAATCCAGGCACAAGATCTAGGCGTTAGGTTGGAATGAAAGTGGCCAAATTCGAGGAAGGAAACGGAGCTTTTTATTTATACACATTGGCGAGTAGCCTTATTGACCGGCGATTATTTATCGATCCAACAAGTATCTAGTTGATCTATGATCTTGGCGGGCATCATGGATGATCAGAGGACAAATCTTGTGAAGGAAGCGAGTGCGATGGTTCACTGAGCCAGGCGGGAAAAATGGCGGAAATCAGGGAAAAGACAGGTTGCGTGAAGTCAGACGCCTGGAGGTCCAGTTGACCGGGGTCAACTCGCGGAGGGACTGGGTTGGTCCACCTCAGCCCGCTACAAGACAGAATAGGGAATATTTCGCGAAATTGAATTATTTGGCATAGTAAATGATTTTATTATTTTTTTTGTATAAAATAAAAAATGTGTATTATTTCATGTAGTATTTATTTATGATTTTTATTGAATTTTTCGAGGTGTTTTTGTTGTAGTTTTATTTTAGTAATGTGTATATGTATGTATTTACATGTATTTTTGGATATTTTATTTTTAATTTATTTATTTTCTTTTGTTATTTTCTTGGCTTATTTTATAAATTTATAACTTATTTTTGTGAGTATAAAGGTATTTTTGTTTGATTTTTATAAGTTTATTTGTATTTTTAGATAAATAGGTCTATGTATTTCTAAGTATATATATAGGTACTTTACCTATATATTATACACATTGTATTTATTTAATTAATTTTATGTGTTTTTATTAAGGATTTGTATTTTTAATAAGACACATATAATATATACATTATTATAAAAATATAAAAGAATAATGAATAAAAGAATGCTTTTCCTTTTATTTATGCACATACAGGTAGTATAGGTATTTTGTCTATATATTCATAGACTTATTTTATTTTTAAATTTTTTTTTTTTGGTTTTATTCAAATTTCAATATGTACATGTATTATATACATTATTTACAAGATTATAAAAATGCAAATTTATAGAAATACTAAAGATTGAATAAAATGAATATTTTAATCAGGTCTATATACAAGGAGGGCCAAAAACCTAACTTTCACAGATGGACTCCAAAAATCATGAGATCAATTTTATAAAATAGTTTATGAGATGCTATATACAATTAAAGGTGAGTTTGGGTGATTTGGAGTTTTTATTTGCAAGATATGGGTCTGTGAAGTTGAGATTTTGGCTTTTTATTCTGTGTATAAAATGTACACTGAGTGTTATTTTTACACAAACTCAATTTTGTATTTTTATTTACATTATTATCTACAACTTTCATGAACAAAGTTTCTTTATTTGAGGAATAAATAGTTATGTACAAAATAGGTGTCAAAAATGCATAAATGGATGAATGAATAAATGAGATATTTATTGTATAATTGGCCCTTATCTCCCCCTACTTTATTCCTTGTCGACCAATTCCATTCTGGACTTGGTCTCGGGGTTAGGGTCATAAAATATTTGCAATATTTTATTCCTTTTTCTTTTCTTCTCTTTATTCTATAATTTTGGCATTAAAAACCTTATTTAATGTATAATAAATACAAATGAATAATGAATGCTATTATGTCCAAATTAATGCTGTTTACATGCATTTGCCGGGGTTTTTGAGGCCAAAATGATAGAATAAAGGTGATGAAATGGAGATTCATCAGTCCCCAACAACTGGTATTTGAGCAAGGTTCGAAGATCAACCTCTACACATATGGTGGAAGAATCAAAGGTCAAGATCGAAAAGTTCAATGGATTGAACTTCACATTTTGGAAGATGCAGATTGAAGATGTTCTATATCAGAAGGATCTCTATCTTCTGATCGAAGGGAAGAAGTCCGAAGCCATGAAGGATGAGGAGCGGAAGGTCCTTGACCGAAAGGCTCAAGGAATGGTAAGTCCTCAGCTTTGCTCCATCAGTGGTTTCAAATATCGCAAAGAAGACAACGATGATAAATCTTTTCAAAGATCTTGAAAAGATGTACGAGAAGCCATCCACACCAAATAAGGTGTATTTGATGAAGAAGCTTTTCGATTTAAAGATGAGAGAGAACCTCGTAGTGTCTTAACACTTGAATGATCTGAACAGTATCATCAACCAGTTGGAGTCTGTGAAGATCATGTTTGATGATGAGGTAAAAGCATTTTTACTCCTTTCTAGTTTACCTTATAGTTAGAATGTATTAGTTGTAGCAGTTAGCAACTCCTCTGGTTTTGTGAAGTTGAAGTTGGAGGATGTTGATGGTCTTCTTCTTAGAGAAGAGGCACGACAGAAGACGTCTGGAGAAGAACACTCGTCAGGTTCTGTCTTAAATACAGAAGGAAGAAGCGGGAAGAGCTATAGGAACCAAAAGCATTCCAGAGGAAAGTCAGCAAGAGGAAGATCAAAATTCAGAGATCCAAAGTCTGTGGTCTGTTAGAATTGTAATAAAAAAGGGCATTACAAGGCAGAATGCAAGGTCCCAAGAAAGTAGAAATGAGAAAATGTCAAAGGTAAGAACATCGTAAATCTTATTGATGATGAGGATAGCAATGCCTTAATATGTGTTGCAGATGCTCGAAGTGAGTCCACTATCGTGGACTCGGGTGCTTCATTTCATACTACTCCAAAAAGGAATATCCTACAAAATTATGTGAAAGGTGATTTTGGAAATGTATATCTGGGAGATGATGAATGCTGCAGCATAATTGGAAAGGGAGACATTGACATATCCCTTCCCAATAGTGGCTTCTTGAGGTTGAAGAATGTTAGACATGTATCCAGTCTAATGAGAAATCTCACATATGTTGGACAACTACCAGAAAGTGTTGTAGTGACATCATTTGATCCAGATTCGTGGAAGATGCCAAAAAGATCATTGATCCTTGTTCGAGGTAAGAAAGAAGGAAACATGTATATTGCATCCGGCTCATGTGATAGGGTAACTATTGCATCATCTGGGTGTTATGCTAACACTTGACAAAAATGGCATGGTCACATGAGTGAAAATGGAATGAATATCATGCAGAAGAAGAGAATGTTGATAGGATTGCAGACTGTTGATCTAGACTTCTGTGAAGATTGTATCTTGAGAAAGCAGAAGAAAGTCAATTTCACAAAGACTGCAAGAGTACGAAAGACTGGAGCTGATTCATAAAGACGTATGGGGTCCATCTCAAGTACCATCTCTTGACGTATCTAATTATTTTATTAGTTTCATTGATGATGCAACTAGAAAAGCATGGGTTTATTTTATCAAACATAAATCCAATGTGTTTGAGACCTTCAAATGTAGAAGGCCTTAGTTGAGACCGATGCAGGTTTAAAGTTGAAATGTCTCAAGTCAGACAATAGGGGAGAATATTGAAGTGAGGAGTTTGAATCTTATTGTACCAAGAATGAGATTAGGAGATTAAAAACGATCCCAAGAAAGCCCAGACATAATGGTGTTACTGAATGCATGAATAGGGCTCTTCTAGAGCGTGCAAGAAGCATGAGGATACATGCAGGTCTACCCAAGCGACATTGGGTTGATGCAGTGAATACAACTGCATACTTAATCAATCGAGGTCCATCTGCTACTTTAGATGGGGATCTTCTAAAAGAAACATGGACAAGAAATGAGGTAACGATTTATCATTTACATACCTTTGGATGCATAGCTTATTTCACATTGAGTAGGAAGACAGAGGAAAGCTTGATCCCAAAGCAAGGAAGTGTACCTTTATTGGTTATGGTACAGAGAATTACGGATGTAGATTTCGGAATTTGGATAAGAAGAAGTCAGTCAGAAGCATTGATGGCACATTCAATGAATCTTCATTATACAAGGATGAATTGATAAAAGAAAGGGATTTTTACATTCATAACCCTGAGTAATTTTGCAATAATATTCATAACCCTGCATAATTATGAATTACATGAAAAACCCCGAGTAATGGTTAACTCTTACATGACATAACCCTGTGTTACATTCTGTTTAAGATACCTGACGGTTTCCATTGAAAAAGACAAAACTACCTATAAAGTTCGTTATTATTTACAATAACATGCCATCGAGAACATCCCTCGTCGCCCTTGCTCGAAGCCCGAGCTCCTCCTGGAATAGCCCCCCCCCTCCCCCCGTAGCGCGGTCCCCAAGCTCTCTGCCCCCGGCTGTTCGGAGCGCCCCCAGCTGCTCAGAGGTCCACCCGCCCCTACGACTGCTGGGAGGACCCCCCACCCCGCGCCCAGCTCGAAGCCCACCCCCGCGTCTTGCCCGCACCAAGCTCCTCGAGCCTTGCCGCTGAGAGCCCTGCCCCCAGCCCCCCCCCCACCCCCCTCCCCGCGTGCCCATCTCGAAGCCCACCCCCGCGTCTTGCTCGCACCAAGCTCCTCGAGCCTTGCCGCCGAGTGCCCTGCGTCCAGCTCCTGCCCCACCCCCCAGCACGCCCAACTCCTTCTCCTCCCAAGTTCAAGCCCCCCCCAGCACCAAGCTCCTCGAGCTTTGCCCCCCCCCCCCACCCCCCCTTGCGCCCAGCTCGAAGCCCACCCCCACACCAAGCTCCTCAAGCCTTGTCGTCGAGTGCCCTGCGCCCAGCTCCTGCCCCCGCCCCCTCCCTCCCCACCTCCCCCCAGCACGCCTAACTCCTTATCCTCCCATGTTCGAGCCCCCCTCCCCCACGTCTTGCCCGCGCCCGACGCTCAGGTTGAAGCCCACCCCCGCGCCTAGCTCTTCTCCTCCCCTGTTTGAGCCGCCCCCCAAGTCTTGCTACCGAGAGCCCCGCGCCCAGATTCCGTCGCCCCCTCGATGCCCTCCCCTGCCCCACCACCTCCTCAGCAACCCCGTGAAAGTCCTCCCCCCAGCCCCGCCCGTGCGTCCCTGTCCACTGCCGCATGCAACCCTCCAGCAATATCATTTATTTTTTTCCTATATTTTTTTATTTTGGCTAATCCTAGCTGTTAGATCATATATTGGTTAGATTAACTCACTCATTAGTTGAGTTACTGTATTAAATTAACGGAGGGTTATGGGTGTGAGACGGAGTGACTATCTGAGGTTTCTGATGTAATTCACGATTATGCGAGGTTATGAATGTTATTGCGAAATTACTCAAGGTTATGGGTGTACAAATCCTTAAAAGAAAAGATAACTGAAGAACCAAACTTTTTGGAGTTTGATGTAACTCCTGAACAAAGGACATCACAACCAAGGGATGAGAATAGGCATCCCATCCCACATAATAATCTGCAAACTCCGATACTACGGAAATCTTCTGGAATCAACAAACCCACCCCAAGGTATTCACCTTCCTTGAATTATTTATTCTTGACTGATAATAGTGAGCATGAATGCTTTGATGAAGCTATATAAGGTGGGACAATGAATCAGTGGGAGTTAGCCATGGATGAGAAGATTAACTCTGTCTCAAGAAACAAAATATGGGATTTAGTCCCACAACCGAAAGGAAAGAAGGCTCTACACAACAAGTGGGTGTACACGGTGAATAAGGAAGATGATGGTTCCATTAAATACAAGGCTCACCTAGTGGCGAAGGGCTTTCAACAGAAAGCATGAGTTAATTTCACAGAGATCTTTGCACATGTTGTAAAGATCTCAATCATAAGAGCAGTATTGAGCATTATTGCAGACGAGAACCTACATTTGGAGCAGTTGGATATCAAGACAACGTTTATCCATGGAGATCATGAGGAGGACATCTACAAGCAACAACTAGAGGGTTATGTAGCTACTGGAAAGAAAGACATGGTATGAAAGATCGGAAAAGTCTTTATGGCTTGAAGCATGCAACAAGATAATGGTACAAAAAGTTTGATGATTTCATGACAAATACAGGATTCCGAAAATGTCATGCTAACCATTGTTGCTACTTCAAGAAGCTTGGTATGTCTCACATCATTTTATTATTGTACGTAGATGACATGCTTGTTGCAGGTTTCTGCAAGGAAGAAATACCAAATCTGAAGGCAATGTTGTCCAAGGAGTTTGAAATGAGATATCTAGATTCTGCAAAGAAAATCCTTGGAATGGAAATTATCAGAGACATGAAGAGCACGAAGTTGAGATTATCTCAATCAGATTACATCGAGAAGGTACTTGAGAGATTTAATATGAAAAATACAAAATCTATGATAACACCTTTAGGAGACACTTCAAACTTTCAAAAGAGAAAGAACATGATACGAAGGAGGAGCATGAGTACATGTTAGAAGTATCATACCAGTCTGTTGTTGGTAGTTTGATGTACGCAATGATTTGCACAAGACCATACATCTCCCATGCAGTGGGAGTTGTGAGCAAATTCATGGCGAATCCTAGCAATGAACATTGGAAAGTTGTGAAGTGGATTCTATGCTATCTGAGAGTTACTTCTAACATGGTATTGTGTTATGGTAAAAATGACATTTCCATTCAAGGTTTTGTAGACTCGGATTTTGCAGGAGATATCGATGGCAAGAAAAGCACAACATGATATGTCTTTACCCTGGGGAATGGAGCCATTAGTTGGATCTCTCGACTCCAGAAGATAGTAACCATCTCGACCACGGAAGCAGAATACGTGGTGTCAACAGAAGCTTGTAAGGAAATGATATGATTGAAGGGTCTGATGAAAGAACTGAATAAACAATGTGAAGATTGTCAATTATTCAGTGGCAGTCAAAGTGCAATGCATCTTGCAAACAATTCCATCTTTCACTCGAGGACTAAGCACATTGATGTGAAGTACCACTTCATTCGGACGCAGCTAGAAGATGGGCAATTTAAGCTGAAGAAGATCCACACATTAGAAAATCATGCTGATATGTTTACAAAGTCTGTAGTAGTGGAGAAACAGAAGACATGTTCAGCTTCTATTGGTCTTCAAGCATAGAAGATAAGGGAAAGCTCACACTGGGACTATTGAAGATGTGGTGTGTACCACAACCAATCTTCAAGTGGGAGATTGTTGATATTTATCTTGTAAAAACTGATTGGCTGAATTTTAGTGGAGAGCATTGCTGATGTAGCTACTCTCCCTCCTGCCTTCTGATTGGCTGAGAGCCGTTGAGTTCGATTGCTGAGGTGTCTGATCTGCCTCATGCATTCTGATTGACTGAGAGATGTTGGTTCGGATTGTTGAGATGCTCAATCCACCTCATGCATCCTGATTGATTGAGAGCTGGTGGTGGGGATTGCTGAATACTTGATATTCTTTTGTTGTAGTATAAAAGGAGCCCTGTGGCACTATATATTGTATCAAACATCATTCAGGCAATAGTAGAGAGAGTCTGGCGTGAGTAAGTGGAGTAGGTACATTGTCGAACCACTATAAATCATTATCTTGTGCGATTATGCATGCTTTCTTCTTCGATCGTGGTTCTAGTCGTGTGATGCTTGATCGGATTCGTCCCCAACAAATCCGTTGCTTAAAGATTTCTAAATGACTGAGTCATGCATTTTGGGAATTGCATTTAGTGGAATGGGTTTTCCACATGGTGAATTTGTTGCAATCAACTTATAATGAAGGTTATCTTTGTTGTCTAGTATTGTGAGTGTTCTTTTTCACAATATTGCATTGTTGAAGCTTTCGGGATCCATGATCCCCCCCCCACATCATTTTCTTTCGACCGACAATTTTTTTCCAAGCGACCTTGATTTTTTTTTCAAATCTCTTGATCACTAGTTTTTTCCCATTACATAGAGTTTCTTTTAATAATACATATATTTATTGTTTAGATATTTATGGTGTTTTAGGACCGAAAGCATGTGATTTGAAAAAGGAGTTAAGAAAGAGTTAACAAGTAAGATTCTCGTAGATAGAGTTAACATTAAAAATGAAGATATTCGTATTCGATTTTATGAATATTTTGACATTCGTATTCGTATTCATTTTAAAATAAATGCGGATATGGATATTACTTTGTCATCCGCTAATATTCGCATTTGTCTTCGTATATCCATTTTCGTACATAAGTATAGTAATATACTTATTTATAATTGTATGTAACAATATTTTCTGATTGCATTCACCATTGTTGATATAATTATTATGAAAATAATGTCTGATATATCTATTTTATGTGTAAACTATCCTAAACATGTATATTTTTATTAATCTATCAAAACATTTATGTTATTATTAATATCTGATTCCTATTCGTTTTACATTCGTATTCGTTTTTAAGGATATGATAACACATTTTTAATATCCATCAATATATGTATCCGCATTCGTATTCTAATACCAATATTCGCATCCGTATCCAACCGTTTTCATCCATAGCTAACATCCCCGTCGGCTATCCTCATAATTTGATTGTGAAATTCTCACTAAGAGGTTGATAATCGTTCAGTTTTGGCATAGCTGGTAAGAGGTATCCCTAAGAAGTCTAATGGGAAAGATACTACGATAACTAAGAAAGGAAGAGGCTTCCAATTCCTCCGAAGGTGTAAGATTTCGGCAAACTGTAGTAGATTTGGTTTGGTTTATTTGAAGACTGGAAAAAGAGAGAGAATGTTTTTAAGATCATGTCTATTCCTTTTATTTCATTGGGTCAAATATGGATCAACAATAAAAGGTTATCCACAAATTAGATGTTAGTGATATCAGTCTATCATCCTACTGGGTTAAATCCGTGAATAATTCTTTTTTTGCAACGTTTTGAAGCATTCCATCTAGTATGTTACTCGCATTTATAAAAGGAGCAAGGGAACTTGGTCTCCTTGGCGCACACCATGCCAATCCATTTTTGTTTAAAAAGAGGCAATAGTTTTTAAGTATCATAATCTACTCCATAAAATTTGTAGGTAGGAGTGCCATGATCCCTATAGGATGACGTTGTAATTAAAAGTAATCTCTTTTTAATTTAAAGTAATATGGTTAATTGAGTTGTGAGAATTTATTTTTAAGGATTTTTATAGTACCCATAACCATGTATACTTTCAACATATCGTACAAAACCTTCTATAATCATGAATTACACCCAAACCTCGGATAATTGCTTCTTCTCACAAACACACCCCTACGTAGTTTAGACCATTAACTTAACCAAACCACTGAGCTAATTTAACTTATATTCAATAAACGACTATTGATAAAATCAAAAAATTAACATCTATATCCCTCCCTCACCCTCCCTCCTCTCACATCTTCTTCCCTCCAACCCCCTACCTTCCATCCCTTTCTATCTATGGCTCTTCCTCCCCTCTCCATCTCCTTTTCATCCCCTTATGCACATGCCTCCGCCCCTATCCAAGGTTGGATGATGAATCCATGAATCGCCATCTTTACTATTTCATTTTGAATAAAACTCTCTAGTAAAACACATGTTAATAATAGCTAATTCTCACTTTTTAACTATATGTAACACTTATTTACATCAAAATAAAGGAATAAAGAATAAACATAAAAGAAAAGAAAAGATGAAGGTTGTAAATATGTACCAAAAATACAAACTAACCCTAAACCTCGAGATCAAATCAAGAATTGACTTAGTCAACAAAGAATAAAACAAGAGGGAATAAGGTCAATAACTTTTGAAAATCAAGAAAATCAATAATTAGAGTTGATACCCGCACTGGCCATTGATAGAACATAAGAATCATATTGTAACCTACATTTAAATTCTTTCGTCAAAATCTCTCTTGCTTCTTTAGACTAAGCAACTCCTGAAATGCAGGGAAATATTGAGTATTTACACCTTGTTGGATGAAGAAAATGGCCTTTGCATCTTTCTTCATATTCTCCTTGAGCTCTATCTTCTTTCCTTTTCTCAATGTAACATCCCCGTCTTTTGTCTCCTCGTAGTCTTCTATGACTATCTCACACAAATCTTGTGAGATGAAGAAAGTCTTGATTTGAAGTCTCTAATAATTATAACTTCCTCCATCGAATATTGGAATGGAGCTTCAGTTGTAGTTGAATAAAAAGTGGGTAGGAAGTGCATGCCATGAAAGGGAGAATCAAGAAAAGGTTTCAACATGTATATAAGAATGATGAGGCTCTGATACCAAACTTGTAGGGGTATTGGAAGATTGATGGTAGATTGGAAGCAAACTAGAGAAGCGTATATGAATCAATGCATAAGGTAGAAGTGAAACTTCAAAACTTCTTCTCATTAGTAACTTGAACCTTGTATACAAGACTTGCTTTTTCAAGAAGAGAAATACAATGTTTGCAATAAGAGAGGAGGATCTTGCAACACTTAAAAGGATGAAGACATTTATGGTGGTGATGTGTGTTGTTCTTGTGCGTCTTATGTCGATAACAAATGAGGACCTCTTGGGGGGTATTATAGGTCCTCCAATTGGGAGGAGATATTTTGGAAGAGAGATCTAGGTACCTCTTTCATGTTCCACCTTGTGGTGGAAATATCTAGATATTTTCAGTGGAGGTCGAAAATTTCTAGATATTTTCTCCACCTATCTCTTTTCTCGAGTCTTCTCTCCAAGTAATCCTTTATCTTAATATCTACTTGAGTGGAGGACTTCAGTCCCATATAGATGTACTTATCTTTATTAGGGTGGAGGATAGTATGGCCCATCGTAATAATGATTATTTATGGGCAAATTACATATTATATCTTCAACATCACCCCTTCCTCTACCCCTCCAACACCCACACCATCATCCCTTTCTTCCATCCTAATAGGTCCTGGAACAGGCCGCGATCAGATAGGACGAAGATGCATCAAATGAAATTGGTGGATGCTGGGAGAGCAATGATACATTAACTACAAGAAATGTGATGTTCTACTAGCGCCAACTTGCAACCACTAGTAGTGGTTTTGTGATCGCAATAGCTAAAGCGAGCACATTCCACAACTAGTGGCCGCATATGTACATATGCGGCACCTAATTTGAGGCAGTCGATTTGGATGATTTGGCGCCCCATTATGCAACCACATTGTGGTCGCATATTGTAGTCGCATATTTTGCTAAACAGAACAACATAATAAGTTATCTCTCATCATTTCCATTCTATCACGCCCTAGTTCTCGCCCTTTGTCTCTGCCCCACCTCCTCCATCTCTACCCGACCTCCTCCCTCTCCACCCGACCTCCTCCCTTTATAATAGCCTCTCCTCCTTCGACCTTCCCTCTCCTACTATACCTACCATCTCATCATCTCCTTAGACGCATCATTTGTCCTTGTATATGGAGAAGAGGAGCCTCCATTCTTTTGGAGAAGCTCTTCCTCATCCATCTCCCACCACCGATGAACGTCTCCACCATCTCGTCCTCCTCTTCCTTAGGTATATCTCTTGTCCTTTAATTTTCTCATATAGTTTAATTTTTATTTTGATTTTAAGTATACATGCTATCTTCAATTGCATTTTAGGTGTTGGTTGAAATGCATAAAAGATATTGTCGTCTTGAATGATGAATTAAATAGAATTAAAATGTGATTTTTCTGTAATATATGATTTTGTTCTCATATGTGAATTAGAAATGTTTTTTGTAAGTGAGTGTGTGCTGAAGTGTGGGTATTAGTTTTGTGAATATGTGTGTGTGTGTGTTAATATTGATAATTGTAGGTTGATGTGCATGTGAATTAGATATTATGTATGGGAATTAGATTCGGTCTACTATTTATTTATTAGATAAGCCCAACATATAAATTTGGTATTGTACGGAATCGCACAAAGCCTCATTGACACATGTGTGCCCTTCCACACTAGGTGAAGTGTGGCCCGACATAACGGGAGGCGTGTGCAACACATTTTCGGGATTGATGCCCCATCATGTGTTATATATATATTTTATTTTTTCACAATTAGTGGGTCTTTAGTTTACTGCTAAGAAATATCCCTCACGGCACCATGTGACTCATGATGTATGTTTTGTAGGTACATGGATTGGGGTAGGATATGTTAGGATAATATACCAAATTGGCCCATATCGAAATCAAATTTTCTCAGGTGTTGTTACATTCAAGCGAAGTCACTCATTCTCATTGTTTAACATCTTATAAAATTTTCAAGATATTAAACAACCTAATAAATGTGACAAAATAGAAATTAAATTCCAAACAGTCGATCATGGGTAAACATGTATGCATGTATGTATGTGGTATGTATATGTGTACGAAGTATATATGAGTATGCATATGCACAGGATATGGGTGCGAATGTGGGTATGTATGAGTAGGAGGTTATGTATATGAGTATCTATCATTTGTTATATATGGGCATGCATATGGATAGGAGGCTATGTATGTGGGAATCCATGTTAGATTGTGGGTAGCCAAGTATGATTCAAAAAATTTGGTTGGGTATGTAAGCATCGGGCATGTATGGAGTTAAGCATGTATATGTATTTGGGTTACCATTTATGCAAGAGTATGAGGAATATGGGTATGCATGTAGGTAAGAGTGTACGTTGGGTATGGGCATGTATGGAGGGGTATGGGCATGTACGTAGGAGTGTATGGGTGTATTAGGGCATGCACGCAAGAGTGTGAGGACAATGAGTATAAACATGGGTGTGTAAGAGTATATGAAGGGTATGAGCATGTATTGATGGGTTTGAGCATGCATATGGGTAATGGTATTAATAATTGAAAACCGAGATTTCAACCAATTTAAATAGGTATATGCGATATCTGAACATTTATATAAGAAATCGGTGTGAAGAGAGTGGAAATTTTATACACTATAGTCACACTTTAGGTGCACAAAGGTTATTAGGAATGTAGTGAATCAGTCAAGCGAGTCAAATGCCCGGTTAATATGTATTATCATAAGAAATATATATATATACATATATCTTATTTAACCATGTATATACACCACGTGGGTATACATAATTTAAGGTTTGTGTATATTACGAAATGTATATTAATTTCCTTAGGTCGGGGGTCCTGAGCCAAGGGAGTCCTTTGTGATTTCGATGCATACACTATCTTGATATTCCTGTCATATAAGGTTTATTCTTTACTAATTTCAACTACATAACTATGATCCTCTCTGATATACCAAATTGATCGTTTAAATATTTATTAGTATATTTTTGATGTGTTATGAAACATTTAAAGGTCAATTTATGAGCTATATTGGAGAGGTGTGTGGTTATGCTTCAAAAATTTAGTAAAGAATAAATCTTATATGCACAGAATAGCTATATAGTATCTACATCGAAATCATTGAAGATGAGTAAAATTAAAAATGAAATAAAATATTCTTTTCTTATCTCAACTTATGTATGTGGGTATGATGAATAACCATTCATGTACCTTTATTCTTCCATTTCGTAAATAAATCCCTATTAAAACATCTGTAAGTAAGGCTAACTTGTACAAATTAGCATTCATTATTAGTCTATTTATTATACAAATCCTTGTATTTAAATTCAAAATACAATAATAAAGAAAAGAAAAATAAATGAAGCATCAAAGATACGGAATGACCCTAAATCCCGAGACCGACTCAATATTGACTTGGTCGATGAGGAATAAAGTAGGGTACGACCACGTTGTGGTCTCAATATTCTCGTACAATGCGAGCATTGTGGTCCCTATGCTCATAACTATTATGGCCAACATATCAAAGAAAAACACATAGGATGCGACCACATAGGGGACTACATGTAATTGTATTTTCTGATTCCTGAAAAAAACATTTAGTACATGGGTTAGTTTCGTCGATCCTTTCTCCCTTCCCTCTCCATTACCTATACATGTAGTAGCATATAAAATTGTACATGTACAAGAATACAATAATTCCATAAAATCTACATTCACAATCAAGAAAATATTATACCATACACATATATGCAGCATTCAAACCCATATACTCATACACAAATATACCACATATACGTTTGAGCCCTCAATTTTTCCTACCTTGGATAGTTAAGACATTATTTTTGTGAAACTTTAACTAGTGTCATTAAGTCATACTCGTAATATGTAACTTATATTTTAGTATTCACATATACATATTTATACACATACAACACACACATCATGGCTCTTAGGTGCATAGAGGCTCCAATGATGCATGCATGTATATAATATAATGAAAATCTAGAAACAATAATAGAAAACATCCACTCTCTAGTACTACATAAATAAACAAGAATAAAGTTACCTCGAATGAATTAGATGTCTTCTCACATTTAGTGATTCCTCCTACACATGATGGATAATACAAGTATATGATAGATAATTGGACCATAAAAGCACCCTTCTACTTGCAAACAATTTTATTAGAGACAGTACCTCCATGCCCAATACATTCATATGATATCATTACTACCTCCATTGCATAATATATCCACGACCTGAAATAATACACAAGATTACATATGGTTTATAAAGAAACAATGTGAAGCCTATAACATGCAATTATCTAAAGTCCACGTCAACAACAAGAAATCATTGCAATCGTCGTCACTTACAATCAAGAAAGAACGTATGATGCATATAGACATGCATTCAAGTATAAACATTTATATACACATGGAGAACCTACATATGACAATTCAAGTTCATACATAAAAATCATAATGCAAATATCTACTAATCCTCTCACACACTTTGACGCATTCATTAACAAGTGTCAAATCCTTCACTTCTTCCATCAATGAAGAATTCCTTTCCCCTTTTCTTTACTTCTCTGTCTTTGACTCTCCATCCCAGCTCTCTCCTTTGCCTCCACATCCTTCTCGCGGATGACGACTCTACGATGAATCGATCGTTGCATCATGAACCTAGGTTGCTCCTCATCTTCATTGTCATCCTTGTCCTCATCCTCATCATTCTGATCACCGTGATGGACGACAACCTTCTTTCCACCCCGACAAGTACCCCTATATTTTAAAAATAAATTACAAACTCTATCATGCTAAAATATGAGAAATGTAATGACCGGGATATGAACTGAGATTCTTGGACATTGAGACTATTCTCCACCCCTCATGAAGTCCAAAATACGATCATTGTTGGTGAATATCCTTCTAATATGTGTCAGGTCTGGAGGAGGTACCAAAGATGGAAGTGTATAATGTGATGGTGAGGTACCACATATGCTCCTAGCACCTAGAGTATCGCATCTAGGTTCTGATGAGAATTTGGGGTGGAGCCCTCCAAAGGTCTGTTGATGGTTAGGCCAACCTGTGGTCCATCGATCATCTCCTACAAGACTTTGGCGTCAAATAGCGAGCGATCCTCCTTGGAAAGGGAGCCATACTTCTCCACAAAGAACTCATCATAGCGGTCCTGCATTTTAAAGATACCTTTTAGAAATACACACTTAAAGTTTCTACTCAAGAATTAAAAAAGGAATGTGAAAAATCCAAGAAGCACTCACCGCACAGCCTGGGCTTCTTGTGTGGACCACTGATCGCCCCACATGTGGGTCTTCACCCACCATTCCCTAAGTGTCGATTCATGTTGGGAAGCCGCATGCTATCCACGATACAAAAAAATGAACACCACAATTAACAAGTGCATGTTCACATTGTCACCTACCATTAACATTCGAAATGAAACAAGTTGATACTATGTTGTGATGAATACTTACTAATTCAGCACTCACCATCTCGAAGCTCTTGGCATCACTATTAGATTTGATCCCTTGCCTCCCTCGGTTGGTCCATCCCGCAAGAGAAAATCTCTCAAAATCTCCAGAAGCAAAGAGATCATAATATCAACTCCATATGTTTGGAAGCAAATAAAGTAAGAATTCAAATATTAAAATAACAATGAGAAAATTAATACTTAGTACCTTTCAAAAGTGCATTAAGATGTGAAGAATTCTTTGGCCATCTCTCAATAAACCTCCCCCTTGAAAAATGAGAAGATGGGAGTCACTAAATACTGGCCTGACAAATTAGGCTCACTAGGTGGAGGCAACTACTCGAATCCTCTCGTTAGTCAATAATTAACCCACAAAAGTAATTGAGCAATTAAGAGCACGAGTTAAAATTTATTATACCCTATTAAGAATGTATAATTGCAAGCAAGTAGGGGTCGAACACAGGAAGCAAAGGAATAGAGCAGGCAAGATAAGAAATCAATGCAAACTTTATCTCTCAAACACTTGGCCAAGTTGTAATTTTTGTGGGTTTTATTTTTTAAAATTTTTTTATTTGTAATTTTATATTTTTATATTTTTATTTTTTTAAATATATATAAAGATATATAAAGAGTATATATAAGAGATACTATAATAGATCTAAATATAAGTAAAAATAGTCAAAATAAAGAAAATAAATATTTTTAGATTTTAGATAATTTTTTACTATTTTTGTGATTTTTCAGATATTTTTGCTATTTTATATAGATTTTTAAAGTCCAAAATACCCAAAATCAGGGTTTAAATATATGGCTGAGATTAAAAATATAAAATAAAGTCAAAAATTCTCCAAATTAATTTTGAAATAAAGGTAATAAAACAATCGAAAATTCAGAACTAGACATTATATTTTTGGATATTTTTAGAAGTTTTTATATTTTTATGAAGGTTTTTAGATATTTTTCTATTTTTTGATTTTTCTTTTATCTTTTTTAGTGATTTTTGGTCTGAAGGTTAAAAATACAACAAATTTATTTTTTCCTAATTTTTAAAAAGTTTTATAATTTTTATGTATTTTCTTTTACAATCAGTGTCAAAAATAGAAGTTTTTTATTTTTTATAAATAATAAATATCTTAATATGTCAAGAGAGAGAGCAATGCAACGGGAAGCTATGGCTATTTTTTGGGATTTTTTTCAAGTTTTGTAGGTGTATGAAATAAATACAAGAAACAAAGAGGAAAATATATAACTGGAATATATTTGTGTAAATATCATAAAGTGAAGGGCCCATGCAAATTTCACAGAAAATATATAACTGGAATAAAATATTGCATAACCAACCAGAAATAAGTAAAGCCCTGAGGGCCCCCTACAAAAATGCCAAATCTCATATATACAAACACGTGAGCCAAGTAGGGACCAAATCGTAATTCTCACAAAAGCTGGGTGCTTGTTTGCAATTTTACAAATACTATAATGTCCTAAAAATTATTTCGGGCTAATATGACATAACAAAACCAATGAGGGTTACCTCGCAAAATGGCCACACCTCACACGCGCCAGGCACGTGAGGTGATGTGGCCGGGGACCCTGATGCAAATCTATAAAGCTAGGGGTCTAAATGTAAATTTTACAAAATAATTTAAACTGCAACTGAAAGTTTCAGTACTAAATAATAAAATACAAAATTAAGTGGGCTTAAATGCAAAATACCCACTTAAATGCGAGCGGACGGCTGATGTTTGCTCTTTTTGCCATGCATCCGCTTCACGCACGCTGATGATGGTTTGTAGTTGACGGCCAGGATTAGATCTTAGCGTAGGATCTGACGGTGCTGAAGTAGGAGATCCGACGGCTGCTGTAATGCCTGGAGTTCCTCATCGATTGTATGGTGGGGAGCGAGGGAGGAAGAACAGGGACGAACGCCTAGTTCGGAGAACTTTGATCTCTTCTCCCTCGCACCCCTGGCAATGGATGGTGGTTTGGCGAGGCGCAAAATGCTCCTGGCAAGGTGCTCAATTCACTGGTGGCTCCAAAAAGATGTGGGTTGCACTAGAGCGCCTCCGCGACGTCGGAGAAGAAGAGAGGCCCCAGGTGCTTTCGGTGTGATCAAAATCGCCCTCCAGGCGATCTGCTGGCTCTTGGCACCTGTGAAAACGGGTGAAAGGGTCGAGGGCAAAATACCTCAACCCCGCAACGGAGTGGAACGAAGTGGAATGAGCTGGTTACGCTCCTCCGACAAACGGTGGACGTGGAGGAGTTGATCGCCAGATTTATGCAAGATCTGGGGGCTGGAGATGAGAGGGGTGAAGATCAGATGATGGGGAAGCTCGAGAGGGTACATATCGAAGCGGAGGAAGGCTAATGTAGTGGTAACAGGGAGGCGAAGCTGGGAGCTCTGGCGAGATGGGATGTGGATTTTGATCCAAACGAGATGCAATCTAAGGACACAAAGCACGATATAACCAAACGCTAATCTACATAATCGAAAGAGCGAGAGAATAGAAGCTCACTGGTTGTGCGCATCAGGGGAAGAGCTCTGGCGGAGCACGACGGCAGAGTAGCGGACCGACCTCAAATTCGATGCCAAACCCTACACTCTTGATCGGAGAAGGTTCTTGTTGTCACCATGATTCTTTCTCGAAGCTCAAAGGTAGGTGGTGGAGAAGGTGGAAGAGGGATCAAAATTTGAATGGAGAATCGAGGGTGCTTTTGTATAGGGTTGACGAGCGGCTCCACAAATCGATGGAGATCAAGCGTATCCGCCACGCAATCCTCGAGATAATCATAAGGCGTGTAAGATCAGTCTATGAGGAGCAAAAATCACTAAAATGTCGACATGAAAGGGTGAAAAGGTTTGCCTAGAAAAAATCGAGAAAAGGGCAAGAAACGAGGTCTGACAACGCAGCAGGAGGCGGGTTAGAGTGTTGACCCGCGGTCAACCCTCGGACCCTCCTGGTTGGTCCACGTGGACGAACCAGGGAAAATGCTGGAAAAATAGTTACGAAATTCATTTAAAAATAATAAACGATTTTATTAATTTTATATTATAGAATGAAAAATATTTATTATTTTATAAGTTATTTTATTATGATTTTTATTTATTTTTTAGAGACTTAGAATTTTAAGTTATTATTTAGGGGCTATATATAGGTATAATTGTCTATGTATTTATGTATTTTATTTTTATGTATTTTTAATTCTATTAATTTAATTTATTATTTTACATATTTATAACTTATTTTTATATAGTTAAGTATATTTTTATTTTATTTTTTGGATATGATATATTCATTTCAATAAATAGGAGTATTATCTATATAAGTATAGATATAGTTATTTTACCTATGTCTTTTCTTTACATATTTTATTTTAGTAATTTGTTTAGTGTTTTATTCATGTTTTATTATGCACATATATTATAAATAATATTTACAAAATTATAAAAAATATAAAAGAATAAAAATAATGAATAATAAATAAAATGAATATTTTAATCAGGTAAAGTATACAATAAGAGTCCAAAACATAACTTTCAAACCGTAACTCCAAAAATATGAAACCACCTTCATTAAATAGATTATTAAAAGTTATATAATTAAAGATGATTTTGATATATTTTGAGTTTTTATTTAAGAGATACATGTCTGGGAAGTTAAGATTTTGGAAACTTATTCAGATCATATCTTTTTATCTGTGTATTATTTTTGTATGAAATAAATTTTGTATTTTTTATATTTTATTATCTACAACTTTCATGTACAAAGTTTCTTTATTTGAAGTATAAAAAGTGGAATTAAAATAGGTCCCAAAAATAAAGAATAAATGAATAAATAAAAAGGGATTTTAATTGGATTTTTAGCCCTTATCTCCCCCTACTTTATTCCCTGTCGACCTACCATTAAGATGCCTAGGTCTCGAGGTTTTGGGTCATAAATATTTTCAATATTTATTCTTTTTCTTTTATTTTCTTTATTCTACAATTTTGTCATTAAAAATAGTATTTTATACACTATTTACACAACAATGCATGAATGTTAAAATGCATGAATTAAGGCTATTTACACGCATTAACTAGGATTTTAAGGCTAAAATAATAGAAAAATGGTGATGAAATGGATATTCATCACCCCCCCTATACTTGTCTTTGCTAGTTCCTAGCAAACACTTATGCAATAGGTACAGAAAATGAAAAATAAAGAAAAGAAAAAGAAAGAAATTAGATTTAGTTTAATTATCAAACTAGTCTTCACAAAAACAATGTTTAGAGCTTAAGTTAGATCTTTGGAATTTTAGTGCGGGCGGAACCTTGATGGGAATTGGATTTGAAATCCAACAGCCTTAGAGAATCCCAAAACTCTGCTCAAGTCTTCTCGATAGCCAGGTCAGAATACTTCAACTCATACGCAAACCCTTACGACTATAGATCTGACTCGTACAGTATAAGTGATAGTGTCTCTCCCCAGCTGAAAAGATAAAAAGACTGACTTCTCCAGCATGACAACCCAGTGATTCCCCAATCCAACAACTCCTTCCTCGAGGAGCGTGGTATTCCCTTCTAAGTTCAAGTGACAATCTGCTCAAGAGGAGGGGGTGAAGAGAAGAATGGACGGTAGCCAATGTAGCTACCTATCCTAGGATGCAAGACAAGCGTAGTCAAGTCATCCAGTTGCAGGCTCTCATGATTTGACTTTGAAGCTCAAGCTTGCTTATTTTCTATACAACATATATACACTCTGGCAGGCATTTTATTTTTATACAGGCATGTCCATTTTTTTGGAGTTTTTGCTTTTGATCTCTTTTTTCAAATACTAAATACAACAACATTTACATAGGGAGTTTTTCCTCTTGAGCCAGTAGATTATCCCTCTTTTGAAGCTTTATTGTAACACACACTCTCCTCTCTTCAAAATTCATCATCATTGGATGGGTTGAGGTGCACTTCCCTCCCTAGAGGAGGATAAATGTTTCCACTTGTGTGCTTCTCATACCGGCAAATCCAATCCCTTCACCACTCCAACTGAGTTGAGCCAAGTAAAAGGTGCAGGTATCCAAGTCAGGTCATTATCAACAAGAGTCGTGTGTGTACTCTGAAACACTCTACTTAGGCAGTCAAGAATCCATTGAACCAAGTCTCATGATACTCAAAGAATTAAGTCAACTAAACTTGAAGTACCTTAATTCCATCTCCGATAAGGTTCCTGTTATTAGGTAGATTAAAGGTCCAACCAAGCTCCAATCTTCGGATTTTACTTAGACTTATTTAATTACCAAACTCAATAAGAAAAATGCCAATGCCATGCAAATGCTATGCAGAAAATACAGAAAAATATTTTTGTGATGCAATTTTCAAGATTTTGAACTTTGAAAGATGATGCATATGCATTTTTTTAATTTTTCAAAACGATTTTTCAAATTTTTTTGGTATTTTTAATTTTTTAAATGTTTTTGGGATTTTTGAAAACAAAAGATTTTGGACAAAAAACTAGGTCAAATATTTACATGGGAATGTATCTTATATTTACAAGAAGTAGATTTTAAGAATTTTCAAAGGCTAGTGGTCAATTTTATAAATATTAATAAAGAATTTCGATGTGATGTATATATTCCTGAAACCTATTTAAAAAAGGACTTTCAAATATATTTTTTTGAAAACTATAGTCCAAAATAATTTTTACAAAGGATTTTTACAAACATGTACACACATTTGAAAATCATTTTACAAAGGTTTTTCAAACAATATATATAGATTTTCAAAATAATTTTGCAATCATTTTCAAACCATTTGCAAATAGTTTTTTCAAACATTTTTATTTCACACAAAGAGAATAAATTTTTAAAAACAGAAAATATTTCCAACCATCCTGATGAGCGACCGATCAACTAGGGTTAAGTATGCAAATATGTCAATGGTCATTGCGACCCCAATTAATCGGCTAACTAATGAATCTACGTTTCATCATCTTTATTCTATCATTTTGGCCTTAAAAACCCTAGTAAATGCATGTAAATAAGCTTAATTGAGGCATTTTAGCATTCGTGCATCATTGTGTAAATATTGTATAAAATGCGGTTTTAAAGCCAAAATTATAGAATAAAGAAAATAAAAGAAAAGAATAAAATATTGTAAATATTTTATGACCCGAAACCCCGAGACGTAGGCATCTCGATGACTAGGTCGACAAGGAATAAAGTAGGGGAAGATAAGGGCGAAAATACAATAAAATACCTTTGTTCTTATTCATTCCTTATTCATTTTAGGACCTATTTTTTGGTTCCACTTTTTATACCTCAAATAAAGAAACTTTGTACATGAAAGTTGTAGATAATTAAATAAATAAAAATACAAAATTGGCTTTACTAAAAAATAATATACAGATAAAAAGTTATGATCTGAATAAAATTCCAGAATCCCAACTTATCAAACTTGTATCTCCCTAATAAATGCTCGAAATGTGCCAAAATCACCTTTAATTGTATATAATTAAAATAAGCTATTTAATGAAGGTGGTTTTGCATTTGGCGGAGCTACGGTTTGAAAGTTGAGTTTTGGACCCCTATTGTATACTTGTACAGAATAAAATATTCATTTTAGTATTTATTCATTATGATCATTTTATATTTTTATAATCTTGTAAATATTATTTATAATAAATGTGTATATTAAAATCAGAATAAAGATACAAAAGAAACACAAAATAAAATACTTGTGTAAATAGCATACCTAGGTATAATACCTTTACCTATACCTATAAAATCACTATTTATATTTTATTAAATGTACAAAATACATCAGAAAAATAAAAGAAAAATATTATTAAGTGTGTAATGATATTTTATAAATTTATAAAATAAGAAACAAAAATAAATTAAATTAAATATACAAAATAAAAATAAAATAGTAAAATATATAGATATATATACCTATATAGAGTATAAAAGGTAACTTGTAATTATATACCTCATAAAAATAAATAAAAATCACCATAAAATTCTTAAAAAATAAGAAACTTTTTTTTATAACCTAAAATTAATAAATTCATTTACTATTTTACTTTCATTTTACAAATAAATGGCTCTGAATTTCCTGGTTGGTCCACGTGGACCAACCAAGCGCGGTCGTCTGTTGATCTCGATCAACTGCCTGACCGAGGTCTGCCACCTTCTGACAGCCCGATTCGAGCCCGATTTCTCCCTATTTCCGAGCTCGATCCCTTCATCCTTGGGCCTCGATTTCTTCTTGGGACTCCTTCCTTGGTCATCACTGATCCTCGCCGAGCACCACAATCCTCCAGAATCTTCATCATTCGCGCATGGATCTCGCTTGAAGGAGACGCCACCACCTTGTACATAATGGACCCACCACCTTCATGCTCAAATCGGAACCCCTTTTGGACCACCATTCTCCTCCCTTTCATGCTCTACGGGCAGACGGAGGTGACAGCTCCACCGCCCTGTTGTTAGGCGAGTCGAGGAAGGCCCGAGGCGGCTCCACCACCTCCGCTAACTCCGGCATCGAGGTTCTCCCACCTCTGGTTCCAACATCGAGGTATACCCCTATCCTTTTCGCTTCTTTTTATTCCCTATAGTCTTAGGATCATTTCCCTTGTACGATCCTCGCTTATCGTTCACCGAATCGCCCAATCGAGTCCCTTCGTCGGAGCGCACCTCCGGCCGAATTCCCTCCACCGTCATCCGCCCACCTTCGCACCTTCGCGGGGTCCAGGCAGTTTTCCCTGGACCCTCTCACTCATTTTTGCAGGACACAGCGCTTTGAAAGAGCCTGGGGCTCATTTTGGAGCGTCGTCGGAGATACCTGGAGCTTTAAGCTCCACCGCCCTCGCGTCAGCGCCACAGCTTCTCCGACAACGCTGAGCCCTCTGGCACATTCCCAGACCTCCCAGGAGCACACCCGACCCTTCTTGAAGCTTCTAGAGCCCCGGAGGAGGAAGATCGAGGTTGGAGAATTTCGCCTTGCTGGCAACTCTTCCCTGTTCTTCCGGACCCCTTCTCCGCCGTCCGATCAGGGTCTCGCTCCAGATCACACTACGACCGTCAGATCTTGGCCAGCCTCAGCCGTCGATCGCCTTCGCCAGATCTGATCTCAACCGCTCATCTTCGAATCGGCATCGCGCATTCCTGAGCTGCCACGTGGATAAGTGGCGACGTCCCTGCCGTTCGATCTGGGGTATTTTGCACCTACACCCCTGCTATTTTCACATTTTATTTTTAGTCCAGAAACTTTTATTTGTAGTTTAAATATTTTTGTAATTTTTGCATCCAGACCCCCATAGTTTCCATATTTGCATTTAGGTTCAGTCCACGTCACCTCACGTGACCCGTGCACGTGGGGTGGTGGACATTTTGCAGGGACCCCCTGGGGGTTTGTCTATTTCTGTTTGGTCCATGAACTTTTTGATGTAATATTTCAGTAAAATTGCATCTGAGCCCCTGGAACTTTGTAAAATTGCAAAAATACCCTACCAGGTCATGTGCCCAGTGCACGTGAGTTAGACATTTTGCAGCGAACCCCCTCTGGGTTTGGGTATTTAATTTTAGTCCAGAAAATTGTATTTGACGTTATATATTTTTGGATAAATTGCAAGTAGGCCCTTGAAATTCTATGTATTTGCGTTTATGCCCTTGCCAGCATGGTATTTTTGCTTGGATGTTTGCATTTGTTTCATGCATCATTTGAACTAGAAAAATTACCAAAAAATATCATAGGCTCTTGTTGCATTGTAGTTTAATGCATATTTTTAATTTGCATTTTTATTGCATTTTAAGATTTATTAAAATAAAAAACATGCATTTTCAGCACTGTTTGCATTAGAAAATACATAAAAATTATAAAAAGTCTTTGAAAATTCTAAAAAAAATATTTCGTGTGTTTTAGTTTATTTTATTTTCTGACCAAAAATCCCTAAAAATTACAAAAGAAAACTCTTAAAATAGCAAAATTCTCAAAATCTTCATAAAATCTAAAAAATTCATAAAAACTCCAAAAATTGTGTTTCCTATCTCTGAAATTTCCTTATCTTAGTATCTATCTATAAAAATTAGTTTGGAAAATTTTTGCCCCTGTTTGCTATTTTATTTCTATATGTTTGTCTTGCATATATATTGTATTCCTTGTTTTCAATATTTTGCCTTTAAAAATACCAAAAAAAATTAGGAAAAATCTAGAAAAATCACAAAAACATATAAATAATAAAAATACCAAAAATATTTTATTTCCTAAATTTTGTCTATTTTTACATATTTTTATAAATACTTGATCCCTCTCTTTCTTACTTGTATATATATTCTATTTAAAGAAAAAGAAAATATAAAAGTATAAAATATAAAAAGAAAATATAAAATCAGAAATTAAAAAATCAAAATACAAAAATGTAAAAATTAAAAATAATATATATATATATAATTAAAAACCCACAAAAATTTGCACATTCATAGGCAATTTTCACTTTCACTTTGATCTTGGTGCTTTCCTGCCTTGTTCTATCTTGTTTGCTCCATGAGTTCGACACTCTACACACTTGCACACTATACACATTTTTGTAGAGTTAATAATAAATTTTTAACTCCATCTTGCTTCTCATTGTTTGATAGTTATTGTGGGATAATTGTTGATTTAATCGGGATTTACCGAGGGTCACCGCAGCGACTTTGTCTCCGCCTTATGTGAGACATTTAGACCCTCGTCTCTCTTGGTCAATCAAATGGCACCGTTGCCGGGGAGCAATAGCGCATAGTTCGGCTTTTTGTTTGTGATTGTGATTGCTTGTCTATTTCACGACTTTTATTTGTTTCCCTTATTTTTGATATATTGCTTGAGCTGTCTAACCCCCTCTCTTATTGACTTTGTGCGAGGAACCGCGGATCGAGGGAGGCGCTCCACCCTAGGCGTGTGGGCACCCACGTGAAGCTGGCATCTGCCAGCCAAGCACCAAGGAGGCGAGGAGAGATTTCTGAAGACCGAGCTCTACCCTAGTTGTTGCATTTATTTTCTGTATTTATTGTTGTAATTTTAAGTGAGAGATAGACTTTATTATTATAATAAGATAGGTACACTGGACTCTTGGACTTTCGGGCCTAATTTCCAAGTGTTTGTACACTTGGGGACTCACCGCGGCTTTCATCGGTTTTCATCGCTTTTTTTTATATTGTTTTTCGAATTTATTTTCTTTCTTTTGTGTGATTAAGCCCTTAGCCATAGGAGTTGCTTGACGTAGTCTTAAGGCCAAACACCTAATGTCTTTGCATGTGCCTATAGCCGCATTTAGACTTAGTAAAATTTTAAACGTGCTTCACGCTAATAGCAGCTTCTCACACTTAGGCAATTTCATCGGCTTTGCATTTGCATATAGATTAGGTTTCAATTCTGCTGAGCATCCTTGCATGTAGAGTGCTGGAGGCAAGGTGAGCATTTCTCTTTAGCATACATCATTGATTTGCCGCTTGCATTGCTTTTCCGCCTCTCCCTCTGATTTTGATCACTTAGGTGCTTAAAAGAATTGAATCCCCGATAGGATCGTGCATTGCTTATTAAAAATCCCAAAAAAAGTGACAATCAATAAAATTGGTACTGCTAATATTACTCAACCCTAAAATCAACCAAAAAGAAAAATTCTCTTGGGGTGAGTAATCCCCTCATTGTCTTCGTTTTACATTGCTCGCGCACACACTAAGGTTAGTGTCCAAATCCCATTTTAGCCCCCTAAGTGTTTGCGCAATATTTTGACTTCTCACCTAACTCAAAAACAGACAAGATAAAAAGATCATATTTTACGGTCTCTACTGAGTTGAGTAGGTGAATTGAGGGTTTGTTTTGTGTGATTTGCTTGTGATTGTTTTGTGTGTCCTAGATCGCTTCTGCGCACTTGCGCCTTTCTTCTTCACTCTTTTGACTTGACCATCGTGCTCTCTCGATCATTGTCTTTTGTTTTCGAGATGGACCCCTGGAGCATTTTCTATCCGGACTTTGCGGATCCCTCGCTCACTCCAGTCGGTCCACCTCCCTTTTATCAGGAGGATCCTCCTCCTATTTTTTTCTGATTTTTGTACATACCCGCCTCAGCCACAGTATCAAGACTCGGATTTCTATCCACACTCACCTCCACCTACACCTGTATATTATCAACCTCCACCTTCGCATCCATCCGAGTCTGACCTGTTGGAGTCACCTCCCTCGATCTCCATGAGTGTTGTCTTGAACCTAATGCTAGAGCACATTAATTTGATGAGAGATTATCTTGCCATTTTAAGAGAAAATCATATTAATGCTCCTTTCGTTGAGGATACAGATTTCCTTATGGATGATCATGGAAGCTTGCAATCGCCCAAAATACAAAAATGAGAAAATTTTAAAAAATACAAAAAGAGTTCGGGAGACACTTGGTTGATTCATACTTTGAGGAGAGGGTCCATGTGCCAGATCATTCACCCACACAACCTCTCACACCCTATCCCACCTTTGACCTCGAGGATGCCACTGTACAGACTGCTCTTGGCATGCCTCATGTAGATGTTGATTCCGACTTCCTCCCTTGTATGGAGGAGGTCCAAAAATTAAAAAAATTGTTGACTGAACCCGAAGTGGTGGACACCAGTCATGAGATTATCCGTGCCCCACTTCAGCAGGCCATGACCGATTTTATCTGCTCCTCTGTCCAAGAAGAGAAAGCGGAGGAGCAAATCTGAGCGTCACATTTTGACCATGGCCACTGCCCACGCCATCACACATCGTCCCATTCCTAGAAAGAAGAACACAACTACCCCTTTCATCACTTGCACATCTCTGACCATACATGTGATCATACTCTCCCAGACGGCGGTGCTTCGATTAGCATATTACCATTCTCGCTGGTACAATCTCTTTACTTAGGGCCTCTGAAGAAAACTAGGATGATCGTTCAGTTTGCTGATGGATCAATAAAGAGGCCGAAGGGCATCCTTGAAAACGTCGTCATTTCAATTCAGGGCACGAGCTACAATGTTGATTTTGTCGTATTGCCCATGGAGACCTCTATAGGGGAGCCCTCTCCAATCATCCTAGGACGACCATTCCTCGCCTCTGCGAGGGTCATTATTGACTATGGATCAGGAGAGATTAGCTTTCGTCCTGTTGACGTGAGCGAAGCGTTGATCACCACACCCACAGTTGACCAGAGACCTGCACCTGATGCACCTTCACCGATCTAGCTGACTCCGAGGCTTGTGACCGATCTGATGATATTAGAGATGTTTTCTTAGCGACCGTTGATGAGACTCGAGGAATCCTCCGAAAGGGGGGGGGGGAACTCGGAAAGCATAGACCTTGCGGTTTCTCCTTCTGGTGTGTTGCGATGTGTTGGTGAAATCCAAGGGATTTACGTAATTGATACCATAGAGTGGAGGGCAGACACCAAGACTAGACAGGACGGACCTGGTTTGACTACTTCCACTGATAAGTCCGTTCTGGTCACTCAAAAGTAATGATGATTGAGGTCAGTTATGATGCTAACCATTATTTTCAAATATTCGGGCCTCTTGATGCAAAAGATGATCCGGGTGAGATTCTTGAGGACGAGAAGAGTTCGACTACTTCCACTGATGACTTTGTTCCTTTTGGTTTTGACCTGGACGAGACCTCGCAGGACGACTCCGATTACACTTCTTCCGAGGATGATGAGTTTGTCCCATTCCACTTTGATACCAGCGAGACTCCTAAGTCCAGACCCAGCTATACTTCTTCCACTCGCCCATCTGCGCCTTCACACCATAGGACCACCAAGGGCGAACCTAGCCATACTACTTCCATTGACCAGTCCGTGCCTTTTCGATTTGACTCCACAGAGGGACTTCACCATGTCGACCCTGATCGGCTTCCATCCACGGTGGACCCTGATGTCAACTTCACTACACAAGATCTATCCCTCAGCGGTCCCGCAAGAAGGTTTGCTTTCTACCTTCTTGATCATGTGTACATCCATATCTGTAGTATATCCTCCTCTGTTCATCTATGTCCCTCTCCCGTATTGCTCATCCACCCATTCTCGAGTTTGCCTTGCTTAGGACGTACTTTGTCCTAAGTATAGGGGGTGGACGAGCCGAGTGTTCTCTCATCGTTCCGTGTCATCACTCTTGTTGTTGCCTATACTTAGGGCTTCTTTTACCCAAAGTATAGGGGAGCGATATGTATATCCTCTGATCTCTCCTTCCATCTTCAGATCTCTTTTCTTCCTTTCTTCTTATCCTTTTCTTTCTTCTTTTTGTATATAAAAGGTGTCATCCCTTGTTGTCGGTTTTCTACACTTAGGGCGTACTTTGTCCCTAAGTATAGGGGGGTGTGCACCCCGAGTTCTTTCATTCTTTTCGATCCTCTCCATTGTCTCCTCTTCTTGTCTATACTTAGGGATATCTTACCCTAAGTATATGGGGAGACAATCTGAGTACGATCTATTCATTCCCACCCTTGACCCTCCCTGGTTTGTGTACAGTCTGGTATACTTTGGATTATTTGATCGTAAGTATGGGGGGACGGTCAACTTCTCATTCGTTCATTTGTTTCTTCGTTCATTTATTCTTTAGATTTTCCTATACTCTGTATGAGTTATGTCTTCTCTTTTCTCTCTGATCTATGAGGACATAGCTCAAGCTAAGTGGAGAGGGGTCGTATATACTACATATATACTTTAGCCATAACTCGTACTTTCGTATTTGTCTTAATAATATGGCTAATAATTCTTTAAAATTCATTAAAAACCGTAATAAAAAAGATGTTATCATTCCTCAATTTCTTTCTGTACTTACTAATTAATAAATCAGGTGAAAATGTTTTTTGCAAAATGTTTGAAAAATAGTTTGAAAATCTTTGTGAAAAATCTTTTGAAAATTGCTTTGAAAACGTTTTGTTACATGTTTTCAACCTTTGTAAAAAACATTTCGTTTTAAAAATTTATTTTCTTTGTGTGAAATAAAATGTTTGAAAAATGATTTGCAAATGGTTTGAAAAAAAATGGTTGCAAAAATATTTTGAAAAATCTATCTATACTGTTTGAAAACCTTTGCAAAATGATTTTCAAATATGTGTACATGTTTGCAAAAACATTTGTAAAAATTATTTTGGACTATAGTATTCAAAATTGTTTGAAAAACCTGTGTCAAATAAGTTTGAGGAATAGATACATCACACCAAAATCCAGTATATACATATACTTATAAAATTGATCACTTACCCTATAAATTCTTAAAATCCACTTCTTGTAAATATAAGAAGCACTCCCGTGTACATATTTTAACCTTGCTTTTAGCCAAAAACTCTTTGTTTTCAAAAATACCAAAAACATTTGCAAAATTAAAATCCAAAAACATTTGAAAAAATCTTTTTGAAAAATACAAAAAAATGCATATGCATCATCTTTTCAAAGTCCATAAAAAATTCAAAATCTTGAAAATTGCATCACAAAAATATTTTCTGATTCTGCATAGCATTTGCATAGCATTAGCATTTTTCGGATTGATTTTGATAGTTGAACGAGTCTAAGTAAAATCCGAAGATTGGAGCTTGATTGGACCTTAAAATCTACCTAATAACAGGAACCTTATAGGAATTGGGTTTGAGGTACTTCAGGTCTAGTTTACTTAATTCTTTGAGGATCACGAGACTTGGTTCAATGGATTCTTGACTACCTAAGTAGAGTATTTCGGAGCACACGCATGACTCTTGTTAATAATGACCTAACTTGGACACATGCACCTTTCACATGGCTCAACTCAGTTGGAGTGGTGAGGGGATTGGATTTGCCAGTATGAGACGCACACAAGTGGAAACACTTGTCCTCCTCTAGGGAGGGAAGTGCACCCCAACCCGTCCAGTGATGAGGAATTCTAAAGACAAGAGAGTGTGGGTTGCGATAAAGCTTCAAAAGAGGGATAGTCTACTAGCTCAAGAGGAAAAACTCCTTATGTAAATGCTGTTGTGAATAGTATTTCAAAAAAAAATGGACAAGGCTTGTACAAAAATAAAATGCCTGCAAAAATATGTACATATGTTGTAAAGTAAATAAGAAAGCTTGAGTTCCAAAGTCAAATCATATGAGCCTGCAGCTGGAGGACTTGACTACACCGGTCTTGCATCCTAGGATAGGTAGCTACACTGGCTACCGTCCATTCTTCTCTTCACCCCCTCCTCTTGAGTTGGTTGCCACTTGAACATAGAAGGGAATACCCCGCTCTTCGAGGAAGGAGTTATTGGATTGGGAAATCATTGGGTTGCCATGCTTGAGAAGTCAGTCTCTTTGTCATTCTAGTTGGGGAGAGCCACTATCACTTACACTGTACGAGTCAGATTCATAGTCGTAAGGGTTTGCATATGAGTTGAGATATTTCTGACCTGGCTATTGAGGAGACTTGGGCAGAGTTTTGGAATTCTTGAAGGATGTTGGATTTCAAATTCCGGTTCTCATTAAGATTTCGCCCGTACTAAAATTCCAAAGGTCCGACTTAAGCTCCAAACTTTGATTTTGTGAAGACAAGTTTGATAATTAAACTAAATCCAATTTCTTCTTTTTCTTTTCTTTATTTTCTTTTTCTGCACTTATTGCATAAGTGTTTGCTAGGGACTAGCAAAGGCAAGTATAGGGGATGATGAATCTACATTTCATCATCTTTATTCTATCATTTTGGCCTTTAAAAAACCTAGTAAATGCGTGTAAATAGGCTTAATTTAGGCATTTTAGCATTCATGCATCATTGTGTAAATATTGTATAAAATGTGTTTTTAAAGCCAAAATTATAGAACAAAGAAAATAAAAGAAAAAGAATAAAATGTTGTAAATATTTTATGACCCGAAACCCCGAGACCTAGGCATCTCGATGACTAGGTCGACAAGGAATAAAGAAGGGGGGATAAGAGCGAAAATACAATAAAATACCTTTGTTCTTATTCATTCCTTATTCATTTTGGGACCTATTTTTGGTTCCACTTTTTATACCTCAAATAAAGAAACTTTGTACATGAAAGTTGTAGATAATTAAATAAATAAAAATACAAAATTGATTTTACTAAAAAATAATATACAGACAAAAAGTTATGATCTGAATAAAATTCCAGAATCCCAACTTCCCAGACCTGTATCTCCCTAATAAAAGCTTGAAATGCGCCAAAATCACCTTTAATTGTATATAATTTAAAATAAGCTATTTAATGAAGGTGGTTTCGCATTTGGCGGAGCTACGGTTTGAAAGTTGAGTTTTGGAACCCTATTGTATACTTGTACAGAATAAAATATCCATTTTATTATTTATTCATTATTTTCATCATTTTATATTTTTATAATCTTGTAAATATTATTTAAATAAATATAAATAATTAAAATCAGAATAAAGATACAAAAGAAACACAAAATAAAAATACTTGTGTAAATAGCATACCTAGGTATAATACCTATACCTATACCTATAAAATCACTATTTATATTTTATTAAGTGTATAAAATACATCAGAAAAATAAAATAAAAATATTTTTAAATGTATAAAGAAATTTATAAATTTTTAAAATAATAAACAAAAATAAATTTAATTAAATATACAAAATAAAAATAAAATAGTAAAATATATAGATATATATATACCTATATAGTGTATAAAAGGTAACTTGTAATTATATACCTCATAAAAATAAATAAAAATCACCATAAAAATTCTTTACAAAATAAGAAACATTTTTATTTTATAACCTAAATTTAATAAATTCATTTACTATTTTATTTTGATTTTACAAATAATTTTGGCTCTGAATTTCCTGGTTGGTCCACGTGGACCAACCAGGTGCGGTCGTCTGTTGACCTCGGTCAACTTCCTGACCGAGGTCTGCCACCTTCTGATAGCCGGATTCGAGCCCGATTTCGCCCTATTTCCGAGCTCGATCCCTTCATCCTCAGGCCTCGATTTCTTCTTGGGACTCCTTCCTTGGTCATCACTGATCCTCGCCGAGCACCAAAATCCTCCAGAATCTTCATCATTCACGTGTGGATCTCGCTTGAAGGACACGCCACCACCTTGTACATAATGGACCCGCCACTTTCATGCTCGGATCTGAACCCCTTTTGGACCACCATTCTCCTCCCTTTCGTGCTCTACGGGTAGACGGAGGTGACAGCTCCACCGCCCTGTCGTTAGGCGAGTCGAGGAAGGTCCGAGGCGGCTCCACCACCTCCGCCAACTCCGGCATCGAGGTTCTACCACCTCTGGTTCCAGCCATCGAGGTATACCCCTCTCCCCTCTGCTTTTCGCTTATTTTTATTCCCTACAGTCTTTAGGATCATTTCCCCTATACGATCCTCGCTTATCGTTCACCGAGTCGCCCAATCGAGTCCCTTCGCCGGAGCGCACCTCCGGCCGAATTTCCTCCACCGTCATCCGCCCACCTTCGCACCTTCGCGGGGTCCAGGCAGTTTGCCCTGGACCCTCTCACTCGTTTTTGCAGGTCACAGCGCTTTGAAAAGAGCCTGGGTCTCATTTTGGAGCGTCGCCGGAGATACCTGGAGCTTTAAGCTCTGCCGCACTTGCGTCAGCGCCACTGTGCTTCTCCGACAACGCTAAGCCCTCCGGCACATTCCTAGACCTCCCAGGAGAACGCTCGACCCATCCTGAAGCTTCTAGAGCCCCGGAGGAGGAAGATCGAGGTTGGAGAAGTTCGCCTCGCCGGCAACTCTTCCACGTTCTTCCGGACCCCCTTCTCCGCCGTCCGATCAGGGTCTCGCTCCAGATCACACCACGGCCCGTCAGATCTTGGCCAGCCTCAGTCGTCGATCGCCTTCGCTAGATCTGACCTCAACCGCTCATCTTCGAACCGGCATCACGCATTCCTGAGCTGCCACGTGGATAAGTGGTGACGTCCCCGTCGTTCGATCTTTTAAGGCGTGGATATTTTGCACCTACACCCCCGTCATTTTCGTATTTTCCTTTTAGTCCAGAAACTTTTATTTGTAGTTTAAATATTTTTGTAATGTTTGCATCCAGACCCCCATAGTTTCCATATTTGCATTTAGGTCCGGTCCACGTCACCTCACGTGACCCGTGCATGTAGGGTGGTGGACATTTTGCAGGGACCCCCTAGGGGTTTGTCTATTTCTATTTAGTCCATGAACTTTTTAATTAAGTTGTAATATTTTGGGTAAAATTGCATCTGAGCCCCTGGAACTTTGTAAAATTGCAAAAATACCCCTGCTAGGTCACGTGCCCAGTGCACGTGAGTTGGAAATTTTTCAACGAACCCCCTCCGGGTTTGGGTATTTAATTTAAGTCCAGAAAATTGTATTTGACGTTATATATTTTTGCAAAAATTGCAAGTAGGTCCTTGGACTTCTGTGTATTTACGTTTATGACCTTGCTAGCATGGTATTTTTGCTTGGATGTTGCATTGGTTTCATGCATCATTTGAACTCGAAAAATTACCAAAAATACCATAGGCTCCTGTTGCGTTGTAGTTTAACCCATATTTTTAGTTTGCATTTTTATTTCATTTTCTTATTTATTAATAATCAAAAACATGCATTTTCAGCACTGTTTGCATTAGAAATACATAAAAATTATAAAAAGTCTTTAAAAAATTCTAAAAAATTTATATTTTGTGTGTTTTAGTTTATTTTATTTTCTGACTAGAAATTCTTAAAAATTACAAAAGAAAACTCTTAAAATAGCAAAATTCTCAAAATCTTCATAAAAATATAAAAAAATTCATAAAAACTCCAAAAATAATGTTTCTTGTCTCTAAATTTCCTTATTTTTGTATCTATCTATAAAAATTAGTTTGAAAAATTTTCGCCCCTATTTGCTATTTTATTTCTATGTTTTTGTCTCGTATATATATTGTATTCTCTGTTTTCAGAATTTTTGCCTGTAAAAATACCAAAAAAATAGGAAAAATATAGAAAAATCATAAAAACATTAAAAAATATAAAAATACCAAAAAATATTGTATTTCCTGAATTTTGGTTATTTTTACATATTTATTTATAAATACTTGATCCCTCTCTTTCTTACTTTGTATATATATTATATATAAAGAAAAAGATATAAAAGTATAAAATATAAAAAGAAAATATAAAATCAGAATTTAAAATCAAAAACAAAAATATAAAAATTAAAATAATATATATATAATTTAAAACCCACAAAAATTTGCACATTCATAGGAGATTTTTTCACTTTCACATTGATCTTGGTGCTTTCCTGCCTTGTTCTATCTTGTTTGCTCCCTGAGTTCGACACTCTACACACTTGCACACTATACACATTTTTGTAGAGTTAATAATAAATTTTAACTCTACCTTGCTTCTCATTGTTTGATTGATACTGTGGGTTAACTATTGATTTAATCGGGATTTACTGAGGGTCACCGCAATGACTTTGTCTCCGCCTTGTGTGAGACATATAGACCCTCGTCTCTCTCGGTCAATCACTAACTCTTTGAGAAAAAAAATATTTTTCAACCACTTAATGAAAGATAAATCAAACAATAAAAAGTAAGCGGTTTCGCTATTCAGTTTACCTGGTATAGCGACCAGAGTCAAACACAAGGAGCATGAATTAAAAACTATGTAGTCAGATTTCCAAAATAATTTTTAGCAGTTTTTGAATTTTTAATTTTTTTTATTTTCAATAAAACACAAGGGATAAAATGTACACACCACACTCTTTTTGAATTTTTCAGAATAGTCAACAATATCCAGAAAAATCCAGAGAAATTGTTTTTATGTTTTACAGGTTTTAAAATATTTTTATTACTTTTTTCAAATTTTTTCTGATGTTTTTGTAATTTTATAAAAATCAAACAGTGAAAATTGAGAAAACAGTGCACAACCAAGAGTATTTTGCAACTTAAAAATACTTTAAGTGCTCAAAACTTCTGGAAATTATTTTTAGGCTAAACTACAACTAAATATCTACAAACAAAGACTAGAATCGCATCTTTTTGATTTTTTAGAATTTTCTGTAATTTTTTTAAGATTTTTAGTTTTTTTCACACTTTTTTGGGGTTTTATAAAAGATCTATTCACGAAAATTGGTTAGAAATTAGTTGACAGTAATATACACCTATAGTATTTTTTTAGAATTTTTAGGCAAGTTTTCGAATTTTTATGAATTTTCTAATTTTGGGCAGACAAGAAGACGATGTTTTTTAAAAAAATCAAATGAGATTAAAATGTTATGAAAAATTTAAACAATGTAAAACACTATAGCATGTACTTACACAATTTTTTGGAGATTTTAAGAACATGAAAAACATATGTTTCATTCAAAGAGAGCAAGCAAATTATGTCTGGAAGCACATGACTGGCTGAAAGTGGGGGACGTTAATGCAATTGGCGAAACCTCTAGGGGCTTTGTTGCAATTTAACCAATACTTTAATCAAAAAACTAGGGTTTATGTCCCTTTCGTTTTCAAGTAGCCAAAGGGAGTGGAGAAGGCCGATGCCCCTTCAGATCTGGAGTCGGTCAAGGGGCTTGAAGGCGACGCTGGCCACAGTCGGCAGTGGGCGTTGGAGGTGGGGCACCTAGCGGTGGCGTTGGAGAAGCGCTAGACGAAGGGCGGTGGAGCCGCCACGGGGGTTGCGGTGCAAGCGGGAGGCGGAGGTCGGGCGACGCCGCTGATTGTGGTGTTGCAGGCGGAGGGAGGAGACGCACGTTGGGGACGTTGCCTGTGGCGGAGCGGCGGGCTCGCGCGCGGAGGAGGGTCGGTGCGACCGCGCTCGCGGCGGTTGGCGACTGTTGTTCTGGAGGGCGGCTGGAGTTGCACATGGAGGAGTTTCGTGCGGGGACTACGATTGGAGGCGAGCGGTGGTTGCGGGAGGCAATTGTGGAGAAGCCGTGTGGCGGTTATGGAGATGGCACTCACGGTGGGGCCGCCATTGGGCGGTCCTGTTGTTGTTTCGAATGTTGAAGGCAGGCAGGGGGTCGTCGACGTGATGGTCACTTGTGGGCGGCGGTTTTTTTGTGTTTTTTTAACTGTAAACAACATTAATTTTTTTTATATTTTTTTACAGAAAATGTAAACAGAAGCAAGAATGATTTTTTTTTATTTTCTTATTTATTATATTTTTATTTTGATTTTCCTGTAAAATAAAGGTCAGAGATGAAAACAACTATATGTTTTTTAATTTTATTTATTTATAAACAAATTGGGATGCATGAATGGTGGCATATCTTGGCAAAGCGGGAGGGAGATCCGAAGATCTGACCACCGTGCGTGGTCGGATGTGAGAGGTTGTGCGAGGTAGAATAAGAAAATGTGAGGATCGGAAAATGAGGTGAAAATCAGTGTCGGACGCGGATTAAATCAGGATGGATGTTTTTGGGATTTTAATATCTAGATTATAATCATGAAACCTAAGCAAAAATTAAATCTAAGATTTACCTAGGAAAAATGATGGGAAATAGAAAATGGATCTCACCTCGGGATCGGATACGCCGTGATGGCCTCGACGACGGCCGACACGTTGTTACTGGATGGCTCGGAGGTGGGGACACTCTTCTTCAACAAGATAGCTCTCGGAGATCGAGCTCCTTCTACCAAAGATTGATCAAGCATGAATGAGGGAGGAAGGAGCCAATAAAAGGAGAAGAAAAAATAAAAAAAGGAAGGTATATACACTTAGGGAAGGTGTTTATTGATAGAATTAATAAAATAATTAAATATATAAATTAATAATAAAATTAATAACGAAATTCAGAATTAAATAAATTAATAAAAATAATTAATTTATAAAAATTAATTAGCCACCTTAATGACGGCTATTAAAGGTATGGAATAATATCTTATATACAAGGTAGGTTTTTAAATCAAATAATGAATTAAATAATTAAATATAAATATAAATTTCGTAATTAAATTAAATTAATTAATTAATATTAGATATTTTATTTTTGGTGATTTTTATATAAGGAAATTAGTTTCATACAAATATTATGTACATATAATACATTATACACATGTACAAATAAGGAAATAATTGTTTTTATATTTTTAAATATTTTTTATTTTGTTTTTAATAAAAATAATATTTACAATTATGTACATTATGTATAAAAAATAAATATGAATAAATATGTACAATAAATATTGGTGAAACAACACAAAACACCCTCAGAAAAACATAACTCCAAAAACTATGAAACCACGGCCATTTGAAAGATAATTTAATTTAGAGTTATAATGGGAAGTGAGTTTAATTCAGTTTGAGTTCGTATGGAGCCGGAATTTGGTATTTCAATTATCACTTTGCGGCTTTTTCTGAGTGTGATTATTTGCAATATGTACATTATTTTGCATTGCAATTATTTTTATTATTTACAACACATTTTTATTTACAACTTTATTTACAAAAATAATTAATTTGAGGTCAATTTATGTATAAATAAAACAGTACAAGTTTTATACAAATATACAGGGGAAAAATATTTACAAAATATTTTTGAATTTTTGAATTGAAGACCCTATCTCCCCCTACTTTATTCCTGGTCAATTAGGTCAAGTCTTGACCTTCTCTCGGGGTTCGGATCAGCATGTATTCATTGCATAAACATATCCATTATTTCCTTTTCTTTTTATTTTCTTCTTTATTCTTTTAATTTATGTACAAAAAGTGTAAAAAATGTGTATTTAACAAATGCATGCAAAATGGTAAATTCACGGAATAAGTGGGTATTTACAGGTGTTTGACTACGGAAATGAAGCTAAATAAAAGAATAAAGACAATGAATCGTGGATTCATCATTCCCCTATACTTTACCTTCGCTAATCCCTTAGCAAACACTTATTTGGAAAATAAGTGAAAACAAAAATAAAGAAAAGAAAAAAGGAAAAAAGTTAGAACAACATTGACTTTAAACTTATTTTCATAAAAATATAGTATGGAGCTCTGTCAGACCTTTGGATTATTAGTGTGTCGGAACCTTAATGGGAAATGGATTTAAAATCCAACAGCCTCTAAGTTCCACAATAATCCTATTCAGGTCTCCTCAACAGTCAGATCAGAACAAGTCTACATATAAAATTCTTATGACTATGAATCTTTTCTTGTACGGTGTAAGTGAAATATAGCTCCTCATCTCAAAAGTAGCAAAGAAACAACCTCTCTCAACAAGGTAACTCTAGTCCCCCGGTCTAGCAACTCTTTCCTCGAGGAGCGGGGATATTCCCTTCTAAGTTCAAGTATAACCAGCTCAAGAAGAGTGGATGGAGAAGAGAATGAACAGTAACCAGTGTAGTTACCTATCCTTGGATGTATGACTAGTGTAGCCAAGTCATCCGCTGCAAGCTTACAAACATTTGACTTTGAAGCTCTTATTCTTTTTTCACTTGTTTATACACTCCAGCAGGCATTTTACTTTTCTATCAGGCATGTCCACTTTTGTAGATTTTGCATTTTGTTTTTGAAAATATATACAAGGTGCAGCATGTACATAAGGAGTTTTTCCTCTTGAGCTAGTAGACTATCCCTCTTTTGAAGCATTATTGCAACCCCACAGCATCCTGTCTTTAGACCCCAAAATCACCAAATCAGGTTGAGACGCACTTCCCTCCCTAGAGGAGAACGAGAGGTTCCGCCTAGATGTACTACCCTCGTATGCTACCCCAAGCCAAAAGATTCGGCCCCCTCACTACCTCGTCCATGAAGAGCTACGTGTAGAGTGCTTGTCCAAGGTAAGCCATGGTCTGAAAGAATTATGCGTGTGTTGTTAAATATTCTACTTAGACTTATCAAGATGACATTTGAACATAGTCTTATGGACTCAAAGAATTAAGTCACTAGGACCTGAAAAGTCTTAACTCCAGTTCTTATAAGGTTCCTCTGAAATTAAGTGGATTAAGGTCCAACTAAGCGCCATTCTTCAAATTTATTCCAGACTTAATTTCAATGTCAAAATTATCCTGAAAAATGTACATGCAAATGCAAGAAATATGTACAATGCAAAGAAAAGAAAGAAAAAATATTTTTGTGAAACAATTTTCTAATTTTGAATTTTTTATTGCTTTTTGAATAATGATGCACATGCAAAAAGTGTTTTTTTAACAAAAGGTTAGTAATATATACAAGTATATATAACTTTTTTTAATAAGAGTTAGGGAGAGATACACATATTTACACAGGAGTGAGTTAATTATTTACAAGAATCAGATGAAAGGATTTACAACTTGAGTAATTTATATAGGTATATACATACAGTTGGATTCTTTTACAAGTATTTATATCGTATTTTAGCCATATTAAAAATATGAAAGTATGAGTTATGGCTAAAGTATATATACAATATATATATATGACACCCACCTATACTTAGCTCGAACTATGTCCTCATAGTGATCAAAGAGATGCAAAGGAAGACATAACTCGTGCTAAGTATTAAAAGAACGCTATGCTACAATGACGAATAAAAGAATATAATCAATAGGAGTCGGTGATCCCCCTAACTTAGGATCAAGTAATCCTAAGTATAGAAGAATGTACACAAGGGGAAAACCGAGAAGTAGAATGTACAGAGTCTACCTCCCCTATACTTAGGGTAAAATATCCCTAAGTATAGGCAGCAAAACAGAGGTAAAAAGAATCAAAAGAATAATCACAAATCTGACACCCCCTTATACTTAGGGTAAAGTACACCCTAAGTATAGCATAATCATGAGATGGAGATGGGGTGTTTTAGACAAAAGAATGTGCGATATGGGCATCTGGATCTATACAGCTGCGAGAGGAAGTGATAATCAGGCATGAGATGTAAATTATGTGAGTCAAAAATCACATCTCATACAAAATGAATAGGGGCAACATCGACAGTCAGCGGATCATGATCTAGATATGGCTTCAGGCGTTGACCGTTAACTCGGAAGGTAGACTTAGATGACATCTCCAATATATCAATGTTGCCATTGTCATGCATCTTCCGGACCAAGTATGGTCCCTTCCACTTGCTCTGCAAATTCCCTGGAAATAGTCTTAGCCTGACATCGAATAACCATACTTTCTGGTTCGGCTCAAACTGCTTATGGATGATGTGAGAATCATGTCATATCTTCACTCACTCCTTATACGGCTACTCGAAAAGGATGTATCTCTAAGTTCCTCCAGGGCTGTCAATTCTGCCTTTCTCTGATCTCCTACACTCTCTGGATCCAAAAATATCTCAGTAATAACCCATAGTGACTTATGCTTCAGCTCAACTGTTAAGTGGCATGGCTTGCCATAAACGAGTCGGAATGGAGATGTACCCAATGGAGTCTTAAAGGATTTCATATATGCCCACAAGACCGAGTCCAAAAGCTGTGACCAATGCTTTCGGTCTGGGCGGACTACCTTCTGCAATAAAGTCTTAATCTCCATGTTGGAAACCTCAGCAAGACCATAGGATGATAAGGAGTGGTAACTCTATGATCTATGTTGAACTCGTTAACAAGGGCCCTTACTTTATCGTTGATAAAATGAGTCCCCCGTCTGATATCAAAACTCTAGATACCACGAACTGTGAAATGATATTTTTCCTCAAGAATTTGCAAACAGTATTAGCATCTGCGGTTCGGGCAGGGATGGCCTCAACCCAACGACTCACATAATCTACAGAAAGGAAGATATACTCAAATCCCTGACTCTTAGGAATGGGCCCATGAAATCGATGTCCCATGCGTCAAAGACCTCACAAAAGTGAATGGGTTGCATCGGCATCATATCTCTCTATCCACAAGGGCCCATTTTCTGATAGTCAGTACATCTCTTCATGAATTCATCTGAATCCTTGAAGAGGGTAGGCCACCAAAGGCCGGATTGAAGCACCTTCTGTGATGTCCGTCTCCCAGAATGATGTACTCCTGCCTCTAGCTTATGGCAATAGGTGAGGACGCTATGCTGCTCTTCTTGAGGAATATGCCGTCTCCAAATGTTATCCCCTCCTTCATGATAAAGAGTGGAATTTTCCCAATGGTACGACTTGGCCTAAGCAAGAAAGGTCTCAAGTCGTTGTCTGGGCTAATCTTGTGGAACTTTCTTCGTGACAAGATAGTTCACAATATCGACGTACCATGGAAGTGAGGTGATTGCAAGGATCGTCTCATCTGGGAATGTCTCTGTAATAGGTGTGATTTGATCCGAATCCTCAAGGTTCTCTAAACGGGAGAGGTGATCTGCCGCCACATTTTTTACTCCAGGTTTATCCATAATCTCTATGTCAAATTCCTGGAGTAGAAGGATCCATCTAGTCAATCTGGCTTTGGAATCCTTCTTTGCCATTAAGTATCGTATGGCGGTGTGACCAATATAAATTGTCACTCTAGATCTAAGAATGTAAGATCGAAACTTATCCAAGGCAAAGACTACTGCTAGCATCTCCTTCTCTGTGATTGTGTAATTCCGCTAAGCGGCATCCATAGTTCGGCTAGCGTAGTGAATGGCAAAAGGCGCTCCATCCCTCCTCTGTCCAAGCACAGCCTCTACGGTAAAATTAGAAGCACCCATCATGATCTCGAATGGGAGAGATCAATCAGGCGGCTGAAGGACAGGAGCTTCAACAACTAGATTCTTGAGAGTTTCAAATGACATAAGACACTTATCATCGACAATGAACTCGATGTCTTTTGTCAACAAATCAGTGAGTGGTCGGGCAATCCTGCTGAAGTCTTGTATGAACCATCGGTAGAAACCGACATGCCCCAGAAAAGACCATAACTGTCATAAATTGGACGGTGGATTGAGTTTCTTAATGATATCCACCTTGGCCGGGTCGACCTCCATGCCCCTGTTGGAGATGATATGGCCAAGGACCATCCCCTGAGTCACCATGAAATGACTCTTCTCCCAAGATAAGACTAAGTTGACCTCAATGCAACACTGAAGTACTCAGTCCAGGTAATAAAGCATGCATAAAAACTGTCACCGTAGATCGAGAAGTCATCCATGAAGACCTCTAAAAATTCACCTACCATGTCCGAGAAAATAGAGAGCATGCACCTTGGGAATGTAGACGGAGCATAACATAATCCAAAGGTCATCCGTCTAAAAGCATACATCCCAAACGGACATGTGAAAGTTGTTTTCTCTTTGTCTTCGGGCGCTATAGCCACCTGGTTGTATCTCGAATACCCATCCAGAAAGCAATAATAACTCTTCCCAGCTAATAGCTCAATGATCTGATCTATGAATCGTAGCCGGAAGTGGTCCTTCTTGGTATCATGATTCAATCATTTGCAGTCCACACAAACCCTCCAAGAAGTGGGTACTCGGCTAGCTATCTCCTCTCCAGACTCGTTCACAATTGTGGTGATACCCGTCTTCTTGGGTACCACATACAATGGACTCACCCATTTGGAGTCGGAGATGGGGTAGATAAAATCGGCACTCCACCACTTAGATATTTCTTTCATAACCACCTCTCAAAGATTCAGGTTCAGCCGTCGCTGGAACTCACGTGAGGGCTTGGCGTCTTCTTTGAGATAAATGTGGTGGGAGCACATGGCCAGACTTATCCCATGGAGATCAGCTACAATCCATCATATTGCCTTGTGGTTTCTTTCAAGAACCTCCATCAAACGAGATTCTTGGTCTTCAGTCAAATACACTAAGATAATGACTGGGAACATATCTGGATCACCCGCAAGAAATCTATACTTCATGCTCTGCAGTAAGGTCTTCAATTCTGGGCAAGTGGGAGCTAGTAAATATGGCTTCTGAAATGTCTGAGTGAATGCTACCAGATCTATGTGTGACAACTCTCGCTGCAGTGGTAAATTTGACGAAGATGGCCCTGCTGGTATATATGTTAATAGACCTGGCTCACTCTCCGCCCTAGCTGTCGGCTCTGTAGGCACCATACATGGTAAATATTCATCGAACTCCTGCCAGTCAAAATCGGTGTTTGTGTCTGAGGGATCTGAATTCGAAGCGCATGAAACAAAATCGTCTTCGCTATCCAGATCATGATAAACAACCTTTACTGTATCCTGTGTCATGGGTGTCCTCTCCGAACTCTCATCTGCTATGATCTGTAAATCTACAATGTCTAAAGATGTGACAAGAGCTCGTGATGCGGGATCTGCCCAAACTGCTTCATCATATGTAATCACAAAGTCACACTCTTGGTGGATGTCTAGCTCTACTTCTGTCATCTGCTCTGAGTCGGTCATCTGATCTGAGCACTCTGAATCTCTAGCTTCGATCTCCTAGATCATCTCTATTTGTACACTTTCACCCTTGATGCAAAAGTATACCTTCCCACTATCATGGTCGGACACCGTCTTGGTTGTGGCGATGAAAGGTCTTCCTAAAATGATGGGGGCATCGATCACACGTTCAGGGATCTCCATGTCCAATACAACAAAGTTCACGAGGAATTTCAAGCCCTGACTTGTGACGAAAACATACTTAAGTAACCCCTTCGGCCTCTTAACAGATCTATCAGCAAACTGAAGGATCGTCATGCTCTGTCTAAGAGGGCCAAACTCGAATCGATCGAGTAAGGCAGTCGGAAGAAGGTTAATTGACGAACCGCTGTCTAATAGGGTCTGATCGAACTGATGCTCATGAATGTGGCATCTGACATAAGGAGCTCCTACATCAGGTCTCTTGACTGGCAATTGATTCTGAATAGTTAAACAAGTGGCACGAGTAAGCACATGGATTTCTGCATTACGATTCCTCTTCTTCTATGTACAGTGGTCTTCTCTCTCAAGTGCTTCTGGAAGAGAGGGATATGCTCTAGTGCCTCATGTAGAGTCAGCTAGATATGGAATTTGTCGATCTTCTGCTGGCTGAACTCTAACTGCTGTGATTTTTTTGGATTTTCTATTTTCTTCCCCTACCCCAAGTGGAGTGCTTGAGGGAAGGGGACAGCTAGACCCTTCTCAGATAGAGGGTCAGAAAAAGGTTCCTGCTTCTATGAAGGAATGAAGCCCATACAAGAGTTATCATGCAACACATATGGACTCGAAGTAGATGAAGAAACCATTCCTTTATTCATTTTTTGTTATTTTTGATATTGTCCTGAGATACAAAGACATGAGGAAGCACAACTGGAATAGAGATGGTGGCATCAGTACCACCAAATGCATCAGGAGAAATGACAGGCTCAGTACTGTCTACTGGATCATCATCCTTGGTGGTGTCAGCACCACCATCATCAATATCATCAGCGGCATCAGCACCGCTATCCTCCTCTTCTGGTGCTCTTGGATCATCATGGGGTTGTCGCTCAGACGAGGCGCCATCGGCTGGCATCCTACCGCTCCTAAGTGTCATAAAATCAGCATCAAATATGTAGGGAGAAATATCATCCAAAATATCGCTAGCAGTGGCGGTCTCTGTAAACAGTACCTTCTCAAATTTCCTCTTCAGATTATTCAGGTTAGGTTCAATCTGAGCGGGTATGGCGGCTTTTCCCCTGATTATCTCCCTCATTACCTATCGAAACTCATTCATCTCTTGCCGGAAGGATGCCTGCTGGTCAGTGAGTAAGAGGGTGAGGTCATCAAGAGCTGGCTTGTCATAAATCAGAGCATGAGAACCAGATGGGTTGCCTCGCTAGAAATGAGGAGGAGGCTGAGAATACTGATGAGGCTGCTGCTGCTGCCTCCACTGTTGTCCCTAATGGTAGGGACAAGGACCCTGCTGGAAGTGCTATTGTGGCTGGGAGTAATGGGGTTGCTGTTGTTGATGGCTGCTCTGTCCACCCTGAGCTGGAGATTGCTGCTGGGACGAGGTGCCTCTAGTAGACCACCTGAATCCGAAATGATCTCGGCGAATCCCGGGCTGCTGCCGGTCATACCAAATCCCATTGACTTCCATCAACGACTCCTGCTCGTACTAGAAAGGGGGAAGAAATGTCAGTGGCTGATCTGGCTGATACACCACCATACGAGTGTCCTGAGATGGTGGTGGCTGAGAGTAGTGCTGTTGCAACTACTGAACCGACTCTGCCTGAATGTGGTGAACCTGGCAGTATTGGACAGAGTGCTGGGAGGAGCTGCTGCTCAGATCAGTCCGTGACCTGGGATGAGGCTGAGAAGCGGTCTGTGCCTCCTGGAGACACAAGATATGAGTCTTCAGGTCACTAAGAGTCGGTGCCAACTGATCTATCTGTGTCATGCCCTGACACTGCTTCTTCTCTATGATCTTTACGTGGTCCAACTTCTCGCTGATAATACCCATATCAGCGGTTGAAGATTCTGCCCGTGTTGCTGCTGCTGACGAAGAAATGGGTGGACCAACATCAACCCGTGTTATCCTCTGATAGGACACGACCTAGGGTAGGGACTTACCCTGAGCATAGAGCCGGGTCTGGGACATCACTGTGAAGTTTTCAGCCATCTCCTCATAGATAGTCCAGACCTAGTCTTCGTCCTTGGCGAAGTAGGAACCCCCACAAGAAGCATTGACAAGCCTCTGCAACTCCGGTGTCAGCCCATGAAAGAAGCTCTGGACAAGATTGGGCTTGGATATGTCATGGTGTGGACACCGGTCGATGAGCTCATGAAATCGATCCCACACCTTATTAAACATCTCATTGGGGATCATGTAGAAGTTGTTGATCAGAGCTCATGCTGCGTTGGTCCGGCCGAGTGGATAATACTTGTAAAAGTACTCGGTCCGGAGCTGCTCCCAAGTGGTAACATATCTCCCCATACGCTTCAGCCAATAGGCTGCTCTGTCGGACAGGGAGAAAGGGAATGCTATCATCTTGATAGTGTCCTCGTCCACGAATCTATCATGAACCGTGCTGCAGATCATCTCGAACTCTTGCAGGTGAAGATGTGGCTCCTCGGGGGCTATCCCACGGAACTTGGGCAAAAGTTGAATGGTCTGGGGGGAGCTTGAAATCGTCCAGAATCTCAGGGAGCTGAATCCATCGATGAGTGAGAGTTGCAACAGGGTTGTGCAACTGCCTCATCGGTCGTGGTTGTCTAGCTGGCTCTAGCTAATCCTCCGGGTGTTCGTCTAGTCCTCCTCCAAACTCTGGAATCTCTCCACCACCTGCTCGATGAGGCTCTCCTCTGTCGGCTCGCATCTGTGCTATCTCTCGGCGCTCCTCGGCCATAAATGTTTCCTGATCTCTGATCTGTCTCTGCATCGTCTCTAGGGAGACTAGAAGTGTGTTGTTGATGGCGCTCTGATCAAGAACGTAAGTGGAACCCTGGGGCTGCCCATCGGTGCGTTCGTCACTGATGGCCATCTCACGGGTCTCTGCAAAGGCAAAAGATCCCGACTTAGGTGTCGTCAAGTTAACATAAATCTGTGTTGGCCTCTGCTTAGTTATCTCAGGATTGGTGGAAGAAGGGTGGTCGAGGGAGGACAGGGTGCTAGTGAACTCATTTTGGGAGAGCGGGTATGGGCTCTTCGAAACTGCCCTAGATGAATGGGGAGGAGTGCTTGAGAGTGGTGCTGCCAGAGGCAGCCTAAGGGATCTCTTGCCCATCATCGTGATGTGGGGATGAGTGCGGATAAGATCTCGATGCAAATAAGATCAGAAGTCAAACCCCCAATTCGCCTACTCAACACAAGCTGATGACTGTAAAGGATCGGTCGTTTATCTTGTCAATTTTACTTTAGGTGATAAATCAATCTTACAGAGCGATTAAACGAGTTGTTAGGAACCCGATGCTCCCAGAAGACTGGCCCAATCTCAAAGCGAGATCTTTCCCAGCCAGTACAAGTTACGGACCGTTTACCAACTACCCGATCAACTCGCTCTGTTAAGGGCGTCACGGTCCGCTTTACCGGTTACCGGAGAGATCCTCACTGGAGAACGACTAACCCCAAGACCAGTAGTCTAACGGAAGTTTAGGTGTGGATCTAGCCTAGTGTGTGGATCACTCTCTCGCTCAAGCAAACCAAACAATGAGGGGTTGACTCTCCCCAAAACAAATAATTTTAGATGAGGTAGCTTTTAGGGTCAAGTTTGCATTAGCAGCCTCAGATTTTATTGCTTTCACTTTTTAGATTTTTTTTCGAAAAAATAACGCCTAACAAATTTTTTGATTTCCTGTGATTATTTTGAGTTCAAAAGCAGGGGGAGGAAGTCGAAAAAGATGATGCACAATCAAACACAATGATGCATGCAGAGATAGAAATGCGTACCTTACTCCAGCACTCTACATGCAATATGATCCGTGCATAAAATTAAATACTGAAAAGAAACTCACTATATGATGCACTAGGAAATCAGCCTTAGGTGAGAAACTTCTATTGATCGTGAAGAACAAATAGTTAACTAATCAAAGAGAGAGAGGCCTGAGTCCGGTCTCAGATGTCGATTAGTGTTCACCACAACAGATCCTATATATGCTGTATACGACCTCTAGCGGTACGTGGCCTCTCAAATGATTAAGTTAACTTTTTCAATTTTTTACCTAGATCCAATTATGATCTATAGGAACAAGCAAGCAATTAGGTGTTGGGCCTTAGCTAATTACATCACAATCAACAAAAAATCCTACGTCTAGGGGCCAAAACCATGAGAATCAAATAGAGAGTTATGGCGATGAAATCAAAAACGCGAAAAACAAGGGTGAGGTCCCCCACGTGCACCGGTACTTGGCAAAACAGACCCCGAAAAATGTTCAAATCCACAAGAGTTCAACTTCGAAAGAACAATGTCTAAATGTTCTCTAAAATATAATAAATGTCCTCTTCTCTGCTTCTCCTCCTCATGTGCAAGTTCTCCGAAAAGAATCCAAGGAAACGCCAAGCGGTTCCTCGCACAAAAATCAAAGCAGATGATGGCCAGAAAACAATTATAATATTATAAAGACAAATAGCACAAAACTAAAAAATGACTTCAAAGCCGTGCTCCCTGTAACGTCCCGGGCTTAGGTCCCCGGTCCGTTATTGAGGAAAACTGGCCCTGACAACTTGTTGGGTTCGGGTCTAGATGGACCCGTTAACAACCACCCAAAATGCTTAAGCCCAAGTTGTCAAGTAGTAATCCCCACCACTTATAAACCATACCCACACTTCGTGAGTTTTAAGTATGGCACTATGTTTGGGGTTGGGGTATTATAACCTCCCCCACTTATATTCGCAACGTCCTTGTTGCGACATGGCCCATCACTTATTCCCAGTGATAGTGGCGGCTGCACACTCCGGGTAGCCATTTCCTCCAACCTCTTGTAGGGGCGGCTCCACCTCTCGGGTAGCCCTTTCCACTATCAGAGAGAATTTGGCTCTGATACCATTTGTAACGTCACGGTCTTAGGTCCCCGATCCGTTATCGAGGAAAACTGGCCCTGACAACTTGTTGGGTACGGGCCCACATGGATCCGTTGAGTTCCTAGAATGGTAGAAATCTCAAACTCCACTTCATGAGGTGGAGGAAGCCCAGGCAAGTCTGCAGGAAATACATCCGGAAAGTTCTTTACTATTTCAGTCGCCCCTATTCCTTCCATGGGAGTTTGATTCCCAATGACATGAGCAATAAATCCTTCGCATCTTTGAGATAACAGACGATGAGCTTGCAATGCTGATATGCAGGTTACCCTCTCGATGAGGTGCTTCCATCAAATACGAATTCTTGTAGCTCAGGAATCCTGAAAATAATCTGTTTTTGGAAACAGTCTAAACATGCGTGGTGATTCCCAAGCCAGTCCATGCCGAGAATAACATCAGAATCCTCCATCTGAATGAGCAGCAAGTATGCCTCCAGCATATAACCTCCAATATAAACTGGACAATCGGGAAATACCCGATGGACAACAAACACCTGACCTCTAGGTCCCTTAATAAGATAAGGGTTTGAAACTATGGTAGGCTCTCGGCCTAAGGTATCCGCAAAACTCCATGATACGAAGGAATGAGATGCACCCGAGTCAAAAAGAGCATGAGCTGTAAAGTCGCCTACTGAAATCATACCTCGTACTACTGATCCTGAAGCATGTGCTTGCCCATCGATGATGGCATGGAGTTGTCCTTCTGATGGCACCAGCTGAGCTGAAGGAACTCAAGGTGCAGTTACAAGAACTGCTGGAGAAGGGTTTCATACGCCCTAGTACATCTCCATGGGGAGTGCCTGTCCTTTTTGTTAAGAAGAAGGATGGATCTATGCGCATGTGTATAGATTATCGGCAGTTGAATAAAGTAACAATCAAGAATCGTTACCCTTTGCCGCGCATTGACGATCTCTTTGATCAGCTACAAGGGTCATCCATCTTCTTTAAGATTGATCTACGGTCTGGTTATCACCAGTTACGTATTCGGGATGTGGATATACTTAAGTCTGCATTCAGAACCAGATATGGTCACTACGAGTTCTTGGTGAAGATTCTTTGGCAACGACACAACTCCGAGGAGGCCACCTGGGAACCTGAGGCGGATATGCAACGGGACTACCCGTACCTTTTTGAAGGTAATATATAAGCTACTTTCATCCTTTTAAGGTTGTTAACTTTTACTCGATAGGATCCATCCTTTTAAGGTTGTTATGATTACACCTTTTGCATCCTAAGTCTCGGGGACGAGACTGTTTTTAAGGTTGTTATGATGTAACACCCCGTAATTTTCGGATTTTTCTGAAGTTTTAAAACCTGTTCAATATTACACTCAAAAGAAACATCTCGTCGCAAGCTTTCCAACGAGCCCAAAAACGTGAAATTCCGAGTCCAGATGTGAGAGATTGTATAATGCTAGATGCTTTTAGAATGTTCCCTTCTACACTTGTTAAGTTACTGCAATTGCATTGCCTATCTATACTCTCTTGATTTATAATTTATTTTATCCTTACTGAGTCAGTTGACTAATGAGTTACATTCTTTGGAAATCCAACAGGAAGTGTAGAGCAGGAGACAGATGCTCACATCTTTGGTGGTGCATCTGCAGAACGTTGTTAAGGTTGAGGACCAGTTTGTCGTAGTTTTGTTATCCTTCCTTTCCGATTATTTATTTATGATGTACTAAAGAGACTTTAAAGACTTATTGCTATCCGTATGTGGATCTTGTTATCAGTAGAAACAGATTTTTCTTTCACTATCTTGTATAAATGGTATATCATGCAGGTTGTTTATGATTGTTGTTGGGTAATATTGAGATTGGGAGTTGAGATGCGCTACCGTCGAAGTGGGGCGCTACACTCCCCGACAATGGCACCATTCTGATGAGTGATCGATCAACTAGGGTTAAGTATGCAAATATGTCAATGGTCGTTGCGACCCTAATTAATCGGCTAACTCAACGAGAAAAAAATATTTTTCAACCACTTAATGAAAGATAAATCAAACAATAAAAAGTAAGCGGTTTTGCTATTCAATTTACCTGGTATAGCGATCAGGGTCGAACATAAGGAGCACGATTTAAAAATATATGTAGTCAGATTTCCAAGATAATTTTTAGTGGTTTTTAAATTTTTAATTTTTTATTATTTTCAAATAAAACACAAGGGATAAAACGCACACACCACACTCTTTTTGTATTTTCAGAATAGCCAATAATGTCCAGAAAAATCCAGATAAACTGTTTTTGAGTTTTACAGATTTTAAAATATTTTTTGTAATTTTTTTGAATTTTTATGGTATTTTTGTATTTTTATAAAAATCAAACACTGAAAATAGATAAAAAAAAATGCACGACCAAGAGTATTTTGCAACTTAAAAATACTTTAAGTGTCCAAAATTCCTGGAATTTATTTTTAGGCTAAACTACAACAAAATATCTACAAAAAGAGACTCGAATCGCAATTTTCGGATTTTTCTAGAATTTTTGCAATTTTTTAAGATTTTTAGTTTTTTCGCACTTTTTTGGGGTTTTATAAAAGATCTATGCACAAAATTGGATAGAAATTAAAAGACAGTAAAATACACCTACAATAATTTTTTGGAATTTTTAGGCAAGTTTTCGAATTTTTATGAATTTTCTAATTTCGGGTAGTCAAAAAGACATTGTTTTTTATTTTTTTAAATATCAGATGAAATTAAAATGTGATGAAAAAATTATACAATGTAAAACACTACAGCAGGTACATACATATTTTTTTTGGAGATTTTTAGAACATGAAAACATTTATTTCATTCAAAGAGAGCAAGCAAATTATTGTCTGGAAGCACAGGGACTTAACGCAGATAGTTGAAGTTGTTGCACACAATAAATAAAAGAAATAAAATGGGGGGATGCAAATTACCCACTAATTACGTGTAGATCACATGACTGGGTGAAGGTGGGGGACGTTTCTGCAATTGGCAAAACCTATATGGCCTTTGTTACAATTTGCCCAATATTTTAATTAAAAACCTAGGGTTTTTGTCCCTTTCGTTTTCAAGCAGCCAAAGGGAGTGGAGGAGGTCGCCGCCCCTTCAGATCTAGAGTCGGTCGAGGGCTTGAAGGCGGCGTTGGCCGCAGTCGGTGATGGGGGCTGGAGGCGGGCCGCCTCGCGGTGGCGTTGGAGAAGCGCTAAACGAAGGGTAGTGGAGCCGCCACGGGGGTTGCAGTGCACGTAGGAGGCGGAGGTCGGGCGACGCCGCTGATCACGGCGGCGCGGGCAGAGGGAGGAGGCGCACGATGGGGACACCGCCTGCGACGGAGTCGTGGGCTTGCGCGCGGAGGAGGGTCGACATGGCCGCACTCGCGGCGGTCGGCGACTGCTGTTCTGGAGGGCAATTGGAGTTGCGCACGGAGGAGTTGCGCGCGGGGGCTACGGTTGGAGGCGAGCGGCGGCCGCGGGCGGTGGTTGTGGAGAAGCCGTGCGGCGGCGTTGGAGATGGCGCTCGTGGCAGAGCCGCCGTTGGGCGGTCCTGCTGATGTTGTTTCGGGTGTTGATGTCAGGAAGAGGGTCGCCGACGCGATGGCCGCTTGTGGGCGACGGTTTTTTTGTGTTTTTTTAACTATAAACAGCAGCAAAAAATTTTTTATATTTTTTTACAGATAATGTAAACAAAAGCAAGAATGATTTTTTTTATTTTCTTATTTATTAGATTTTTTGATTTTCCTGCAAAACAATGGTCAGAGATAAAAACAACTATATGTTTTTTTATTTGTAAACAAATGAGGGCCCATGAATGGTGGCGGATCTTTGCGAAGCGAGAGGAAGATCCGAAGATCCGACCACCGTACGTGGTCGAATGTGAGAGGTTGTGCGAGGTAGAATAAGAAATTTGAGGATCGGAAAATCAGGTGAAAATCGATGTCAGACGCAGATTAAATATGGATGGATATTTTGGGATTTTAATATCTAGATTCTAATCACGAAACCGACGCAAAAATTAAATCTAAGATTTACCTAGGAAAAATGACGAGAAATAGAAAATGGATCTAACCTCGGGATCGGATACGCCATGATGGCCTCAATGAGGGCCGACGCGCTGTCACCGCACTGCTCGGAGGCTGAGCATCCTTCTTCAACAAGATAGTTCTCGGAAGATCGGGCTCCTCTCCACCAAAGATTGATCAAGCATGAATGAGGGAGGAAGGAGCCAATAAAAAGAGAAGAAAAATAAAAAAATGAAGGTATATATACTTAAGGAAGGTGTTTATTGGTGGAATTAATAAAATAATTAAATTAATTAATTAATTAATTACGAAATTCGGAATTAAATAAATAAATTTATAAAAATTAATTAGCCACCTTAATGGCGGCTATTAAAGGTATGGAATAATATCTTATATACAAGGTAGGTTTTTTAATCAAATAATGAAATAAATAATTAAATCTAAATATAAATTTCATAATCAAATTAAATTGTTTAATTAATGTTAGATATTTTATTTTTTGGTGATTTTTATATAAGGAAATTTATTGTATACAAATATTTTGTACATATAATACATTATACACATGTACAAATAAGAAAATAATTTTTTATATCTTTTTTTTAAAATTTTTACCTTTTTTATTTTATTTTTAATGAAAATAATATTTACAATTATGTACATTATGTATAAAAGTATAAGTATGAATAAATATGTACAATAAATATTGGTGAAATGCAAAAAACACCCCAGAAAATTTACTTTTCAACCGTAACTCCAAAAATTATGAAACTATAGCCATTTGAAAGATAATTTAATTTAGAGTACAATGGAAGTGAGTTTGATTTAGTTGGATTTCATATGAAGCTGGAATTGGTATTTCAATTATTATTTTACGGCTTTTTCTGAGTGTGATTATTTGCAATATGTACATTATTTTGCTTTGCAATTAATTTTATTATTTACAACATATTTTTATTTACTACTTTTGTTTACAAAATAATTAATTTGAGGTCAATTTGTGTACAAATAAAATAGTACAAGTTTTATACAAATATACAGGGAAAAATATTTACAAAATATTTTTGGATTTTTGAATTGAAGACCCTATCTCCCCCTACTTTATTCCTGGTCGATCAGGTCAAGTCTTGACCTTCTCTCGGAGTTCGAGCCAGTCTGTATTTATTGCATAAATACATCTTTTCTTTCCTTTTCTTTTTCTTTTCTTCTTTATTCTTTTATTTATGTACAAAAATGTTAAAAATGCATATTTAACAAATGCATGCAAAATGGTAAATTCATGGAATAAATGGGTATTTATAAGTGTTTGACTAGGAAATGAAGCTAAAATAAAAGAATAAAGGCGATGAATCGTGGATCCATTAACCATAGTCCAAAATAATTTTTACAAAGGATTTTTACAAAATTGTACACACATTTGAAAATCATTTTGCAAAGGTTTTTCAAACAGTATATATAGATTTTCAAAATATTTTGTCAACCATTTTAAAACCATTTGCAAATAGTTTTTCAAAAAAATTTATTTCACACAAAGAGAATAATTTTTTCAAAAGAAAATATTTTACAAAGGTTCAAAATATTGAACAAAATGTTTTCCAAATTCCCTAAGTATAGACAAGAAGAGGAAACAGCGGAGAGGATCAAAGAATAGAAAGGACTCGTGGTGCACACCCCCTATACTTAGGACCAAGTACGTCCTAAGTATAGAAGACTGACAACAAGAGGCAACACCTTTTTGGTAAAAACAGAAAATGGAAAAGGAAAAGAAGAAAGGAAAAAAAGAAGAAAAGAAGAAAAGAGATAGAAGAGGAAATATGAACAACTTATGGTGCACATCTCCCCTATACTTAGGAGAAAGTACATCCTAAGTGTAGCGGTGATGAAGGAGTTGACACCTTTTCGGTAGAATCCAAGAGAAAAGAGGGACAAGAAGAAAATAAGAAAAGTTAGTCAAAAATGTTTTGATTTGCTATGTCTTCTATTGTCACTTCAGAAGTATTCAGTTCATCCTCATAGATCACTTGAATGGAGTCAACGACAGACAAACGTATCATGTTCAAGATAAGGCTTCAGAAGATGTCCATTGACTACAAATGGTTGTGCGTCAGCTGTCGAACCAGATATCATTTTACTTCCATTCTCACGCACATGTCTCACTATAAATGGCCCGGTCCATTTGCTCTTCAGTTTACTTGGAATATTTTTATTTTCACATCAAAAAACCACACCTTTTGACCCGGTTCAAAGGATTTGCGGCGGATATGCTTGTCATGCCATGTTTTGACCTTCTCCTTGTACATAAGGATGTTGTCATAGGCATAATCTCCGAATTCCAATAATCTGTTCAGGTCCACTTTCCGATTCTTTCCGGCTCTCTCGGAATCCAAATTGCAAATATTGATGGCCCATAAAGATTTATGAATCAACTCAACCGGAAAATGACATGTCTTGCCATACACAAGGCGGTAAGGAGACATTCCTAAGGGTGACTTGTACGCAGTTCTGTGAGCCCAAAGAACTGAATCTAGCAGCTGAGACCAGTTCTTGTGATCCGGACACATAAGCTTCTGTAGAATTGTCCTTATCTCCATGTTTGAACATTTGACTAACCCATTGGACTGTAGGTGATATGGTTAAGCAACACGATGTTCGATACATAACTCTTAAGTCAGCTTCTTCACCTCTCTATTTATGAAATGACTACCCCCATCTGATATGAGAATTTTGGGAATTCTGAACCGTGCGATGATGCGATCTCATAAGAATCGATAAACAGTCTGACTGTCGGCGGTTCAGGCAGGAATAACCTCCACCCAGTGACTTGCATAATTGACATCAAGCAAAATGTATTCATAGCTCTGGATGTTAAGAAATGGGCCCAAAAAGTCGATGCCCCATGCGTCAAAGACGTCTGATATCTGAATGAACTTTAGAGGCGTCATGTCTCTCATTCCTATGGTTCCACCCATCTTCTAGAAATCCGTGCAGCACTTGACATAATCTTCTACATCTTTGAACAATGTAGGCCACCAAAGACCACTCTAAAGAACCTTTGTTGTTGTTCGTCGACCTGAATGGTGTCCTCCAAATTCTTGATCATGGCAAAGTGCAAGGACACTAGGAACTTCTTCCTGAGGAATACACCTCCTCCAGATGCAATATGCCCCTTCACGGAATAGATATGGATCCTCCCACTGATAGAAATGGATTTTAGACAAAAATTTGTCTACTTTTAGCTTCAACCAATCTTGTGGGGTTCTCTTGGTCACAAGATAATTCACAATATCAGCATACCAGGGGAGCGAAGTGACCGATAAAATTGCCTCATCTAGAAAGGTTTCTGTAATCGGCTGCAAGTTCAACTCAGGAGATTCAGGTTCAGGAAGTCTAGATAAGTGGTCGGCCACTACATTCTTAATTCCAGGTTTATCTCTGATTTCAAGGTCAAATTCCTGGAGGAGAAGGATCGACCAGACGAGATGTGGTTTGCCGTCCTTCTTCTGCTGTAAGTACCGGATGGCCGAATGATCTGTATAAATAATAACTTTGGACCCGAGAAGATGGGATCTGAACTTTTTCAAGTAAAAACATCACTAGCAGCTCCTTTTCGGTGATTGTGTAGTTTCTTTGGGCTTCATCGAGCGTTCGACTAGCGTAGTGAATCGCAAATGGCACATAGTCCTTCCTCTGTCCGAGCATAGCACCGATGGCATAATCTGGCGCATCTGTCATTATCTCAAATGATTGTGTCCAAATTGGTGGCTGTAAGATAGGGGCTTGAGTAACAAGTACCTTCAATTGATTGAAGGCAAGGAGTACGCGGTCATCCATAATGAAATCATTCTCCTTGCCTAGCAACTCGGTCAATGGTCTAGCCAACTTGCTGAAATCTTTGATAAACCGCCGGTAAAAACTGACATGGCCCAGGAATGACCTGACCTGCTTAATGATTGTGGGTGGCTCTAGCTTTGAAATTACCTCCACCTTGGCTGGGTCAACCTCCATGCCACACTCAGAAACAACATGGCCCAGCACGATTCCTTCAGTCCCCATGAAGTTGCTCTTTTCCCACGAGAGCACCAGATTCACATCACAACACCTCCATAAGACTCAGTCTAGATAGTCAAGGCATTGGTCAAATGAAACCCCGTAGACCGAGAAATCGTCCATAAAGATCTCGAAAAAAAATTCCCTCCATATCAGTGAAAATTGTGAGCATACACCTTTGAAATGTGCATGGGGCATGGCATAGCCCGAACGACATCCGTCTGAAGGCGTACATTCCAAAGGGGTAGGTGAACATGGTCTTCTCTTGGTCTTTAGGAGCTATAGCCACTTGAGAGTATCCATCCAGGAAGCAGAAGTATTCCTTCGCGACCAATCTTTCAAGAATCTGGTCGATGAAGGGTATCAGAAAGTGGTCCTTCTTTGTGGCGAGATTAAATCGTCTATAGTCTATGCATACTCGCTAGGAAGTGAGTACTCTGGTAGCAATCTCCTCTCCTTTATCGTTCTTCACGTTGGTGATTTCTGATTTCTTCGGCACCACATACAGGGGGCTCACCCATTTGCTGTTGGAGATGGGATAAATGAATCCCGCATCGCACCATTTCTGAATTTCTTTCATAATAACATCCCGCAGATTTGGATTGAGTCTTCTCTAAAATTCTCGGGAGGGTTCGCTATCTTTCTCAAGTAAAATGCGATGCAAGCACAAGGATGGATTGATCACATGGAGATCTGAAGTTTTCCAGCCTATTACCTTGTGGTTGCGTTCAAGAACCTTCATCAAACAAGATTCTTGGTTTACGATCAGATGAGCATTGATAATGACCGGGTACATGTTAGATCTCCCGCAAGAAAGGCACATTTCATATTGGAGGGCAATGGTTTTAGCTCGGGCAGAGCCGGAGCGACTTCAGTGGTGACTTCAGCTATAAAAATGGGCGGTGGTTCTTTCATTTGTTCGGAGTCCACCATGCTCTGTCCTACCTCATCATTCAATAATTTACAGAACTCTTCAATGACTTCTTCTTCACATAACTCTTTGATAACCTGCTCTTGGTCTTGAAGGCACATCATCCCCACCTGGGTCTCCTTAAGTAATTCAGTAAATGTCTCATCATGATCAATAAGGGGAAATTCGACTGTGTTCTCCAATCCCTCCTCTGGATAGAGGAATTCATGGATCTCGTTATCATCCAAAAAGAGGTTGGTGTCTTGAATTTCAACCAAAAAGTCATAGTCTTCGGAGTGGTTGGTCACCCTTGCACTTGCTGCAGATGTCCCTTCTGGATGTCTTGCATCAGACACAGTCTCTATCTTGATTTTATTACTACTGAAACTGAAGGTGATTTCTCTAGTGCCATAGTTCACCACTGCATTGGCTGTTCGTAGGAACGGCCGTCCAAGTATGATTGGTGAGTAGCAAAGGAGTGGAGACATCCCTATCGAGTACGGCAAAATCGGCTAGGAATTGCTTCCCTTGAACGGTGACTATTATGTATTCCAACATTCCCCTATGCCGCTTGACAGATTTGTCTATGAACTGCAGAATCATCTTTGTGGGTCTGAGCGGTCCTTACCTGAATTCTGTAAGCAGTAAGTCTGGCATCAGGTTGACAGAAGACCAGTTGTCCAGCAAAGTGCGTTCGAACTCCTGATTGAACATCTGATAGCGAACAAGAGGTGCTCCCTTATCTGGCTTCTTATCCGGGAGATTGTTGATTGCTTTGATTGTGGCCATTGTAAGAATGTGCTTCTCAGACTTGCCACCTTTGCTTCTGGTGTTGTGAGGGTGAGGCCTACGCTTATTTGTACATGTATCTTTCAGTCCTTTCTTCATGGCTGGCATGTACTCAAGAGCTTTCATCAATGGCATGTTTAATACCAAATTCTTGATAATTTCCACAATGGCGGGATCAAACAAAGCATTTTTCAAAATTTTCATTTTTTGTGCTTTTTCATTGCTTTTGGAAAAGGAATATTTACAAATCGTCAATAATATCATTCAAGATTGTGTCCATATCATTGTTTACATGTAGATGGCAAAAAGGTATAGAATCATCTACATCGTACGGACCAAATAATGCAAGCCTGACTTCTGGTGCTGGCTTTGGCTTCGCTGCAGGTGCAAGATTCTTCAAGGTTGAAGCTGGTTCTGTGCCATGTGCAGGCGTCTCTAATGCCGGATAGTCTCCACCGAGGTTGTTGTCATCTCTTTGTATTATTGTATTTTCTTCATTTTTTGTGAATTTTCTGCAGATGGTGTTCCCCCAAAAATGTTGCTTGGCCCTCGTGCTGGCTGGACTGACAACTCCTCGTCAGATGTAATGTGCTTTCCCTTTGCAGTTGATGATGGCTGCAACACTCTACCGCTCCTGAGAGTAACAATGCTAGATATAAACAAATCATTTCTACCTGAATCAGGTCGATTGCTGCAAACTACATGCTCCCTTGCGTCGGAAATTATTAGGATTGGCTTCGACCTAGACTGGAATGACAATTTTCGCAGTCGTCAGGTCGTCTATCTTCTGGTCCATCTCAACCATATTCTTAACGAGTTGTTCCAGACAAGCAAGGGTTGGGTTCATTGATGTAACCTCAGAAGAATCGCTTACTTGGGGCCTCTGATTCTGATAATGTGGGGGATGTTGTTGTTGGTAGCCCTGTGAGAATTGTTGAGGAGAAGGACGAGAGGAGTACTATGAAAACTGATGGGAGGGATGAAAATTTTGATAGGATGCACCCGACTGTTGTGGAGAAAATCCCTGATGTCGATAGCCGGACTGCTGCTGGTATCCCTGCCTCCATATGTTCCTATATTGCGGATAGGGATGTCTATCGAGTTCAACAAGCCGAGTTGGCCCCAACTCAGACTCGAACTCGATAAGAAACCTAAGGCTCGAACTCGGGCTAGATAAGGGTCGAGCCCTGGATCACCAACTCGAACTCGAACTCGTCGAGTTCGATTTGACTCACGAGCCTCTTATCGAGCCATGAGTTTCTGAGCTGGCTCACGAGTCTCAAAATGAGCTGGCTCACAAGCCTCTTATCAAGTCATGAGTTTTTGAGCTGGCTCACGAGCCTCAAAATGAGCTGGCTCATGAACCTCTTAACGAGTCATTGCTTCATTTTATACATTAAATTATGCAAATGAACCTCTTAACGAGTCATGAAGGTTAGGAAATAGGAACCATCAGTCTATAGTCTGGGGAAGTTTCGGTATATAATTTTTCAACTTGTTACTAAGAGGGGAAATGAGTTATCGAGTCGAGTTTCTGAGTTGAACAATGCCCAACTCGGACTCGACTCGATAAGCTAACAAGCCATAAAACCCAACTCGAGCTCTGGCTCATTAAGGTTTCGAGTCAGGCTTGCGAGCCCTTAACGAGTCGAGCTTGAGTTCAGCTCATCGAGCTCGAGCTTTCTAGACAGCCCTAATTGCGGAGGCTGCTGGTTTGGGATTGGTAGGGCTGGAATTTCTCCCTCCAAGCTGCTATTGGGGAGGTAGCCGGTTAACTGAGTTTTGACCCTGGGGATTTCCCTGAGGACGGGTCAGTTGTTGTTCATGTTCTCACACACCATTTATCTCTTGAATTTATGGTGGGGGGAGGAAACTTCTCTAGGTAAACTGGCTACAGCTTTGGTTGATAAACAACCATCTGGTTCTGGGACTGTGGGGGCTGCTCCGGGACCTGCACGTAGTATACGTGCTGGACTGGTGGAGGCTGAGGGGAGACTCGGATGAGGAGATTGTATCTGTGGTGAGTCCTTTGCTCAGCGGGATTCTCGGTAGTGGCAGACACAGAGTTACAAGTGTTGGCGTTCAGGGCACGGACTAGCTGCTCCAGCTGTTGAGAAATCAAATTGAGCTTCTCCAAGCCCTGGGTTCTTTTCTCAATAACATACAGTTTTTCGAGATCTTGTGACCTCTTCTCAATGATTTCGACCTTAGACAAGTGGCTTCCAATAATGCTGAGGTTGGAGCTTTCATCCTTGTCTTCGGTATGTGTAGCCATGTTTACAGGCTTTCTTATGGTGCCTGGCATCTTCATGTAGGCACGTGATGAGGACTGAGCAGCATCTCCTTCGGCCATCTCCTCAAAAATGTTCCACACAATGTCCTCATCTTTGTTAGAATGCGAGCCTCCGCAAGCAGCATCGATGAATCTTTGGCTTTCCGGTGTCAACCTACCGAAGAAATGTTGCACGAGACTAGTCTTGAGAATCTCGTGGTGGGGACACCTTTCTTGTAATTCTTTGAATCTCTCCTACTCTTCATGGACTGTCTCATGGGGTTGTTGGAAGAAGCTAGAGGCGAGCGCGTATTTAGTTAAGATGACCGAGAGGATAGAATTTGTGAAGAAATGCATATTTTAACTCCTCCCATGGCGTGACTACCGTCCCCAAGTGGTCGACCCAATATAAGGCCTTGTCCTAGAGGCTGAAGGGGAAAGCGATCATCATGACTACCCCCAACGAAATACCGAGGTAGTGAGTTGTGTCATAGATGTGGCCTAACTTCTTGAGATGGATATAAGGTTCTTCGGTGGTGTTCCCATGGAATGTGGGGAGTAGGGATAGAAACTGCGGCTTTAGCTCGAAGTGGACATGGATCTGTGGAATTTGAATACACTCGGTAATGTGGCCTACTCCAAGATTATATGTTTGTTTCAAGATGGGCTTCGATGGTGGTGGTCTTTCCTCCCTTCTCTCAAAATAGGGACCACCAACGGAAATTCATCTCCGCACCTCCCTGATTTGACTCATCCTCAGGTTCTGGTTCTCCCTCCCTTCATGCCATCTCTCTCATCGACCCTCCTCCTCAAATCATTGAGCATATCTTGGAATGCGGTCGAGGCCAAAGCCTGGTTGGTCAGTTGTTGTTGGATAGCCTGGATGGAAGCAAGCAACTGACTGTTGATCTCATTTTGTGTCATATACAGTCCTTCCCCCTGGTCTACCGGTTCGGCTGGCTAGGGTTGCAGACCTTTTTCCTCTTCCAGTTGGAGCCATCTTAGAATTGGCTTGAATCTCAGGCTCGTGATCGGTCGAGGATCTGCATGACGGAGCAAACCCTAATCAGTCTCTTTCTGAACACGAACAGAGCATAGGATATTGACTGAAATCGATCTCTATCCATAAAGGTCGATTCTGGGACAAGAGTAGTCCTGGTTTATTTGGAGAGGAAGAGCCAGTTCGGGTTGCGAGTCCATCCTGAATAGAGGATTTATTGGGGAAAGGCAAGTATTAAAGGAAGATAGAATCGGGGAGTCCAAGGAGAAGTTCGCGAGATCCGAGCCAACTTCTTGGAGATCACCCCCCTATTGAAGATGTTGGCGACAAGGAATCGATGTGGGCGTCAGCGGGATCTCGACTAAACCATCCAGGTGATGACATCACGAGAGGGTCAAAAGAGATAGATGATGGATGAAGATTACGGAGGCAAACAAGGAACAAAAGGAGTGTAAAATAGTAGAAGTCTCACAATAAGCAAGGGTCAAATGGGAAGGAGAGCAAAAATTGTGAAAATGCACGATGTTTTTTTTATCTTGACCTTAATAAGACTAATCAATCAAACCGTAAAACAATGTATTCACCAACTCGACTCTTGAAGCCGTGAAGGTTCAGTAATTCTCTTTGTTGGTTTTAGGTTTGAATTCAGGCAATTTATATTTTAACGAGTCCTTAGAGTGTTATGCCTATAGGAGAGACAGTACTGCAGGAAAGGTATCCCGTACTTGTCCTCCTCCTTTGTAACCTGTAGTCTGCACTTTTTTAAGGTCCTTGTAACCATTCCTGGATCCCTACTAAGCCAAAGAAATAGAGGGAGGAAGCCGATGGGCAAAACCAATACTTCGAATCTCGCTCGTAACGGAATCACCCATGAATGTGCAAGAACCTACTCGGACACAAGATGATGAGACATACACCCCCATGAAGTCATGGCCTATGCTCGATACTTCAGACGAGGTCTACACTCTACACAACAGAGAGCATCATTGCTGACCAAGCCCTTCTCATCTACATACGATAGAAGCGCCAATACTTCAGAAATCCAGGCTATACACAAGGTAGCCACAGACTGGGTTTTGGACGCTAATCCTTATGAAGCCGCTCTCTCACTGGGAAGGAGACCTTCCAATGCAACCTGAAAACAAATTAGGGCTTTGCTCACCTAACGCAATGAGTCCAATTAATCAATTTTATTTATGTCAAGTATTCTTAGCATACTCTTTTTTAATTTTTTTGCATTATCACTTGTTTTGAGTAGATTCAATACAAGCGTCTAATGTTTTTGTGTTTTCTTTGATTCTTATTTGAGCCAAAAAGAGAGGGAGAAGGTCGGAAAAGCAATGCAAGGTGACACTAAGATGGAAGTCTCACCTTAGTGCCTAAATGATGAATGCTTAGTTAGAAGACTTACAGTGCTTCCCAGCTCTCTCCATGCGGGATGCAAAACATGAATTTATAAACATATACTATATGTCGATATGCATATGGAAATCGTCCTAAGCAGGCAATTTCTATACGTAAAGAACCAAATGCTAAGTACTCAGAATGAATCCTAAGTCCGGTCTCTGATGCCGATCGGTGCCCGCCACAACTGGTCTTGCACGCGCTATATACGACCTCTAGCTGTATGCGATTTCGAGACTGAGTGCTTTAGCAATTAATTAATTTATAAGTCCAAACGTGGAGACTATAGGTACATGTAATATAGTTAGGTGTTTAGCCGTAGATTATACGATCAAGCAAGCCTAAAAACTAAGGGTTCATTCCACAAAACAAATAGAAAAAAAGGCGTAAAGCACAAATCACGTGAAGCAAAGTAAAATAAAGCGATGAAAACTCGAAAATTCGTGGTGAGCCCTCAAGTGAACAATCACTTGGAAGTTGGACCCGAGTGCCCAAAGTCCAAAGTACATGTATTATTACAAATTAATAGTCAAATAAATCTCTCTCTCTCTCACCAAAAAGTAAAAATCCTAAACTATCCTCTCTCTCTCTCTCAAGAGCCTCCTGCTCTTTCCTATCGACTAAGGTAGAATAACCGACTCCGCTTTCCAAGGTTGCGTAGAATCACCTAGGCGATCCTCCTCGATCTGTAGTCCCTCACAAGAAGACAAGAAAGAGACGTCAGACAATTCAAAATTAATAATCAAGCAAAAAGAGAGATAATAAAAAATGGCTAAGCAAGCGAAGAGACAAAATCTATTCTACGAGCCGATACTCCCCAGCAACGGTGCCGTTTGAAAAACGAGAAGATGGAGTCGCTAAATACTGGCCTGACAAATCAGGCTCACTATCGCTGAGGCGACGACTCGAATCCTCTCGTTAGTCAAAAATTAACCCATAAAGTAATTGAGCAATTAAGAGCAAGAGTTAAAATTTAGTATACCCTACTAAGAATGTATAATGGCAAGTAAGAAGGGGTCGAACATAGGAAGCAAAGGAATAGAGAATGCAAGATAAGAAATCAATGCAAACTTTATCTCTCAAACACTTAGCCAAGTTGCAATTTTGTCGGTTTTAATTTTTTTAAATTATTTTTTTAATTTTATATTTTTATATTTTGATTTTTAATTTTCTGATTTTATACTTTCTTTTTATATTGTATACGTTTTTTTAATTCTTTTTTAATATATATAAAGCTATAAAAAGAGTATATATACAAGAGAGACAATAATAGATCTAAATATAAGCAAATAGTCAAAATAAAGAAAATAAAACATTTTTAGTTTTAGATATTTTTTATTGTTATTGTGATTTTTCAGAATTTGTTTCTAATTTTTATAGATTTTTAAAGTCCAAAAATACCCAAAATCAGGGTTTAAATATATGGCCGAGATTAAAATGGAGATTAAAAATAGAAAACAAATTAAAAAAGTCTCCAAATTAATTTTGAAATAAAGGTAATAAAAAACAAAAATTCAGAACCAGGAACTATATTTTTGGAAAATTTTGAGTTTTTTTCTATATTTTCATGAAGATTTTTAGATTTTTTATTAATCTTTTATATTTTTTAGTAATTTTTGGTCTGAAGGTTAAAAATACAAAAATACACAAAAAATTTGTAATTTTTCAAAAAGATTTTATAATTTTTATGTATTTTCTTTTGCAAAACAGGGTCAAAATAGAAGTTTTTGATTTTTTATAAATAATAAATAGCTTTAAAATTGCAAATTAAAATATGGTGTGAGAGAGCAATGTAACTGAAAGCTATGGCTGTTTTTTGGGATATTTTTTCGAATTTTGTAGGTGTATGAAATAAATACAATAAATAAAGAGAAACTACACTCTTAGTAGGGGTATTTATGTAAATATCATAAAGTGAAGGGCCAAAGTAGAAATTTTACAGAAAATATATAACTGGAATAAAATATTGCAAGACCAACCAGAACTACGAAAAGCCCTGAGGGCCCCCTGCAAAAATGCCAAATCTCTCGTGTACAAACATCTGAGCCTGGCAAGGACCGAATCGTAATTCTCACAAAAGCTGGAGGCTTGTTTGCAATTTTACAAAAATATTATAACGTACTAAAAATTATTTCTAGACTAATCTGAAATAACAGAACCAGTGAGGGTCCCCTCGCAAAATACCCACCCCTCACGCGCGCCAAGCACATGAGGTGACGTGGTCGGGGACCCTGATGCAAATCTAGAAAGCTGGGGGTCCTAAATACAAATTTTACGAAATAATTTAAACTGCAACTGAAAGTTTCGTTACTAAACAATAAAATACAAAATTAAGTGGGGACTAAATGCAAAATACCCACTTAAACGCTGGCGGACGGCTGATGTTCGCTCTTTTTGCCACGCGTCCGCTTCTCCGCGCCGATGAAGGTTCACAGTTGACGGCCAGGATTAGATCCCAGCGCAGGATCTGATGGTGGTGGAGCAATGAGATCTGACGACTGCTGTAACGCATGGAGTCCCTCGTTTATCGGACGGTGGGGAGCGAGGGAGGAAGAATAGGGATGAGTGCCTGGTCCGGCGAACTTCAATCTTTTCCCCCTCATACCCCCAGCGGTGGATGGTGGTTCAGCGAGGCGCAAAATGCTCCTGGTAAGGTTCTCTATCCATTGGTGGCTACAAAAAGACGTGGGTTGCACCGGAGCTCCTCCACGATGTCGGAGAAGAAGAGAGGCCCCAGGTGCTTCCGGCGTGATCAAAATCACCCTCCAGGTGATCTGCTATCTCCTGACACTTGCGAAAATGGGTGAAAGGGTCGAGGGTAAAAGTCCTCGACCCCACAACGGGGTGGAACAAAGTGGAATGAGCTGGTCATGCTCCTCCGATGGATGATGAGGAGTTGATCGCCAGATCTATGCAAGATATGGGGGCTGGAGATGAGCGGGGTGAAGATCAGATGATGGGGAAGCTCGAGAGGGTACAAATCGGAGCGGAGGGGGCTAGTGTAGTGGTAACAGGGCGGCGGAGCTGGGAGCTCCGACGAGACGGGATGTCGATTTGATCCAAACGAGACGCAATCTAAGGACACAAAGCACAATACTAACCTAAATCTAATCTACATAATCGAAAGAGTGAGAGAATAGAAGCTCACCAGCTGTGCGCGCCAGGGGAGGAGTTGCGACGGAGCAGCGGACCGACCTCGAATTCGACGCCAAACCCTACACTTTCGATCGAAGAAGATTTATACTATCACCAGGATTCTTTCTCGAAGCTCAAAGGTGGTGGAGAAGGTGGAAGAGGGATCAAAATTTGAATGGAGAATCGGGGGCGCTTTTGTATAGGGTTGATGCGCGGCTCCACGAATCGATGGAGATCAAGCGTATCCGTGAGACAATCCTCGAGATAGTCATAGGCCGTATAAGATCAGTCTACGAGGAGCAAAAGTCATGAAGACATTGACATGAAAGGTGAAAAGGCTGGCCTAGAAAAAATCGAGAAAAGGGCGAGAAACGAGGTCTGACATTGCAGCAGGAGGCGGGTCAGAGCGTTGACCTGCGGTCAACCCTCAGACCCTCCTGGTTGGTCCACGTGAACCTACCAGGGAAAATCTTGGAGAAAATGATTACGAAATTCATTTAAAAATAATAAACGATTTTATTCATTTTATATTAGAGAATGAAAAATATTTATTATTTTATAAGGTATTTTATTATGATTTTTATTTATTTTTTAGAAACTTAGAATTATAAATTTTTTTAAGGCTATATATAGGTATAATTATCTGTGTATTTTATTTTTATTTTGTATTTTTAATTTTATTAATTTAGTTTATTATTTTATATATTTATAACTTATTTTTATATACTTAAGTATCTTTTTATTTTATTTTTCTGATATGATATATTCATTTAAATAAATAGGAGTATTATCTATATAGGTATAGATATAGGTATTTTACCTATGTATTTTATTTACATATTTTATTTTAGTGATTTTGTTTAGTGTTTTATTCCTATTTTATTATGTACATATTATAAATAATATGCAAAATTATAAAAATATAAAAGAATAAAAATAATGAATAATAAATAAAATGAATATTTTAATCAGGTAAAGTATACAATAGGGGTCCAAAACCTAACTTTCAAACCGTAAATCCAAAAAATATGAAACTACCTTCATTAAAAAGCTTATTAAAAGTTATATACAGTTAAATATGATTTTGATATATTTTGAGTTTTTATTTAAGAGATACGGGTCTGGGAAGTTAGAATTTTGGAAACTTATTCAGATCATATCTTTTTATCTGTGTATTATTTTTATATGAAATAAATTTTGTATTTTTCTATATTTTATTATCTACAACTTTAATGTACAAAATTTCTTTATTTGAAGTATAAAAAGTGAAACTAAAAGTAGGTCCTAAAAATAAAGAATAAATGAATAAATAAAAAGGGATTTTAATTGGATTTTTGGCCCTTATCGTCCCCTACTTTATTCCTTATCGACCTAGCCATCAAGATGCCTAGGTCTCGGGGTTTCAGGTCATAAAATATTTTCAATATTTTATTCTTTTTCTTTTCTTTTCTTTATTCTATCATTTTGGCATTAAAAATAATATTTTATATACTATTTACACAACAATGCATGAATACTAAAAAGCACGAATTAAAGTTATTTACATGCATTAACTAGGGCTTTTAAGGTCAAAATGATAGAATAAAGGTGATGAAATGGAGATTCACCATCCCTTCAGCTTGGCCAATGCAGGCTTCTGGCTCTGTAAATGCTATCTGTAATCCTATTGTTGGCTAGGTAAGTCAGAGGGATATGAAACATCTCTCAAGTATGCTCAGGACGAATGTCATAGGTGTTATACATTTGAATTGTATTTTTATCAAAGTATATGATTCAAAAGGACTCTGAAACAGATACATATAAATTACTTATGTAAATACCATCCAAGATCCTTTGCAGATCAGACGGACTCATGGGAGTCCATCTGTAGTCCTCTCAATCATGGAATATCTTTCAGGCCTTGCACAACTCTTTCGCTATATTATGTTGATCTTTTCATGTATAGATGTATCGATCAACTTCATCATATAAATAATGTTGACATAGTAGATTAGAAATAATATGTAAATTCATAAATTACATCAAGATATACCCATCAGGCAAGAGCTCTAAGAAGTGACAGAGGGCTTGGTCCACACCTATGGAGGTGGTAGGACGAGCCATGGGAGGAGTGACATGTAATCTTCCACATACGTCATTGGCTCATCCTCATTGCTTGAAGACCGTGAAGTAGGCTGGCATTCGTCGAAAGGGGATGGATGGGTCGGAGTAAGCTCCACAAACCAGAGAAGGTGTGCGGGCACCTCCATCCCAAGAGAGAGGCATTTCTGAACGAATGCATTCATCTTTAGGTCCCATGATTCACCTGCTATAACATGAAATCAATATCACAACATACTGATGTATAATTATAAAATAACAATAATAATATCAAATTTATAATAAATATACCACATTTATGAAAACACATATTACCGTCATGCTTTGATGGAAGTGATCGTTAGTCGCCAGAATCACAAATCTGCCAGAGTCGCCTCTCCTAGAGGAAGTGCCGCCTGCACCTCTCATCACCACCATCATTGCATCAATACAATTTATATATATATAACATTGAATAGAAAATTAGTGAGAAAGAAATAAAAATTTAATAAGATATGATGCCATATTCACTAACCCATTATGAAGATAGTAATGATATTTTTTGTGGATGTTCTCATTCTGAAAGCAGTAAGCCTATCGAAATTTGACCCTCTTCTATGACAAGGTTGGTGTCAATGTACATGAGAGTCATCCTTCGTAATACAATAAGGCTGCCATCTCTCTTTCTCTTTTTACCCACTTGAGGCATGTAGCATATTTGCTCAATTTGAGAAGGTTGGACAAAGGGATCAAACCTTCTTGTATATCTATTAGAAATGACCTCAATCACATCATGCCTCGAGTATACATCAGCCCCTCGTTGTAGATCAAACCAGTCACAAGAGAATAGATAAAGTTGATTTGGTTATGTCTTGTTATACTTCAATTCAACCATCTCTAGTAGAATCCCAAAATAGCTTAAGTTTTCTTCGTCGCAACAAGATCCCGAGACCGTAACAACGGAATTACATGTGACAATCCTATACCCTCTTCCGACAAGTGGAATATTGATCCATTAGCATAGAAAATATTATATGATTTGACCATGTAATTTGAACCCAGAGAGAAATCCTATAACATCTTCGACTTCCCCTCAATCGGGTCCAATGATCCAACACACTCTCTAAACCATACTGTAAATATTTTTCGAGACTCTTCGATCACCTCACTTTCGTCGGACATCGGATTATTCATCGATATATGGTACCTATACTCTCTACATTATTAGAAAAATAACTTAATGATTTACAAATCATACTAAGTGTATACTTTCTGAAATACCTAGTCAACATATGGCAAAACTTCGTCTATATTGTTTAGAACATATAGCTCTATCGCTTCTTTTTCACATTGACTCAACATATGAGTCCTCGCCTTTATAAAAGGCTCCCGACTCGGTTGAAACACGAAGAAACATGCATCTATATATGTAGTTGGAATTTCATTACGTGGAAGACAGTTATGAGTGGCCTCCATGTCCTCGACTAGATATCTCGCACATAAATCTGCAACTTCCACCATGATGTATTGTGAACTAATGGAACCTTGACCTTGTTCTTGTTACGGACCTTCCATTTTAGAAAGAACATATACCTATACAGAACAACCCATTAGAGAAATAATATTTAATATTTAAGAAAGATTCGCTTTAATGATACCTCTTAAAGGGTACATCTAGCGGTACTTAATCGGTCCTCCAACCTTAGCCTTGTACAGCAAGTGTACCACGATGTGCTCCATTGAATCAAAGAGTGATGGCATACATGAAAGATCTTCTCCAAGTTGCATAAAGGGCCCTACCTACTCTTTTCTAATGTCATCATATTAGAGACATCGATCTTAGATGAACATATGCATTTGACGATGTTGCTGAGCTCTACCAAAATGTTTGTAATTGGCTTGGGGAGCAAACCTTTGAATGCAATCAGTAATAGTTGCTCCATGAAAACATAACAATCATGACTTTTCATAGCCTTAAAATAATTCTTCTTTTGATCAACTAGTTTCGAAATATTCGAAACATAGCCATCTGGAAATTTTAATCCTAGGGCCCACACACATGCTTCCTTTACTTGGTCTCTACTTAGCATGTATTTTTCACTTGGCATGTAAAATGAGCCACCTCCATGTGCTACCAAAGACAAATCTGGACGAACACATATGTTCATTAAATCTCTTTGTACGTTCTCTGTATCCTTGGTCTTCCTAGGAGTGGCCGACATTGTACGAAATACAATATAAAATACATTAGGGTAAACATATTCTCAGGACAACCATCACTCTCGACACTAGAATGCCTCTTCTTGCCATGTGCATACCATTTCGTATAATTGTCGACAAATCTCTACAAGTGTTCTGCGATGATGTTCCTTGATGCCTTCTTCAGTAGATCACACTTCCTTGTAGGGACACATGATATTTCCTTGTTTGCAAACAATCCCCAACCCATCCGCGTAAGCAAACTTAAGGAAACCTTCCACACCATGTAAGAATATCTCGCTCACAGAACCAATAGAATCCAAATGATTGTACATCCAAGTATGAGGAAGGTCCATCATCTAACCTACAACATGTGGATATCTTGAGATTCGTTCATCACTTATGAATGCCACATTTGTTGCTTACAATAGCCTCGATTGTCTATTACACACCTATAGTTAGACTCATCCTCCAACACACATCCCCTATTGACAAGGCTTTGATCTATCAGCTTAACAAGCTAAATCAATAATCGTTGTGTTGAAGCTTCAATTAAACAACAATTAACCAACAATATGATAAATAAATCAATAATGTGAAAGTGAGTTAAAATTTATTCTAACTCTACAATGGATGTATAATTGCAAGTACTTTAGACGTCGAACACAAGGAGCAAACGATAGAATGCTAATTACTGACAATTATCTCTAATTAGTAATAATAATAGTAATTAATTTTGTACTTTCTTACTTTTTCCTATTTTTATGTTGGTTTTTTGTTATATTTAATTTTTTATAGATTTTTAATTATTTTATAATTATTTTATATATTTTTAATTTCTATTTTTAATTTTTAGATTTGCAATTTTTAATTCTTTTTTATTTTTTTTAAATAAGATATATAATAATATGGATATTATATGTATCATATGTAATATACAAATAATATGTATAGTAGGAAAGAATAGGGTCGCTCCCGCCCCTTTTTCTATATTTATTATTTTTTTGAAAAATATCACCATGTGTATTCAATTATCTATCCCTCCCAATATGGCATTCAAATTTCGTCAGAAATAGAGAGTCATATGTCCCTCCATCTTGAACAGGTAATTTTAACAATCTAAATACTATTGTAATTGACATTTCTAGATGGAGGGCATATGAGTCTTTGTTTCTGACAAAATTTGAATGGCATATTGGTGGGATATATAGATGAATATACATGGTGATATTTTTCAAAAAAAACTCGGAAGAATGGCGTAAAGGCATCCCCATCAAGCCCATGTCTAATATAGCTATTTATAATTTTATTTAAGTCAAAAAATACATTTCAATTTTAGAAAGTAAAAAGTTTTTATGGTTTTTATTTTTTCTCTATTTTTAATAATTTTTATAGAATATTTCTAATTTTTATAGATTTTTTAAAATAATAAATATAGCAAAATAGTGAATAAATAATTATTTAAGATTATTTTGAGTGTAGTAAATATAAAACAGATCAAAATTCCCTCAAAAATAATTTTCATGTATGAAATATAAAATAAAGAAAATTTACAAATAGAAAGAAGCATTAATGGATTATTAACTAATTTTTGTGAATTCTTGTAAGGATTTTAATATTTTGTGATTTTTAGGTTTTATATTTTGTATTTTTAAGTGATTTTTGGGTATGTGGTAAAATATAATAATATCTAGCTAATTTTTTGAATTTTGGGTGAATATTATAATTTTTAAGAATTTTTAAATATCAAACAAAAGAAAATGCAAGGTTTATGATTTTTAATATATAAAAAAAATAATTAAAATTTCATACAAAAATTACACATGATGCAACTCAACTTCAAGCACTTATGAATATTTTCCTAAGATCTATGCATCGTCAGAACCATTTCATAAAAATAAATTCCACAAAAATAAAATAAATACCAATACAAGGTCTATTTTGTAATTATTTAAAAGTTAGCGTGCATTTTAGAACCTAATACCAAAGTTCAGGGGCAATTTAGTAATTGTTTCAATTAAAAACTCAATTAAACTCTCTTGGGAGGGACGTCTTTGCAAATAACTAAGAACACTCAACCATTTGATAACAACTCCAAGGAGTTTAGGGTTGAATATGCAAATATCCCACTTAAACACCTCATGTGAGACAACACGTAAGGCTAAACGAACTGTACTTAATTGCAAATACATGCAAGCTTAAGGGTCCACAATGCAAAATATCCAAATAAAATACACTACAAATAATATTTACAATATTAAAAAGAAAACACTAAATGCAGAGGGGTTCGAGTGTAAATTTCCCCTAACGTGCGGAGATGAATGATGGATCTCAATCCGCTTAAAGGAGAACATCCAGAGATTACAGAATACCGCTTCAACGATGGATTGTTCCAACGTGATCATCAGATGGATTGACGGCTATGCTTGCATGCCTCTTTGGCTTGATCGAATGGCTTGAATACAATCTGGGCCCTCCTTCTTGATTTGACGGTGGGGAAAGGCTCAGCAAGAACATGAAAGAACTCCTCCCTGTTTGAGCTAGATCTTGTGATCCCCCTCTAAGCTAGACCCCAAACCACAATTGCGGCCTTGCACATGCGACCACATCCCTTGCGATGACATGTAGTCACATATGGCAAAAACGACTACATTACAATTATAATACGAGCAGAATAAAACTACATTTGTGCTCGCATTATCTGCAATGTCTTGTAGTGATTTGTCGGGGGAGGAGGATACCTCTATAGCATGCTCAAGGAAGACAACATGCACTATGGAGGAATCTTTGTCAGGCATAACATCCATCAGATATACACCCACCTACTGTCGATCCTTCTTTCCTTGATCAAGACCTTGCTATCGATGCCCTATCCTTACCAGACCAGTTGATCCCACTCTCTCTGCCTCACTACCAGACCAATTCCCCGCCCCTCAGGTTGCTTCTGATCCTACTTCTGAGTCTGAGCTTCTAATTCGAATCCAAGCTCATTTTGACTAACATCTTTATAGAATATCTCAATCAGGCCTTCAAAGATCCCAATGGCTTCAAGACTCATCTGTCGTGGATGCATGTTCAATTTGCATCACCTTGGACCTATAGCAGCAATCGGTAAAATGGAATTATCGGCAAACTCATGCTCCAAATTTCCATATCCATGTCTTTCAGACAGAGCTCAACAAGATCATCAACCCAATGACCATCACTTGCTCGTTCTAGAGATTTGTGTCTCATCAATTCAGCATTCTCCTTATACATTCCCTGAGAAGACTCCCATGCCATTCGCATCTCTTGGAGATTATATGGTATCTCTAGAGAAGCACCAGATTCCCTGCTCGAAGAGTTCGGATCACCAGAAAGATGGCTCGAAGTTGCGGAGCCCCTTTCATAATTGCAAGATCTCAAAGAACTGAACTCTTTCTTGAAACCAACTTCATGTGTAGCTTCTCTTGATATTTGTCATTGTCTTCAACAGAGAAGAGAAGGAAGGGAGAGTGGTATTATTTGTAAATAATATGAACTTAAAGAGTGAAATATGCAAATATTTGACGGATCCCGTCGTAAGTAATGGAAAATTAATGGAAGTTAATACAAGGTTATGTCATGAATGAGCTAAGCATTATTCGGTCGAGGGTCTGAATATAATTTACGATTATAGAAGATTACGTGCGATATATTGAAAATATATCAGGCTATCCCTTAAGTTTATTGACATTTTACAAGTCCAAAAACGTTAAATATCAAGATTCGAAAATGCGTTATGTTACTTTTAAAATATTATAGAAGTAAAGTTATGATTCTTTCGTACAAATCCTGACATTAATTATTCCTGATTTTTTAATCATTCTTCATCTTCTAATCGTATATATGGTGATTAAAATTTCTTTTATGTTGTAATTCTCATTCTTCCTGGTTTATATACTTGCTACAATAATGTTGAATTCCACGAACCAAAAAGAATAGGAAGACAAATAATATTCAATAATATAAATTTAGCATTCAAATATATATAGCACCAATGTTGAAATTATTTATTCTCATAGGTTCCGAATTATCTTAATGTGTTTATAACACTACGACAATTTTGATTTAAGTCAACAAATAATTTTTATTCATTTAGTTAAATATATAATAATAAATATTATCCATTACTTTATTCTTTAAATTTCTAACGAACATCTTATTCGTTGCTATATTCCTAGTAATAAATCATATACCAACGGTTATCTATTTAATTTTTTCTCCTAATCATTATTAAATTTAACAATAATTAATGCAAATTTTAACAAATAAGTTAATGGATAAATCACTGATATATTAACCTTTAGCAACGAATAAGACATTCATTGCTAATTTCAAGAAGAAAAAATAATTTTTATAGCAAATTATATTCATTGGTAAATATTTTACATTAGAAAAAATAATAACAAATATTTAAATTCTTCGTTGTTTGAGTCAATTTTGTTTAGTGTAAAATCATAAATGAAATCACATATACTATCTTCTCATATTGCTTTACCATTGCAAAAATACTAAGAAATGGCATGAGGTTTTTCATGCTCAGAAGTAGTTTGATTTCAAGAACCACAAATTATATCATGGGATAATGATAAAAAAAGCTTCTTTACTGTGAAATTTTGAATCCAAATCACGTTTCTAAGATTGAAGATACGCATCGTTGAGATTACGATGGGTTCGTCGGATCAAAGTTAACATTTTGTCACATTATATTGGGAGGGCATTTTAAAATGATGGACATCTCAACTGCCAAATGAGGTCCAATGAGTTCTTGGGTGTCCATTTTTTTTCTGGTAAAACTAATACTTCCGTTTGACAATGGAATCGCTAACTTGACCTTAACTTAATTATCTAGATTTTTTAATTTTATGTTTAATAATAATAATATTACACAGGCTTCCATCTCACTTGTAATTGTAGTGCATGCAGCTGAATCCCAACAGGATGGTCTTACCATCTTAGTAATCATAGTCGCCTTTAGCTAAATGTTTTCCCTGTGAGCGTGAATATTGAGCTATTTTTTGAACAAATTAATTATGTCCTTATTCTATTGGCAGTTGTCCGTATTCTAGGCATTAATCTAGTGGTTGATCTGGAGGAGCGATGTTCGAGGATGTTTTCGGATATCTCCAGTGTCGTTCTTGGCATTTCGTGGGTCTTAAGCAAAAGAAAAAAAAAGGGTTCTTGTAAAAAAATTGGGTGAACAATGTACCCTTATATAATCTAATTAAATTTTGGACTTTAGCTTTGAGTTGTTCATCGAAAATTCGATTCTATAAAGAATCACTAGGCTGACACTATCTTTTTCCAAAACCATATGTTGAATCACATGTAAAAATGGACCTCTGAAGTTGATGGGCTCTAGGTCATTGCACTCAGAAACTATCCTAAGTGCCATGTGTATCTCTCACACCCATTGCAAATTGCAAAAAAAAAGCCTCGCTCTAGCTGCATTGTCTCTCCAAAACCAACCATTTCTAATTGTTGTTAGACTTATGGTTTGAAATCCTTTGTTAAAAATTTTGCAGCGAAGACTACCAGCTCTCTGATGCGCACCCGACTGTTGCTGCTCTCAAGTAATGAGGCTTTCCTGCCACGCTCTGTTTTACCGGCTGTTGTCTTCTCCTTTTGGCTTAGTTTTAAGTTTATACTTCTATGATTATCGAACATTTCCAGACTCGAAATTTGAGTCATGAGATAATCGTCGGTTGTAAATACCGAGGCCTCTAGGCATGTTTTTTTTTGTTGTTTTTAGTACTTTTTTTCGTTGTCCATAGGGCTGGCTATTGAGTCACGGCTCGATGAGCCAGGCTCGGACTCGGCTCGATAAGGGTTCGTGAGCTTCGCTCATTAAGCTATGAACTGAGCCCGAGCCAAATTTTTAGGCTCGATAGCTTATTGAGTCGAGTCCGAGCCGAGGCCCTGCTCAGCTCGATAACTCAATAGCAGGCTCGGATAAGGAATATACGACACACACACATATTATTGTGAAACTACAATGATTTTTATTTGTATTTGTATTAGTTTTGCACATTATTAATGGTGGATTATGTGTTTATGTTGTTTATTAACAACAATGTTGGGTGGACTATGTTGTAGAATTGGATTTTCTACCTTTTATCTATGTTAATCTACATTATAGTTAAATATTTAATATTTTTTCCCTTTTTTATTAACAAGCAGAATGTTACAATATATAGTATGATTTATCTTTTATATACAACTTTTTTTTGATGTAAAAGAGGGTGAGCTCCCAAGATGGGAGTCACCGCAATAGTAAAATTTCATTTAATAAGAAATGATTTAATTTACATTACCTGGCCTCCCAAAAGTTTATGAGAGCCCTAAATAAGACACGACATTTTCAGAATAAAACTTTGGATTCTTAAAAACAAGTTCATTCCTTGCCAGCCAGATAGCCCACAACACCGTAAAAGGTTTTGTAACATCGTCAGTAGAGTTGCCTCCAACCTTTCTTATTATCTCCCAAAAGCTCTCAGAACTGCTCACGTCCACCCACGGGATCGCCATCTCCCTCCAAACCTTCGCCGAAGTCTCACAAGTGAAGGAATAGATGTTCTGAGTTCTCCATCTGTTCTCCACACCTGTCGCAAGTCACATCTTGATACCCCATAAACCTCGCCACTCCTAACCTTGTCACAAAGCGTGTCCCTCCTCCAGGCCCCAGAGGAACACCTTTATCCTACTTGGGATCTTGCAAGCCCAAATAATCTTCATATCCTTACACAAGTCGAGATCTTGTCCATTTCTCCGTTTCTTAGCTCGCCATAAAGCTGCTTGATAGAGAATTTTGTACCAGACCACTCATAATGGTCTCTGAGATGAGAGTAGTCCCTTGGAACAGGAGCCGTCGCAAAAAGTCATAGAAGTTCCTCCCTCCTCCTGTCAGAGAGGACCGCTGCAAAACTTAATCCACACTCTCCGGAAATAGTCAGTTCCCGCAAAGTGGCCTCCTTCGATGTCGACATCGCAAAGAGTCTTGGGAACCGCATCTCAAGAGTCCCCTCCCCCGTCCAATCATCCCTCCAAAATCTGAAGCCTCTCCCATCCCCCAACTTAGACACCAGCCTATACGATACGAGCCTCAAAACCTCCCGTACCCCTTGCCATAGGGTGATTCAAACCGAGTAGCCCTTTCAATCAGCTCGCCTTTCACCTCATAGATCCTTCTAATCAATCTTGTGGCTAGATCCTCTGATGGTCCCCAAATGCGCAACATCCACTTTGCCACCAGAGCCCTGTTCATACACGCCAAATCCCGAACTCCAGCCCCCCTGCTCCTTAGTTCTTGTGATCTCCTCCCATGCCACCAGATGCATTCCTGACTTTTGTTGTTTCCCGTCTGACCAGAAGAATCTTCTCATTATCTTTTCAGCCTTCTTTCTCACCCCAACTGGCATCATCTAGTAGAGAAAAAGAAAGTCGGAATGGAGGACAAGACATGCTTCAGCAAAACAAGCTTACCACCCTTGGATAAGGAAATCGCCTTCCAACCAGCCAGTTTCCCCTCTATCTTCCGGATAACTGCGTCCCAGTCTGCCACTCTCAACTTACCGGCCACCAAAGGAAGACCCCAGATAGGTAATTGGTAGATCCCCCAACTGACAGCCAAGCAGCTCTGCTATTCTGGTCCGTTCTTCATTTTGTAACCCAAAGGTGATAACTAATGATTTTTGCATATTTATCTCCAGCCCAGACATACTACTAAAAATGTCTAGCAACTGAGCCGCTATGCTAATCATCTCATCTGTCCCGTCTAGAAAAAGCACTGTGTCATCAGCATATTGCAGTAAGGGCACAGAGATGTCATCTAGCGAAAACCTTCACAATAACCACCATCAACCGCCTGCCTAAACATGACCGCCAACGCATCCGCAACAAGAACAAAAAGCATGGGTGCTAGAGGACATCCCTGCCGCACGCCTCTCTGTGTTGGAAGAAACCCCCCTCTGGCCGTCCATTCACTAAGACCGAGAGGGAAGATGTAGTGATACATCTCTTCATCCAAGAAATCCAGACTTCTGGGAATCCTCTTCTCCTCAGTGACGTTCATAAGAAGCACCAGTCCACACAGTCATAAGATTTTGCAAAGTCGATCTTCCACATTCACCCTTTGCTCCACTGCGTCTCCACTGTAAGCAAATCTCTGATGCCACTACCAAGCCATCTGCCATTTGTCGACCAGGAATGAACGCGGATTGGCTCTCCAGAACAATCGATTCCAAGACTCCCCTGAGCCTGTTTGCCAACACTTTGGCCACAATGAGGTATATCCCGTTCGATAACGCAATTGGTCTGAAATCATCAACTCTTGATGGGTGATCTTTCTTCGGCAGCAAATATAACATTGCCCTATTAACCTTCTCGAACCCCCTGTTCCCTTCTCTAAACTCTTCTAGCACCTCTAGGATCTCAGCCTTCAGAAGATCCCGAAAGTCTTTGTAAAAAAGTACGGGAATCCATCCGGCCCCGGTGCTCCTTCCGCATTTAGACCCCAAACTGCCCTCTTCACCTCGGCCTCTGAGAAAGGAGCCACCAGCTCCTCTGCCTGCCCTGGCGCCAGAGACTTCACCCCCCTCCCTAGCCAACCCCACCCGTCCCCCCGCCTCCTCCGCGTCATCTCCACAAAGTGATCTCTCAGTGCACTACCAATTTGCGCCTCCCCCGAGATCCTCAACCCTCCCACATGAAGTTCTTGAATGTGATTCCTTCTCCTCCTGCCAGAAGCCATAGTGTGAAAGAATCTTGTATTAGCATCCCTTTCACGCAACCACTTCTGCCTGGACTTTTGTCTCCATTCTGTCTCTTCTTTCTTTATCTTCCATCATAATGATTTCCAAAAGCTTGGATCTCTCCACCATCTCCTCCTGATCCAACCCTCAGATCGTCCAAACCATCCAGACGAACCACCTCTTTCTGCGCCTCTCCTCTCAACTCCCTTCTCTTCATTCTTACCTCTCTCCCAAACCCCATCAAGAAAGACTTGAGCAGTGCCAGTTTTGACGCTATCCGACTCACCGCCGAACCCATTGGATTCCATCCCCTCCATAGATCTGCCACCAACTCTTTGAACCCATCTTCCAACAACCAAGACCGTTCAAACCGAAAGAAGAACCTGCTTCTTGCCTCCTCACCTGAGGACCAGATAATGGGTGTGTGATCAGAGTGAGCACGTGGAAGTGCCCACGCCCGCGAAAGAGGGAACTTTTCCACCCCCTCCATGGAAAGAAGGAACCTGTCCAATCTCGACCTTGACCTAGTATTACGCCATGTAAAAGTACACCCCGATGCATCCAAAATTGTTGATCCCAAAGAATGCACCAACTCCAACAACTCCAATTGTTAATCCCAAAATTGTTATATACAACTTAGATAGTGGCTTATTGGTAAGGAGGATGATCTTTAAAAAGGAGGTTTCGGATTCGGGCCCAGACAAAACACTTTTTCACCAAAAAACACATATTTCCTTAACGAGCCTGAATAGGCTCGAGCCCAGACCAAGCTCGATAAGAGGCTCGGCTCAAGACTTATCGAGCTCGAGTTGGCTCGATAAGGGCTCGAGCCCACCAAGCTCGAGCCCGAACCAGCTCGGCTGGACCCGATCGAGCCCCTGACTCGGCTCGTTAGGCTCGATAGCCAGCCCTACTAGTTGTCCATTGCCCGGCTCCTGCAAAACTTTATTTTGAGGAATGAAATGATTATTTGTCTATAAAAAACGCCGCCTTTTCTTATTAAATCCCGCACGCTTTTGAAGATTATGGAAAACCACGTGTAGTGAGGAAAGTAAAAGACGTCTCCTCCGGTTGCAAAGAACTAATCGTTTTCCTCAAGATGTTCAAACTGCACCTGCGGGCAGATAAAAACATTAAATACTTGTGCAACGTCAACAAAGATAAACCAGGCCAGACATATCTATAATAAATTAAATAATAAATAATAGTAAGCATGATATCCTATTTTTCTTAAAAAAAACAGGACTTTGCTCATCAGAGATCCTTATAAAAAGGGAGGGTGGAAAACACAACACCGCCCATTCGCTCCACACTGACGCTCAAAGGAAGCGCATGATAGAAGAAGACCTCCTCGCATCATTCCTCACGTCATCACCTCTCTCATGGCTCAGGTAGCTCCCCATACTAATCCTCTTGTTTCCGTCAATTAAAGCATCAGAAACATAGTCAAGTGAAACACTAATTATTAACTAGGTCGTGCCTCTTACCAATCGGCAGAAGGTAGTCGTGAAGGTCACCTCCATCATCGACGACAAGTCGAGGCGAAAAGCCATGGAAGCTGTTGCTGAGATCTACGGTACACAACCTTCTTTCAGTAATACAAATATTGTTTCTTTCTAGGATCGTATGAAGTATAAATTAATGTGAAGCTTGATCTTTTCACTGCAGGCATTGATTCGATTTCCGTCGACATGAAGACACAGTGTTTGACGGTGATAGGGAACATGGATCCGGTGAAGATCGCGAAGAAGTTAAAGAAGGTGGGCAGGCCGGAGTTGGTATCGGTCGAGGCCGTGAAGGTGGAGAAGAAGGAAGAGAAGAAGGAGGAAAAGAAAGAGGAGAAGAAGGAAGAGAAGAAGGAAGAGAAGAAAGAAGACAAGAAGGAAGAGAAGAAAGATGACAAGAAGAAGTGAACGTTCGGCAAATATATGAAGATCATATGTAAAAATATGTCAATTTTCTTATCTTCGGCAGTTGTAAGACTCTAAATTGCTTCGTTTGGAGAAACAAGTAGCTCAAAAGACTTCATGTCTCGGTCATATTACAGATCTATCTTCTCCTCAACCCATCACGTTAGTTGCAGATGTCAAAAGTATACGACATTGGCATGTAGAGCTCGGGGAAGGGATAATATATTCAAATAGGGTATGGTCACGGATCCAACAAAGCTCTGGCTGTAAGGATCTGAAAGGAACATGGAATGATGTTGAATATCAAACTTGGTAGGCCCCCAGTACGAATGTTATCTGTAGAATATAAAGAAGTATTCCAAACTCCAACTATTTTCACATTGGAGGATTGATTGTGAGCTTTCTGTTTGATCTTATCTATTCCGAAGTGATGATGAAGTGGACGCGACCATGCAATGGTGTAGTTGTTATCAAATTCGAATTGAGTTGCAGCAAATGATGCGAACACGCAAATACAATCAGTTCTATTGTTTCCTCCTGCTCCGGAAAGAATTTTTTTTCCACTGGTACGAGATCAAAGATGTTTTAGTTGTAGATTCACTAAATATAATACCCAACAGGTAACCGTAATTTCCATTAGCTGTAAAAACTCGCAGCAACACAAAGCAATGTTTTGAAATCGAATCGGAGACTGAATCGGAAACCTTACTGATAAGGTCGGATCGGGTTGAAACATGGAATCAAAGCAGTTCAATCGATCGAATGATAACATCATCATTCTTAAAAGGGATATTTACACCTATAACCCTGAGTAGTATCGTAATTACCCCGGAAACCCTCTGTAATAACGAATTACACTCAGGACCCTGAATAATCAGGACCCTGAATAATGCTTAACCTTTACATGGCATAACCCTGTGTCAAGTCCTGTCTTGATTATCCGTTAACTTTGACGGGAAATATCTTATGTTGACCATTTTGCCCTTCGAAACACACCATATTTATAACATGATGTCATTTTTTAGATAAAATAAAATCATGCCCAGGCAAGCTGTCCCGCTCAGCCCCGCACCTCCGCTCGCAGCTCGCGAGCTCCAACACTCCCTCCCCCGCGTTGGCGAGCTCCAGCTGCCCCCGCCGCGCCACCTCTGCAAGACCCACCCGCAACCCCCCACCACCTCCGCCTCCTCGTGGGCAGCCCCAGCAACCCCCCACTACCTCCGCCTCCTCGTGGGCAGCTCCCGCAACCCCCCACCACCTCTGCCACCTCCTGAGCACCCACGCAACCCCCCACCACCTCCGCCTCCTCGTGGGCAGCTCCCGCAACCCCCCACCACCTCCGCCTCCTCCTGAGCACCCACGCAACCCCCCACCACCTCCGCCTCCTAGACAGCCCAGGCCGGCGACCCCCGACCATGCTGCATGAAGCATGCATGTCGCCCCCAAGTCCCTGCCCGCCTCTTTTTGGGCACCCCCCGCAACCACCCCTACCCCACCCGAAGCCCGACCCTCGCGTCGCCCCCACCCCCTGCCGCACGAAGCTCGACGTCGCACCCAGGTCCCTGACTGCCTCCTCCTGGGCACGAAGCCCGCGCGTCGCCCCCCACCCCCTGCCGCACGAAGCTCACGCGTCGCTCCCAGGTCTCTGCCCGCCTCCTCCTGGGCACGAAGCCCTCGCGTCGCCCCCACCCCCAGCCGCACGAAGCTCGTGCGTCGCCCTCAGGTACCTGCCTGCCTCCTCCTGGGTACGAAGCCCGCGCGTCTCCCCCACCCCCAGGCGCACGAAGCTCGCGCGTCGCCCCAGGTCTCTGCCAGCCTCCTCCTGGACACCCCCCGCATCAAACCCCCCACCCACCCATACGAAGCCCGACCTTGTCGTACGAAGCCCGCACGTCGCCCCCACCCCCTGCCGCACGAAGCCCGCGCATCGCCCCCAGGTCCCTGCCGGCCTCCTCCCGGGCACTCGTTGAGCTCGCCAACACACCATCCCCTCTCCCCGCCACCCCACTTCCATCTCCGCCTGCTACCTAGCCTCGTCGTCACCCACTTTTCCCTCTTTCCTTCTCCTTCCTTCCTTTTTTTTCTTTTTTTTTGGTAATCCCAACCGTTAGATTGCAGACTGGTTAGATTAACTCAAGCATCTAGTTGAGTTAGTGAACCAAACTAACGGAAGATCATGCGTGTAAAACAGAGTATTTATTCAGGGTCTTCGGTGTAATTCGTTATTATAGAAGGTTTCTGGGGTGATTACGATACTACTCAGGGTTATGGGTGTAAATATCCCTTCTTAAAATCCGGATTGAATTAAACGAGTGGAAAAGATGCGGTTGAACCGGCTAACAGAACCGAAATGGATTAAAACATCTATAAAATATACACTCAAATATAGTTGAAATAGATATAAATTACATAACTAATGTATATATCTTATAATATACATAAAATATATTTGTATATGCAAAATTAAAAAAGTTATACATATATATAGTATTTACACAATATGTAAGAAAAATAGTTTAAGTTGCATTTAAAATCCCATATTCAAGAACGTGTGGTAGTGCAGTTGGTTGTGGGTTGATGAAGGGCATGACTTAACTCCTAACAATTTCATATATTTTGAATAAAATTAAAAATTAATTGTGGTTCAATTTCATTTGAATCAAGTTAAATCACGTTCGAAAAAGCCAATTGAACCGATGAATAGATCGAAAATCGAACTTTTGAACAAAACCAATATAAACCGATTAACATGACCAATCCAGACCCGTTCACCTGTCCAACCGGCCGAACCGACCGGTGTCTGGTTTTCAAAAACACTCTATGTTAACATAATTAAATGTTAACGTGGGATGACATAATTAAATGTTAAAATTCTCGGAAATAATGCATCCCCTTAGCATCATTTGATTAATAATGTCTCCTGAGCTCCTTGATTTTGGGGAAAGAGTAAAAAATAGAATATTCGAGAAATATTCCGAAAGTTGAGTAAGATCATCAATAATCTCTTCGGAACAATTATTGCAAGGCAAAACAGCCATGGCCCTCGCAATACACAGCGTCTTTGGATCGATCGTGAAAGATGGTGACAAGTAAATAATTCACAGTCATATCACGATTAGCTTTTCATGTACCCGACGAGAATCGAACAGCTGATCGAGAATAAAATGACGAGCTGTAGTATAATAAACGAGAGAGAGCTCTTCTTATTACATACGATGAAAGCTCCCTTCTCACCCCTATCTGAAAAACTATCCATATGATAAAATAAATACATACAAATTTTCGTATAAGAATATATAGAGAGAGAAGTGGTCTTATGAGAGCAAAAAATTATGAGAGCATGAAAACAATGATTCTGGATCACTAGATTATGTCTTCTCTCTCCTAATTGAATCTAATGGTACAGGATCATTGCTCTCATGCTCGCAAAATTTTTTACTCTAACATGATCATTCCTATACATACATACATACATCATACATACATACATACATACATACATATAGGGTAAAATTGGGCTACCCCCATCGGGGGAGCTAACTTGGCTCTCCCCGAGGCATTTTACCCAATTTTTTATTTTTTTTTTGAAAATTTCTTCCGTGGATTTTCATCAATATATCCTTAATTATATTATGTCATTAAAATTTCGTATGAAATAGAGACTCCTACGACCTCCATCCAGAAGGGGTCGATTTTAGCAATTCTTTTACTGTTAAAAAATAACTTTCTGGATGGAGGCCGTAGGAGTCTCTGTTTCGTACAAAATTTTAATGACATAATATAGGGAAATAGCGATGAAATTCCATAGAAGAATTTTTAAAAAAATAAAAAAATCGGACGAAATGAGGTGAGGGGAGCCAAGTTAGCCCCCCAAGGGGCAGCCCCATTTAACCCAATATATATATATATAGGGGTTGGGGAAGCTGCACCGATCATTTTTTCATTGATTTTTTTGTGGTTTTGAAATGAAACCGAGGGGGATTTAAATCACCATATATCACCATGATATCATACCAATTTCAACTAAATTCGACATTTCTATCATCTCCATCAAGGCTTTGACATTTTAACGGTTTTAGAATTATTGAAATTGACCATATCTAGATGGGTATGCTAGGAGTGTTTGTTTTGCATGAAATTTGAAACACGTATTCTTGTCAATAAACTAAGTAAATCTCCATAAGTTTTTTTTTAAAAAAAATAAAAAACCAATAAGAAAAATAGCCGGGTGTAGCTAGTTAGCTGCACCCGCCGGTGCATACTCCCTTTTCCCATACATATATACAGGGGGCATTTCAAATAGGACGCAGTCCTTCCTGAGTTCAGGAAGGCCAGCCTTTTTTGTATAAAAACGAGCACTTTAGTAGAATACGTATACAGTTTGTATTATAGGTGCACGTTATAAATACAAAGCCGCATACAAAACTACGTATTATAATACAAACATTAAAACTGCACGTTATAATACAAAACTGTATATGTATTCTACCAAAGTCATCCTGTTTTATACAAAAAAGGGGCTG